>JBAMHX010000001.1:13221534-13247713 GCA_037177515.1 Pseudomugil tenellus
TTTTTTTTCAAATTCCAATGACGTCATTGATCGGATCGGTGAATGAAGACTTTAGGACCGATCAAAAAATAGGAAAATATTTTGAAATATTGGCCGATCCGATCAAGCCGATCCGAGCGGTGGAAAGCCTATTTCACTTTCTCATAGAATTATCTTTTTTTTTATGGAGCTATATACTTAAATACTGTCTGTCTTACAGTGTTGCAATTGCCATACACCATTTGTAGATGTTGCCTGTATTTTTAACTCTGGTAAACTACCTCACAAACTACAGACACTGGTAGGACAGCAATGTCTCTGGCATGCAAAAATATTGTTCTTCACTGGGAACCACCTTGTTCTCAAAGTTGTTCCACCAGTTTGATGACCTAAGTTGACCTACGAAGTTGGCTTACTTTTGATCCAGCTGTATCACTGCAGCAACACACTTAACACCTAGTAGCACTTAGGAGAGAGTCTTCTGGGACAGATCCAACCTGGGGTGAACTTTTTTCTAACGCTACAGTTTCGATGTTATTTTAATTTTAAATTTAGAGGCGTGTCCTTTTGATTGATGTGTGTTAGAGCGCTATTACTAGTTACAGCAGATTACTTCCTGCTGGCGCCACCGTGACAGAACCCTTTTAGCTCTACCTTTTTTTTTTTTTTTGGATTGTCCGATAACAACGAAACAGCAAGATGGCGACGGTAGGACCCACCTATTGAGGCTGTTTGAGCGTTTGTAGCAAATGTGACCCAACGTTTTCAGGCACTTACTGTCCCACAGACAATGCGCACTGCATTACTGAGGTTTCATTCACCACACAGTAATAAAGCCTTATTGTCACTGACCGCTTTGAATTATGTTTTTAAATTTGATCCTTACTTGCTTCCATGTTCTTTTAATTCCACTGGGGTTGAATCTGAAACGGATGTTACTTGTTTCTACCCATGACATAAATACAGTACATTGAGTTATGGAACAACTCTTGGTGCCTTCATGGTGGCATTGATGAATATATCACACTCACATGGGAGCAGATCTTTTAAAGAACTGGTAAATATTACGCAGATAAAGCATTGTCAGTAATGTTTTCTGTAATACAGTGATCTGCTGTCAGTTTATATTGTCCCATTGATTAATGTTGCATGATCTGGTGAACTTCTGCATTAACGGATTCGCTAGTTTCTTTCAGCAGTTCTTCCTGCTTTTGCTGCAGCAACAGTGTTGCTTTTGCATATATTTAGCATAACTGCATATATTTTTAAATTCTTCGTATTTGTAGAGAATGACAGTCTGCTCCTCCATGGTAAAATACGTTGCTCTGGGTTTGTTCATGTTTGCTATTGCACCATCCATTTTGCATGAATGTGCACTGATCTTAAGTGGAAAGTTATGGGTTAAGCTAGCAAGTTGATAACAGCTTTGTAGTACAGCTTATCCCAATTCCTCAATGTTTGGGTTGGTCAATCCAGAGAACGGAGATAAGTGGCTGAGTTAATTACTCTTCGTAGGACTGGACAATTCAGTAACTTTCAATCAATAGACATGTGATGCGATAGGGGGAAGAACTTTAAAAAGTTCAATAGAAAAAACTGTTGACCTTTCTTTTTTATTTGAGCCAATCAAGTAGCTTAGTTCTACAGTATGATTTGAGATTGGATCTTTTAATTAGTGAAACTAGTCAAATATACAAAATACCTCAGTATCTTACTGGAAATACATTTGTTGTGTTGTTGTGAAAATCACTAAACATAATGCATCAAAATGTATAAAAAGCAATGAGTTAGCTTAAGGGTAACGTCAATGAAAAATATCATTGGTAGCCTAGCAGTTAGCACAACACAAACAAAGTAAAGGGATTAAAACTACTTGTCCATCAACAACCTTTTTTTAACTTGACAATATTGTCTAGGTCCATTTAGAAAAAGACTAGAATACTTGCGGGAAAAAAATTTCTGACTAAACTGACTATGGTAAGTCTGAAAGGACAAAACACCCTTCATCATTGCAAGAAATCCTTGCACTACAGAGCTGCTCTTTTCTTTATTTTCCTGCAATGGAACAATATAGTAATATAGTTCAAATGTTCTGCTAATTATCTATATTGATAAAATGTTTTATCAATATGCTTTTTCACTATATTGGCCGGCTCTAGACTGGTGATTCTTCACTTGGCTAAGATCTTCCATTGCATTATAAATAAAGGTGATACTAGTTCACATTATGAATGTGAAACCATGGAGAATGTAGCGCTCAAAGTGTTTGTGCCTAGAAATCAAAATGTCTTTGTTAATGTTTACAACACATGACACACACTCTGTATCGAAACGTCTGCTAATGGATATAAAAACGTTAAATGGATTTTCTAATTGAAGTTGTAAACAATGGCCAATAACTTGCAAATGTTGATCATGACTTATACTCAATGCAACAGTTTGCAATAAATGAAAATGTTGAGCGTCAGAAAATTTAGAGGAACATTGACCTTATGGGTTTACTGTACAAATTTGACTTAATGGCTATATTGAAGCTCGTTGTTCTCTGTGGTTTTTGAAAACTAGACCAATGTTGACTATTTTTGCTGTTTGTAATGCGACCCCTAACTCCTGTTGGAAAAATGTAATGTACTGTATATAGTGTATACAACACATTATCAACCGTAGTAAAACCATATTCATTTCTTGGTGTCAATTGTTGTCAAAGAAGTATTCAATTTAATTATTTTGGGAATTTTGTTTAATTTTTGACAATGGTATATGCAAGTCATCCTCAATTTCTTGCTTTTTCACAATGTTTAAACTTGTTTTGGCCATGAAAACATAATTGTATTATCTATTTTATTTGATTTATTTTCCCCACCATCACCCTGTCCGGGAATAAGCGGTAGATAATGAATGGATGGATGATTTATTTATTTTATTTTTGTAGCTACCAGCATTGTTATAGTTATTCCTTCCTTTTACAATGTGACAAACATGCAAGCCTAATTAGCAACAGATTGGTAAACTATTGTTCACCAAAATGCCAAAGAAGTACAGTGTTACAGGTGGATTGATCTTTTTTATTAGTTCAGAGTCTTAGTGCTAATTACTGCCCCGTAGCTGTGATCTCCAGTATTGAAAGTTTTTGTCCCCATCAGCTTCCGTTGTTTGCAGTAAGTATATACATAGACATAGCAGTATGCTACCTGTTACGCAAGCACAAAGCAAGTATTTTCTACTTCTAGAGTGCAAAATCCGCTTTGCTGGCGCGTGTATTGAAGTTGTGTTACTTCACGTAAATGTCATAATAAGGAACTTAACTGCTCAGAGTATTTTCAGTCTGCTGTGAACGACAGGAGAAGGAGATGAAACTTTTAAATATATTTGTGACACAGGAGAAAAAAAACTTGTGCTCTGCTGTGCTCATCTCTTTGAGTCGGGATCGAATAACATGACTCAACTTTGCTAAAGAGAAGACTAAAAATAATACGGTGGCAAGAAAATATGAAATATTACATTTGTATTTTAAATTAACGTTTGCTCAGATATTTGTGTTCTTGCAAGTGGTATATACTATGATATTTTGCCAGATGAATTTTAATTCCTCTATCCTGTATACCTTCATTGCGCTCTGAGTTAATTAGAGTCATTCTGCGCATGCTCGTTACTGTCTCCCGCTGCTGTCGGTCCTCTATTTTTCTTCTCCTCAGCTGCTCAAAAAGTGAGGTAGTATACTCATGTCGAGCTAGTACTTCAAACATATGATCAAAATTGAAGCAAAAATGTTTTTTATGGTGTTTTCCACGTTGCCAATAAGGCGAGAAGCAGGACGTGGTTTGTGTATTTTCTGTATACGTAACTGTGTCACGTCTATTGTCACATCACAGAAGGCAAAATGTTTCCATGTAAACCTATATTCAGAATGAATATTTTCATGTCAACTAGAAGAATACTTTAATTTGGAATTATTTATGTGAAAATTAACTATTCAAGTCTTCAAACTAGAATGGTTTGCCAAAAAACATCAATACTATGTGATAAATTTTGGTGGTATGCAAAATTGCATAAAGCTAGTTGACTTCCCTATGTTGGTAAAGAGCTTTAACATATCTCATTATTAATCATACTGTAGGGCTCCCCATAACAAGTAGAGCATCAATTGAATGTTTGATGACATTCTAGCAACTGCTTAGATTGTATTCAGAAGATGACCCCCCCCCCGCCCCCAAAGGAAAACAAAAAACAGTAGTTATACATAGATATAAGCTTGTCCAACAGCAAAGTATTTGTTGTGTTATTTTCAGTTCACATAAGTTGAGTATAAAATTGTCTGAGATCATTTTGGAAGTAGCTGTGAGTTTGTGTGTATGTGTGTGTTAAACTAAAGCTGCTGTTGCCCTGCACAGGGACTTTCCCTCCTCAATATGTGGCAGCTCAGAGCTTGGTCCTTGACATGATGGTATGCGTTTCGTTCTTCTACCAGGCTTGTATTTTTATGTAACAAGTTGCAGAAATACTTCTATGAGTTGTTTTCACATAAATAAAGCATTTACAATTTGAAGCAGAAATCAGGAGAGAGTTTTTAATTTGGCTTAAAAGGTACTATTAATCTTTCCAATGTTAACTGGTTTTGGCTTCCAAGCCATCACAGATTTGTGATCGAGTGATCACATATTGATCTTAAAAATTTTGTTTGACACTCGAATCTTCCTTCCTGTGAACACACTGGCTCAATTTTGTGCACATTTACGTTGCTGTGTGTGTGTGTGCATGTGTCAGTCATACTGCCTGCAATGAGACTTTTTATAGAAACAGCAGCCAGCAGTGTAATCTCTGATGTGGATGTAGGGCATCCTTTTATTCCTCCTCATTACTTATGCAAAGCCACTTCTTACCCTAGAGTCACTGCACTGCCTATGTTGAACGTACAGTTTTCTTCCTTTCTTTATATTTATTTTTGAAAAAAGAAAAGTGAACGGCAAAGGAATCCTACCGTGTTTACATAAAAACATATGGTTTCTGCCATAGTTCTCTAAATTTGACCATTTTTTTTATCATTTGAATACATATATTCCAATGAGGAATTTTTCTGAAGAAACTAAAGTATAAAATTTTGAGAAGGGCATCAAGATGGTGTGGTGGTTGGCGGTAAGAAGTCTGCAGGGTTTAGCCTTCCTTGGGGGAGGTTCAGACAGTGGTCTTTCTGTGCAGACTTTGCACGTTCTCCCTGCGGATTCTCCAAGTACTCTAACTTCCTCCCACTGTTAGGTTAATTGATCACTCTAAATTCTCCCTAGGAGCAAATGTGAGCGTGAATAGTTGTTTGTCTCCCTGTGTTAGCCTTGCAATGGGCTGGTGACCTATCTCGGATATACCCTGCTTTCCATCTGCTAATTGCTGGGATAGGCTTCTGCCTCCTGCAACCCTGGATTGAATTAGGCGGTATAGGGAATGAATGTATGGGCTTTGAAAATTGTTTTACAGACTAATGTTGATGGCTCCTTTTCACTTATTATGTTTTTCTGCATGCTCTTGGGTCAACAGGCTCAGGAGGTAAAGCAGGTTGTCCAATGACCAGAAGGTTGTCAGTTTGACTCCTGCTTCTTCGTCAATCTGTTTGTGAATTCTTGGTCAAGATACTTGCCCTCCTTAATCCGTTGTTGCTGGTTGCTGGTGTATGATTATTTTGGTGGTGGTCGGAGAGGCTGCTGGTGAACATTGACTGCCTCATTTCCATCAGTGTGCCACAGGGCAGCAACACACCTGATTCAAACAGCTTTACCTCTGTACAGGTCTGTTAGTGGCCCATTCATTTGAATCTGGTGTGCTGGATATCCGCACTTTAAGACCCGAGTTGGTGATACCTAATTTATTGGTTAGTTTATTAAATTTTTGTTTAATTTAATAATAAATAATAACCATTACACTCCATTACTTTTAACTGTGTTTTGCTCAAATATACCTCATAAAATTTACAAATCCAAACAAAATAGATTGTCAAAAAAATGAAATGGTCGCACTGGGTTTATTCAAGAACACAAAACAAGAGCAATGTTGCATGACATGCAGCAACAGTTATTTGCTGCATATCTTGCTTAGTATCTTGCCTTTAAAAGTGTTTTTTTTTTTACTGCTGTTAATCTGTCTCTATCTGTCTTTAGCAAATTTACACAAAAACTACTGGGTGAACTTTCATGTTGTGGTTTTTCTTTGTTTTTTTTTTGTTTGTTTTTTTTTGCTGGAAATGGGTCTTAGTCTAACTCTGATTTCATTGAATTTTAGGAGTGATTCAGACCACCATTAGGGTCCAGCAGTCTTTTTAAGGATTTTTTTTTTATCATTGCGAGATTAGCTTTGTTCTGTATTAATATAGCTACAATAAATGGTCTATGTCAGGGGTGCTCATTACGTCAATGACATAATACGTCAATGACCGATCGCGAAGGTGGTGTCAGTCAATCGCATAACATAAAAAAAAATACATACGTTAGTCTATCATCCATCTCGTGACTCGTGACTATTGCGGCGCTAACACACTGCGTGGTCAGATTTCTTTTTATTTTCTTTCAGTAAAATTTCTATAAATATTTTGCAAATATCCCTACGATATATAGAAAAAATGTACCACTATAATAAGGGCGTGTAAATCACAATATGGCTGGAAATTAGCTGCTTGGCATGGTATATACTCTGTTCGTTTCTACTTTCAAGTTTTTTTCCTTCTAAAAACACTGTAGATAATTGCACAGCCAGAACTCCTCGGTATTGATACCAACCAAACAGGACATAATGCACCTTGTACTGCTGCTGGTAGATTGTTTTGAGGTCAGCCAGCCCCAGGACATGGCTATAAAAATGTTTTTTGCATTTATACTATGCCAGTATAAAGCTGAAGTGCAAAACGTACAGAGCCTCTTTTTCGTCCTTATCTTATTTATTTAATTTTTTGAAAAATAGCCCATTAGGATTCTGTCTGCGGTTTTATGAATAACGTAATAAATTTTCTGCAAACCTAAAAGCTTCATTGTTGGGAATTGTGCATATACATTGAATTGATAGATGCAAACTGGCATAAATCATGCAATTGAATTAATCCATTGCATCATGTAGTTGTTGCTGTTTTATTGTGAGTTTCAAGTGTATGTATTTCATTGTAAACAATTTAATGCTTAAATTGTCAGCAAATTGTGTTTTTCAATACAGATTGTCAGTGACAATGCCACTGTTTGTTTTTAAAACCATCAATCATAAAGATATATTTAAATCTGTGACCTCCTCTGAATGTTTGTCTTTGTCAAGAAATTAATGCAAGTTTGCTAAAGTTTGCTTACGGAAAGTTTTAGAATCCTGCGGATCGTCATAAAAGGAAGAAAATTAATGATTCTTTGGTATTTTCGTTAACGATTTAAGTCCCACATTCTCCATTAGGGGAGTAATATTTTGATATAACCACTTCTTGTCCAGAACACCTTGGCTGTATACTTACGTATGTTTTTGCTACCAAATCTTCCTTCTCAGTCTTTATTTTTGCCATGTTCCATCATTTCACTGACAATAATTTGTAGATTAGATTATTCTCATTGTACAGTCATTGTGCCTCATTCAACAGGTTTTCTTCCAACAAGTTTAAGTCCTACGATTAGGGGTTTTACAAAATATTTGATATTCATGAAAATCTTTGTATTTTGGATTTGTTCTTAGGCAAAAATGTAGTCATAATTTTATCAGACTTTTACTTAGGTCATTTATTTAAGGGCAGTTGTAGTTGGGATGAATTTTAACTCTGTTGCTGGTCTTCCCAACACTTCCCAACACCATTGGTGCAATAGAGTTCACTCATGTAGGGCTCTTCAGCTTTTTTTATTTGAATTCTAGAAAATTCTCAAAGTCTGCTTCGCTTGGGGTATTTTGAATGTGTAAAGAAATTTAGATTCAAATCAAAAACGGGCTTGGTCTGCCTATGAATGCAGGTTTTGGTCCACTTCAAGCACACTACAAAACAAAGTGCATTGTAGGGTTCAATTCAAGGGTATAACCACGGGTCAGTAGAACCAAAACATACATGCATGTGGATCAGTGGCTGCTCTGAACAGGGGAAAGGTCTTGTGGTCAGAATAGGGCTGGACAATATTACCAAAAGTCATGTCATGATATATATTTTTTTATTTTGGTCGATACAATATAATTCCGATATTAAAATAATAATTATAAAAAAAAAAATCTATAGCACAACATTCAATTTACAACATGTAAACATAAAAGACAGCAGGACACCATGCTACATAGAAACTGCTGCTTGGCTTGGTCATGTTCCGGACATTAACCAATAGATAAACAAGTTTTTATTATTTTTATTATTTGTAGAGAGTAAAATGCTTTACTTCATAGTAGTGGAGCGTGAATGCAGTTTTAGTCCGGAATAATATTACACTGTTGGGACTAGACTGCAGGTTAGTTCAGGAGGTTCAGGTGGAATAAATTACACTTTAGTACATAAAACTGCATTTACGTGATTATATATTAACTGTTTGTTTATTTATAGCCATGTGTCTTTTTTATAATGAGGTCAAGTTTGACTATACATTTTTTTTTAGAAAAAAACATTTTTCATTAATTCTTTTGGCATTCTGTTTTTGTTTTTTCTTGACCTTTCATAAGTCTTGAACTATTTATTTTTATTTTTTTCAATACAAAATAAGCACAACTGGTCTGTCCTTATTAATTTATAAAATCTTAGTATTCACCAATCTAAAAGGACAGATGAACATAAAAATCCCCCGAAAACAAGTTTTCAGAGGATTTTTAAAGAAATGCTGGTGAATGACACCCATTGTTTTTTGCAGATGACTTAAAAAATCCAAGTTGATTGCTTGTCGATAGATAATGTAAAATTAATATCTTGTTAGTTTTGTAGCAAAATGTTGTAGAATGATGTGTTTGAGTTAGTTTGCTTTAACCTGGCATGAGACTTTCTGCAGTTTGAGTATTGTGTCCATTACTGAAATGATACATAATACTAAAACTCATGCTCATTGTGCTCATGTGTAATGTGTCTGTTTCATCACCTCTGTGCTTTCTGGACAAAGGATATTGTCTGCCGAACCAGCCCTGTGGTGCACTGTTGTGCTGCTCTCTCACCTAGTTGGCCCAAGTCTCCTTCTATCCTCGAGTTACACACTCCAGCTCTCCATTTTTTTGCCTCTTCTGCTCCCACAATTTCTTTCTCATCTCTGCATTTCGAAGCTCAGAAATTCACAGGCATGCTGCATCCTCACATGCTCATCTCAGTTTATACTCTGACAGCCTCCTCCCTAGTCTCCTCCTCTATGCAGTAGCCTTGTTTCCTCAGGAAGCACTATGTACAGGAAGCTAAGGGCGTGGGACCAAACTGTCTGCCTTGTTTCCTTAATACGATTCATAGTAAATCATCCACAGTCACCAACAGCGTTGGTGCTTTAATACTTCTGGCTTGTCACATTTAATTAATTGATAGTTTTCTCTTTTAGTGATTTTTCTAAAGCTTAAAATGTAAGACAACATATAGCTTTTTATTCTTTATCATATTGATTAACTTATGGTGAAATGATGTAGAATATATCAACCAGTAAATGTTAATCAATTGAGATTGTTTAACTGTAAAGAGTAATAATAGATTTTTGTCTAGCCTTAAAAATCTCTGGATCGGAAATTCTGATGCCTTTTTGTTCTTCAGTCTCTCATCATCACCGATAGCAGATCATTATGATCAAATTACTACCTGATTTGATCATGCAGCTATGAAGAAGTCAATGTATCTGTACAGTTGTGCAGACTTCAGCTGGTTGCATCGATATACTACCTTGACTTGTAGTCAAAGCTCACTGCAGCAAGCACGTGTGATTTGTCTGTCCCCTCTGTGAGAAAAAAAAGAAACAGTTTGGTGTATTTGTGTTTATAATGAAGATCTTTTATTAGCAATTGTCAAGAGAAACTGCGCTATAATCTGTGAACTCAGTGTTGTTTTGGTAGCACACTTATTTTTGTATATTCATGAAAGGATGCTTCTGTTTCATCCACTGTACCTACATTTCAGTAGACATTGCAAGCGTCCCCATGCTGCGTAGACAACTTTATTAAGTGAAGTATCTAACACAGATTTAGCATTTAAACAATAATAATCTTTTCTATAATGAACGTTTTCGACAACTATATTGTAAGGATGACCTGTGTGTTGATATAAACTGAAGATTCACACAATAGAACTAAAGGGCATGTTTTGTAGTTAGATCCATGATTAATTATATGTCTGAACAAAGCGTGTCAGCTGGAGATATTTATGAAAGGCCTACTTTTTAACTGGCTGAAAATTGTGCAGATGAGCGGATGGCTGGAGGCATAAAGAAACCAACATATTCAACTTGTTCTGTGGTTTTTAAGCATGTGCTAGTGTTTATGTACCATGTGCTTCAACTCCTCCATTTCCAATATTCACAGAGCTCTGTCTTTTCACTGCAACCATAGCAACAGAATATGACAAATGGCAGAACTGTGGAAATGCTTAAGTTGTGTGAGAGGCTGAATGGCAGTGCAAGCATACTTTGTTTAAAAGAAGAAAACAAAAGTGTGTGGTTGGGTCTCTCTTGTGTACAGTTTGTTTGAAAGATTATTACTAAGCAGGGTATCTATATGAAATTCAGTTGCTTTTCACCTGTAATTCACAATGGAAGCCATTTTATTTTGGTATTTTTTACTAAATTGGAAATTGAAGTGCAGCATCTTTGTCCTTGGCTCATATGTAGAATATATGTAGCATACACCTAAATTAAAAAAAATGAGTAGATCCTGGCTTTGGAAACGGTTTGTAGTATATTTTTTTTATGTTATACATTGCTGTTATCTCATATCATGTTTCTTTATAATGAAAATGTAGGATGTAGGGAAACAACTTGGATAGCATCTCCTGCTGCTCATAATGGACAGCTTCTTATGAAAAATGTATTGGGTCTGAAAACCAAAGTAAAAAAAAATCCAACAACTTGGTGGCACTTCATTATTTACTTTTGGTGAAGAAGTGGTTTTCAGTCCTCCATGAATTGGGTTTTTTTCTTCCTGTTTTTCTTTCTCTCATGGTCAGTGGTTGTTTGGAGAATATTACCTCTAGCGTACAGTTGTTGTAACTGCAGAAACTTCTTATGGTAGTTTAGTCTGCTCGAGTAAAGCAAACCAAAGCAAAAGGAGATCTAACAAAAATGTCACCATTCCTCAGCCAACTGAACAAAGTCTCCCAGTCTATCCCAGTGTGGATGAGATAAGTATATCTCTTAAGTATATCTAAGATAAGTAGTGTTTTCACAATTCATGGGTGTTATATCCTGTTCAGACATGTTAGTCCACTAGACTCTGCATGACTGGGGACTCAGTTCAAGTTGGAGGTTGTAATGTTCTTCTGGTCCAAGTTTACTTCAAACAAACTGAACCTTTTGACCAGCACGTTCCACCCCATGCCTGAGGCTTCAGTGCACCAACAACAAACAAAAAACTAGGTCATCTGTTGGTTAATGCGGGGCATCTTATGTGTCTGCCATAATAGTTGAATAATGATAATAAATAACAATGGTGTTGAATAAAAAATGTACTCAATAGCCTTAGCTTAGTTTCCCCCCCTGGGGAAAAAAACCCTGATTTTCTGAGCAAACAAACAAGAATTCAGTTTGAAGGTGTTTGTGAACTATAATCATATTATAGCATAATCTCCACCAGGTGTGGGGTGAATGGGGATACATTGATGGTACATCCTGATGCAAATAGACCTGAGAACTCTTGTTTTTCTAGAGCATCAACCAGTGTATTTGCTCTAAGTAGGACATTGGCAGGATAGTAAGTCCAACTATAAAACCCCAAACCTTGTTCACACTGTTGTACAAGCGGTCGTTGTCAATAGTAATTAATTTGATGTATGGTGTGTTTTGAATTTTAAATAGTTGTTTGAATGTAGCAATATTGTAGATTATGTGTGAGGGGGACAAAAAACACACTGCAAAGCTCATCAAAATGTCCGCAAGAACATGTTCCCGGATAGGAATACGTACGTCTCCGGAAAAGCACAGGATAGAAACCATTTTTAATAAGGGAAGACTGTAAATAAGAGTGAAAACAAAACTATTTGCAACGTGTTGTCTAGTAGTGTTCAGCTGTTTCTAATGGATCATTATTCAATTTCTTTACTTCACATACTAACAATCTTGTGAAGTGCCGCTTGCTTTGAAGTGTTGAGAATATTCTAATGTGGTGTTACATCCAAGACATTGACCAATTATCTTAATTTCTTTGACAACCAATTGCATGTATTCAGCCATCAATTGCAAACTGTCAGCTGTTTTCAGCTGTAGTAGTCATTCCTTTTAGTTATAACATTTTAAAAATTATATTATGACAGACATTTGTACCGTTTGATAAAGCAGTATGATGACAAGCATTTAGTACCACTTTTAGATACAACATACTCCACACCTTACGACGTACAGTAGCTAGAGTATTGGCACACATATGCACTATGGAGGTCTATTAAAAGGTCTAAAATCTGCAAGTTTTCTTGGTTCATGTTGCGATGAAGAGACTTTCATGAAATTCATGCACATATACCCAGATTTCCAGTTCCAACACAAATGACGAAAAAGTCTGCAGAGTGAGTGACTTCACTTACCCATTAACTACACTTTTGAATCTTCACTAAATGACTTTTGCAGTTCACAGAGAAATGTAGAATTGCTGCTTATTCTGTAACTGGACATAATGTAGCCATATTAAACATGTTTGTCTCTTGATATTTCATGGTGGTAAAAACATTCCAACTATTGTACTATTGGTGTCCCTTATATTCATTCGAGCCATGTCAGAGACATGGCAAAAAGTACACACACGTAGTCCCATGCGCCGGAAATGACTACATTACTCTGAAAATGTAAAGCTTTCAATCACCGTCATATACACATACCAAACGTGCAAGTTTCAGGTTGACGCTAACATTTGAAAATACATCTTTTGAATGTGAGATTTTTTTCTTCCCAGTCCAGAGAGCTTGTTACCTTGACAACAGCAGAAGATCCATAGCACAGGGAGCTGTGTGAGTACGTGTGTGAGCTGAGCCTGCCGTGGCATGGCTGTGCCGAACAAACAAGCGCTGTCGCTAACTGTGTCACGAGTACTGCTGCTGCCCTCTCGTTTCAGCGCCTATCTCCTTCCCACTCTTCTCTCTGCTCACATTTAATATTAGACTGTTTGTTTTGTTAATATTCTGCCATTCTAACCATCTCTTAGACTCACTTTTATCCACATTTAAATACTTTCTCAACTTGCGCATTTGCTTTTTATTGCTATTCATTTCCATAGCCTGTGTTTTATTTCACAGCAGTATATTTGGTGTTTTAGATAAATATATCTGTTTGAACTGCCAGTATCCTGTCTGTGTTGGCTGCTCTGACTGGAGATGGAGGAATGGTGTGCCCTGGTCCCTCCCTGCAGAAAGCAAGCTTGATCAATAATGTAGATGTTATTGAAGAGGAGAGGTCTAGTGTGCCCCCACCCCCTGTCCTTGTCCATCCCGCCTCTCCCCAGCTGTCTCCCCACACCCTCCAGTGTAAGGTTTCCCCTTCAGTGTTTGTATGTAGAGGAACAGATCAGTGAATCTAATTAGTGAAGATATTACAATAAGGTCTGATACCTGATGCGTTGACATAGTGCAGGCTGAATCCAGGCTGTTCTTACTGAGTTACTGTTGCTTTCTATTGTTTGTTTGGCTTAGTGCTCAGACTTGATGTTGGGCGGGGTTTGTCATTGATATTACTTATCTGTGTAGTGGTAGCATTTTCATACATGCTTCCATCAGAAAACAATCACATTTTCAACATACAGTATGTTATGGTTATCCTGCTGTCAAAACTTGTTTAACAGAAACAAATGAGTTCAAGTAAATTAATTTCATCACAAGCATGATATGTGGTCATGCTTCTTTTCTGGCATGTCAATCACTTGACATTTTTTTTAACATATTTCAAATATTTTGGCTGACTAACTATTTAAGTACCGTAGGCATTTGTGGGATGGTATTGCAGGAGGAAAATCTGACAATATATGTCCGCAGAAGGCCATATGTTGTATTAAATTGATTACATGGTTGTTTCAAGGAAGGATTTAATTGCACAAAAGCATTTTCTTTTCTATTTATTTTTTAAATTGATTTGCAAATTTTTATCTTTTAAGAAATTGGAGTGATTAATGAATGATTAAATATTTCTGTCATCATTTAAACCAGAATGAATTTGGACTTTACAAGTTTCATTTAAGTTATTTGCTTTGAAGAGATTTTTTCTCTATGCTAAATATGCAAATACTTTGCGTTTTTTTTAACTACTACTTTAAATGTCCTATATTTTGCTATATATGCCATTTTCCAGTCTATTCTTTGGAGATCTATGATAATATTATTCATTTTGCAACATGGACCAAACTATAGTTTTGTCATACCATTCATATGTTGCTGCAAGGTCTCTACCCGGAACTGTGAACGGCTTGGTCTGCATTTCTCCTGTTTGCCTCTCGTGCTCTCCCGCCCCGCCCACACTGAGCGGCCAGAGAGTCGCCGTGTGTAGTCGGCGTGCAGGTGGTGTGTCTGTTGACGAAAGTGCAGAAGCAGCCACAGGCACACTTCCTGGAGAAGATGGCGTGCTTACGTTTTCAGGTAGGGGCGGGGGCGTCTCCACCGCGTCGCGTCGGAGCGATGGAGTCAGCCGCTCTGCTTAACGCTGGCTAGCCGACTCTAATTAGATTTCCCGGAAGCTGTGTGATATGCTTGACTTCATCTCTAGTCATGCATTTTCAACTTCTCAGAGTTTGTTGATCTACTGAAACACTGAAGGAATAATGTGTAGGCTAATATAATGTTAATTGAACACTATCTGTATCGTGAGAGAGGGGTTTTTGCTTTTGGTTTAGTTTTTAAACTGATCAATGGCAGTGCAAATGCTGTTTGACTTTAATGATCTGTAAAATAAAATAATTTCCACTTAACTGCATTCTATTTACTTCGATTCAATAAAGTCTCAGATATCGTGGTGTGAACGACAAACAGGAGAGGTCCACGGTGAGACAGTCTCCTCCTGAAATGAGCAAGACGTGCGTGGCAAAAAAAAATGTAATAACAATTATGTTTGTTGTTATTACATTTTGTTGAGTTATTACAGCTTGTTGAGTTAATTTCTAAATTTGGCTATTTATTAAATTAGCTTGGTTGCTAACTGACTTCTGTCAATTGAAACATGACCATGAAGTGTTAGTAGGAATGTGATTATTGTTTATTAATGATTATTTGATTCCACAATTAAAAGGGCAATATCTAATGTTACTATTATTTAATCATAAAGATCCCTCAATAGCTCAAATGGATCAAACCTTCGGAAAAAATGGACTAGGATTCAAATCAAAAAGTCTGGTGTGAATATGCCCTTAGTCATTCAGTTATGTTATTCTCTGAGCTCCCAACTAAGCGATTTATCTTTATCTGCAGCCATAGTCTGTCATCATCAAAGACAACTTCTGACTCTTGTTGAAGGTCACTGTTGAAAGCAGGGTTGGTCTCACCAACTCTTTCCCTTAACAGCAGTGTTTGGAAGCTTGTAACACAGCTGACTGGATTTACATGCCTGGTCTCTGCGTCGTGGCTCACAAATTGCTCTGTTCCTCATCAGTGAATGGAAATACCTGCCACACTGTGACTGTGAGTTTAACCTGAGAAGCTACTTGTATAAAAGGGACAATGGACAGGCAAAAGACTTAAGAATGCAGAGATGTCATTGTTGCAAAGAACTTGCTCAATTGTAATTCTGCATGACGATGCTAAATATTTTGTGTGCAAACAGGTCTATAGAGAAAAGGGAAATGTGGGTGAAAGCATAATTTGCAGTCTATTGAGAGGTTTTAAGTGTTTCCCAACATTTTAGCCATGAACTTTATTGAGGAGGGAAATAATATAATATGCATTTTTATATCATCCAGGTTGTGTTTCAGGTAAATGTAAATTTATGTTGTAAATGTGAGTATAATATATAGTTAAACAGCTCCAACTCTAATGTCCCATTTGGAAACAAAATACAACAAACCAGTGATGGGCCTGCAGAAAATTAGCTAGCTGATTATTTTTGGATCTCGGATGTCAGCTACCGTATCCAATGTCTCACTTCCTGTGGCAGAAGGATGTGTCCTGATTGTTGTATTCCTGTTCACTTGAAAGGAATGTTTTCTCAAGTGTTTGCTTCTGCCTGTGTCCTGTTGGGTTTTATGAAATAGTATTTAGGGGAGGGAAAAAAAGATACACTACAACGATAAAACTGTGGCCTCTGCATTAAAAAGACACACAAGCGTGACTTCTATAGACACAGTATCGCTACATGCTAGCTTTGGTAGTACCAAAACGGCTAGTCACCCAAGATTTGATTTTCAATAATCAAATATACTAATGTCATAGTAAGATACTTTTTGATGATGATCTAGTTCATGTGGATGTTTTAACATGTAGGCAGCGTGCTGTAATAAAATATTTAAAACATACTCCAGTAGCAGGAATGAAAGATACACTGCATCTGCACATACATCTGACGAAAACCTGTTTTTCTCAAATTAACAGGAAAAGGACAAAACAGATCCCATCA
The DNA here is from genome assembly GCA_037177515.1 of Pseudomugil tenellus. Lineage (NCBI taxonomy): Eukaryota > Metazoa > Chordata > Actinopteri > Atheriniformes > Pseudomugilidae > Pseudomugil > Pseudomugil tenellus. The sequence continues at coordinate 13,238,181 of JBAMHX010000001.1, forward strand.
AAGAAGATAAGTCATTGGTTGTCAGCAGACCGTTGCAGCTGTATTTACCGCTTCCACTACCGCTGCACTCCTCCCTGACACTGATTAAGCGTTTTTTTGTTTAACTCAAATGAGTTTAACAACAATTTTACAATAGAAGAATTTAAGAAATAGTAAAACGTTTTTAAAAGAAGAGGAGGAAATTGGATACACGTTGAATTTTACAGAGACTCACTCAAATCATCACCTGTGGGTCCCAGGGATTCATTACATTGAAACACTAGCAACATTACTGATCACTGAGGGGTTTATCTGGCACTATGGGTGGATTATTGAACACAGAGACAACCCCTCAATTTTTCTATTACAGTACAAAAACAAATGCACATCCTTATTACTACTCTAGGCCATTTTAAGGAGGTCTGGCCTTAATCCTGTAGAATTCCCACCTGCCATCCTTCCCGTCCTAAAGCTGACGCCTACCAAATACTTGTTCTGGCCCTCAATCCGTCTGTGATACTGCATAAGCAGATAAATGAACCAAATGTTGGTTCACTTTGGGGTGGAGGGGGTGTGTGACATAATCACTGGAATTTTACCCCAACACTGGGCCTCTGTTAAATACCCTTGCATGCCCTGCTCCCTAAATCCTGATTAAGCCCTTGTCCTAATTGTGTAGTTGCAAGAACTGACATTAGAATATCTCTTCATATCTTCTCATTGTATCACAAATAAATAATGGTAATAATGACTCCTGAAATGTGAGTTATAACTGTAAGGTTTATACAAACCTATTTAATTACTACTTAAATGTTTTTATTTACATGTCAAGAGGATTAAATGCAAGAGTAGTATTGACTTACATCTAACAAATGGGAATTATTTGTTTTGGGTCTTTTGTTTCATATGTGTAACTTGGATACCTGCCTTGATACCTACTATGTGTAGATCTCAACTTTAAAGTCAGCTCTGCTGAATCGTGTATTCCTGAAATCTGCAACAGTTAACCAATCTGAAAGAGAATTACAGTGGGAATATGACACCTGACACTGAAATGGCCTTATTTAAACATCATACAACAAGACATAGCTCTTAAATCTCATCGTAATCTAAACTTTGTCGCAGATCAATTTTTCCACGAATGACCGAAAGAAACAACAAAACAAAAAGCACAGTACAGAAAGTAGTTCAACTCTTTAAATCTCCTGATTGAAACGGTTTCATTTAGTGGAGTGACTCTAAAAGTTCTTCAGGTTCAGAGCTCAGATTACTTGTTGACATTGATAAAAAAAAAAAAAAACCTACACAGAATATTAGATCAATTTTAAGCTGTATCGCGACTCAGACTACTCTTGCTGTTCCCATGAAGGACATAAACTTCCCAGTGTAACATCGCAATAGAAGAAATACCCAGTTTTTCCAGTTAGAAACTGACAATGTTTTGTCTTTAATACCCAGAATAAGTTTTTATAAAGACAATAACAAAGAAAAGAGTGTTATTTTCAATTAATTGAGACATTTTCTAAAACCTACTTTTTATCCACTTGTGAAAGCATACCCACTGTGTGTGGACACACAAGCCTGTGGCATCAGGGCAGAAATTACCAAAGAAAATTTTGTCATGTCATGTAAATCAAGTAAAAGTGATCAAGACTTTTAAATTTTCTAAATCAAAAGGCAAGGTATAAATTTGTTCTAGAGGGAAGGGAACCTTAGAAAATGTATTTTGGGACTATGTGCTATATGGAAAACCAGATCAAAATAAATCTACTTGAACTTCCAGTGGGGCTAGTGAGGCAAGTTGGAGGGGCTGGGCAACCCCCAGTATAATGGCAGGAAAAACACTGTTTCATATTAAATAAGAGGAGATATCTCTAGATAGGATCATTTTTATGTAAAATTAAAATCTGGTATCGGAGCCTTTATTACCTGTGATTACCTCATATTAATATCACTTGTATTTCTTGGCTTGCTGCCATGTGTCAGGATTTTGGGGGAGCAGAAATTGCAGTATATTTTATTTTTGAAATTGTATATGTATGCATGGAAAAATTAAGAGATTAGATCATTGTAGACCAAACATAGCAATCTTGTAGAATGCTGTTCCAATTGCTTATTTTAATTTTAAGACAATTCTTTTTTTTTTCCAGGCAGCAGGGTTACTGAGGTTTCTGCAAATACCAGACACACATCCTTTCTCTAGGTGTGAGATAAATTAGTTCAATCGAACAGATGGATATCAGTGGTATAGTAAAGTTACTTATGCAGTTCATTGTTTTGTTTTCTGATTGGAATCACATTCCTGTAAAGGCTGCGCACACCTGTACCTATTGCGTGCATGTGTATATGTATATACGTTTTTAAATGTGTTTAAAGGCATTACATACTTTCCTGTCACGAAATGTTATTAAAAATGTGTGGAGTCTTTTAATGCTGCTCACAATATTAACATTTACAAGCTTTCTAGCCTTCTGATACCAGCTAGTGCCATCAATGATCCCATGCTGCTGTTGCTATGACAACAAAAGATGGTTTGCCCATAGCTTTCTGTTTAACTATGGTCATATTTTTGACAACCATTTTATAAAGTGGCATTTCTATTTATTCACAAGTTGCATCATCACAGTCTGTGAATAAATTAGATACCTTCCCATGATTAGTTACAAACTGCCCTGCAGAACTTTGCACACACATATCTGTACATTCTAACGAATAATTTGTGTATTTTGCCAGGACAAGGTATGTTTTGGTGTGATATGTGGTTCAGGAGAAGACCATGTTTAAGGTTTGTGATACAGTGTGTCAAAAACCTTTTCATGTTTTTATTAGTAGTGTCCACTCCTTTTCATTTAAGTTATAAACAAGAGACAGAAAGGTCCTTTCGTCTCTTGTATTTCAGTGTGTCCAAGAACTGTGGGAGAACTGATCTGGGGAGGAGAAACATGACTCTCTGCATCCACTGCAAGGAATGCAAAATGTGTTACCGCTGTTGTTGTGATTAAATGAGCTTTTTTTAATCATGTTTTTTTTTGTTTTTTTCTTTCAGGATTCTGTGGACCCTACTGCAGCAAGCATTTTTCTAGTTGGATTTTAGCCCACTGACATTCTCCCACAGCCATGGAATCGGTATGTTGACGGATATCTTTTAAAAAATATAATAACAAGCTAATACTTGCTTTTCTTAATTTCACTGTGCCATGTTTATTTCTTTAAAAGTGTTTGCCACAATTGCCAATTGCCACAAGACATTGATTGCAATGCCTTATGGTATGTGTGTGTGTGTGTATTAGTGTAATGAACACAGTAGCTTTGGAATAGAAGAGCACAGTTGTGAAATACCTAAAATAAGTCTATATCAGTGTCAAACTCTTGACACATGACATCTGGTGGGTTGTTTGAAATTTTCTAACAATTTAATAACAGTATAATGATAAAACAATGTGGGATGGAAATCATCGCCACTAATTTAACATTCTTTTTTAAACAAGTGTTGTTGGAAAGTCTACTTAAATGTCTGTTTACTTACATACTGCACGTATCAGGCTCTACCCTTTATTAGACATGCAGGAGACTGAGTGCAGGAGATGCTTGTACCAACAGGCAGGTTGAAAGTGCAGCAGCACTGAGCTCTATCCACTGGAATGCATGTGTTAAGAATGGGGCTTTGTGCATGTCTAACCTCTGCTTTCCTGTCCCTTTGTCAGAAGCTGTGTGTGTGCTTGTCTGTTTTAAAGACTATAAAAGTAGGTCACACAGCCTCCGTTGTGCAGAACTAGCATGTGTCCAACAAAAGCCCTCCATTACCCCGTCGGTCTCATTTGCGCACACACAAAAAATATAGTTTCCTGTGGTTGAATGTTACACTAGATGAAAGTTTGAGTCTGTAATGTCTGTAAGCCAGAGTTCAAAACCTCATTCATTATGTATCTTCAGAAGTTAGAGTTCACTACAGCACGAGAAGAGCTGTAGTGTATTACACAAATGTCATTATGTGAATGCCACAGCATGGCGGACACTCCTCCTGGAGTTTCTGTCAACAAACATGTGTCAGTGCATGGATTAAACTGCAAGATAAGATAGAAACACATTAAGTATGTTTCATGGAGAGATGGATCAGTCTTTCAGGAATCAAAAGAGCAAATGCTCCTCATTTAAGATGATATTGTAAAAAAAGAATAACCTTCACCCATTTAGTGCCAGCCAAGGTGTTGTTAAAAGAAAGAGAAAAGCTAAAGTGTTGCATTGATCAGGTGTTTGCCTATGCCCGTGACACCCACAGCTGCCACAGTGGCTTGTGCCCACCCTCTTCCTCTCCACAAAAAAAGCCCCCCGATTTCTGAATCTCTTTCTCTCCTTCCATCTGCCTCTCATGTCTGCATGCCTGTGGCTGTGCAGACACTAGAGCTGTTTCTGTTTACCTCTCTGAGCTGTCTATATCTGCTTACTGTCAGTGGAAACCAAGGAAACTGATCACAAAGCTTATTATGGTGCTAGGAGTGGGATACATGCTGTGTGCGTGCACGCACCTTTTGGAGTTGGACACATACTCAGTCGCACACAAAAACCCTCTACCACCCTCCTCCGCCTTTTCCTCATGTGATGCCAGTCACATGTTTTCCAGGCAAGCAGCTCAGTAAATCAGAATCAGACTTTTATTTTTAACTGCTTTAAATCCACCTGGTTTGTACAGTTAGCAGAACTCACTGGTGTTTCCTTCTCTGTGTTTCTCCGTACCTATGTGAGTGCATTGATACAACTTCCCCTCTACCACATACAGCTGCTGCCATGTCTGTGTTCCCTATGAAAGTTAACGGGTTTAACATTGTCTTGGTTTGGTGTGAGAGTGTGGATATTAAGTCACTTCAATAAACAAGGGAAGCATTAATAAGCATCCCCTATTAGTCCTTTTTATCATACATTCCTCGCATGCATTGTTGTTCAGGGTTGACCTCTGCAAAGCTTCAGATGTTGCCATAGTATCCAAGTCACTTAGTTAGTTGTTGATAACAAGTGTGTGTGTTTCTTTCTTAAACTTATTTTTCTAAGTTATAGTTGCACAAACCATTAACAAGAAGACCAGTTAAAACAACAATATTCATTGTAAATATCTAATATATTTAGGGGTTAATGTTAAACTACAGTTTTATGTTTTCATGAGCTATAAACACCTTATGTTTATCAGTTTGTCACTAAAGAAGTAAATGTATGAGAGGGCAGTGTTTTTAATGTGCAAGCTATTTCTGCAGAAGGCATGCCTCCTCTTTTTAGTCAAGCATTAGCGGGGCTGAGATCATTCTGACTATGTTCTTTCTGCAGAGAGATGCGAGTTTGATTTAGTGCAGATGAAAGGGAAAATTTCTTGTAATCACACCTCCTCCGCTGGTTCCCTCACAGCCCCTCTTCTATCTTATTCTCTTCCTCCAAAGCAGGGCTTGTTCCTCAGTGGGGATTAGTGTGAGCAGCAGCTCTGAACAGGGAAGTGGGCCCTGCCAGTCACATTACATAACTCACCCCCGCTACTGCGGCTCGGCCTGGCCCGGCTGGAGAGACGACCATAGAGGCTTTGTTTTCTCAACCTTCCCTTTTTCCTCCCCTGTGCTGCTCCTCCTCCTCCCCCAGAGGCAGACTGCATACTGATGCCGTATAGAAGGAGCCTGTTTGCAGGGAACAGGCAAGGCACTGTGGCTTGGAGTATGGAGGAATACGCTATTAGTAAGCTTAATGGCATGGAACTCACATCCAAGGCATGGGAATTTTAGGTTTGCTGGAGGTCGTGCAATTTCATACAAGGAATCAACAGAATACTGTTATTGCCTGCTCATGGTTTTCACATCGGTGTATGAGTTCATTCTGTGTTGAATTTTTCAAGGTTGACAGGCTGTAAGGCAGTGTGAGAAAGTATTCGCTAGGTTGTTTATACCCTTTTCCATTATTTCCTACACACTCTCCTCCACACCTTTGAGTATGACACTGTTAGTTGGGTGGGAGGCAAGTTCAGGTCTGAACAAATTTTTTAAGTGTCTTGTCAAGGATTCAGTATATCCCAATGCCTTTTATTCTATGCTTTCAGAAATCAGAATACTTTTTTTTATAATAATTGCTGTGTGAGTGTGCCATCTCAGTACTGCACAGCACATCTCTGTGACTCACAAAAGCAGTTTATAAATCACACGTACTGGTTTCTTAACTGGTTTTACTCATTGATTCTTTTGCATTTACTTTATTTTTACTGTTGCATGTAGTTAAAACATTTATGTAAAGTGAAAGATTTGTGATAGGGCCAAATTATACCCTGTGTAAAGTCTTAAAACAGCTGGTAAAACCCATGGTATCTTTCCTCCAGAATTAATACATGCATCCCTAACTATTAAACTAAAATTCCCTAATATTAAACAAATTTGAGGATTCTGTTCTTTGTCTTTTTAGATGTTAATGGATCAAATCGGAGCGATTCTCATTGACAGGATGGTGGAATGAGAAACCCTGATTGGCTTCTCAGTGTTGTGAATCAGCTCAGACTGACTTTTTCACAAGAATTGTCAATGTTATGTTATACATTAAAGCTACATTTTAGGTAAAATCAGTATCCTAGTCAATATCATATGTTGCCTAGCAACCTGGAAATAGACTTAGTATTGAACTAAGCTCATACAAACATTTATTGGTACTTAAAAAAAAAAAAAAACAAGTATGCTGTCCACTTTTCCAGACTGACTTTTTCTGCGCTGTAGATTTGTTATTTCACGTTGCTATATTTTGGACCATGAAGCTGACATTCAGATGTCATTACTTATTTCCATTTTAACACATGAAAACAATTCAGAGTTGTAGGTCAGATTTGACAACACCTCCACAGTTCCAGGCTGACTAGTATAGATAGGTTCATGGTAGCTGCATCCAGTGTAGGAAAACAGATGCAATCTCTGCCAAACTGCATGTGTGTCATTTCAGCTAAACTAAATATCTTCGTGGTCTACGATCTAAGCGTCTACAACTCTTCTGCTCTGTTAGTGAAGCACTGAAGAAACATAGTAACTAATATTTTTCTGTGGTCTGTCATGAAAACAGTTGTGAATGCTTCTTCATAATTCTGCTTCTATTGCAGTTTTTTGGTGTTAAATTATATTTTGATACAGGGTCAAATTTATTAAAAAAATAAAATAAAATATTAGTTACGTAGACATAACTGTCCATTGGAGTTCTACCAATCTGACCCAAAGGTTGGACGTGATGTAATGCAATCTGCAACAGTCAAAAGAATCGTCATTTCTTGTGTGATTCAGCACAATCACAAAGTAGAAACAGCCACGTGTTCCAATTAAGGGTGGGACTTTAACACATTAAAAACGATAATTTAATCACAGAAAAATGTAGACGTAAAAAAAAAAAAGTACTCTATGTTGTCTGCAAGTGTGCTTCCCATTAGTGAAAGGTGGCGACTACGTAATTTACGAGAAATACCCAAAATACTGCAGTTTTTCATTGCATATGCCATGTTTACACTCTTTGTGATCCCATTTTTCTACAAAGAACACTATCAAAGACTGAAAATTGTGCCAGTACTAGGAATTTTACTACTTTTCATTTACCTGTGTGTCTCTATTACAACACTTGGAAGAGCCAGCTCTCCTCATTTGGGCAGAGCGAAGTGAAGCTCTGTCCTCTGGCTGAGAGCACATCTTGTCAAGCTGACTTTAACTTAGGTGACAAATAATCCTGGTGAGACGCATGTAGTTAAATTTATTAGTGGTCATGGGGCACAATACTACTGCTGTTGCAGTTTTTATGCTGAGACAAATATGAGTTAACAAAAAAAAAAAAAACACTTTAGTCGTCGGCACCGAACTGCTGCTCATGCTTTGCTTTTTTGCATAGAATTAATTTTGGGAGAAAAGAGGATATATTACTTGGAGCCATCATTGCAAGCAAAACTGCTGCCAAACGAAGTCCAGATTTGCATGGTGGATTCAAAGGGGTCTTTGAATTGGGCCAGTACTAGCGCACCCAGGCGGCAATTTCTGGCTGCCGATGGTTATGCTGATGCGAAAGTCGGATTAATTGCAGTTCACTCCTCACCGCTAGATGACTGGCTCCAATAGAGAGCAATGCCCATAGACTCCCATGTTAAAATGTCCAATTTCACAGCTGAAATAAACATTTTGACAGAGTTGCTCCAAAAACTTTTCGGTTTAATAGGTCAAATTTTCCGTCATGTAAACTCTGGGGGAATGAATTTTTTTCTAACGCTTCGGTTTCGATGTTATTTTAATCTTAAATTTAGAGGCGTGTCCTTTTGATTGATGTGTGTTATTACTGGTTACAGTTGCATACTTCCTGCTGGCACCACCGTAACGGAGTCCTCTCAGCTCTACCATTTCATCCATTTTGGGATTTTCCGATAATGACGAAACAGCAAGATGGTGACGGTAGGACCCACCTATTGGCTTCATTTTCGCTCTTCAGAAACCTATGGGAAACAAACGCGCTGTCCAGTAATTATATAGTGTCATTGGGCGCACCACTATGACGTATATAGCCAATGAACTGACAAAGTGTGCAGACTCTGAAGTGCTAGTGCTTCGTGTTCAAACTGAACAATAAAGACAAACTGCCGAATACTGATCCACCGCAGCACAAGAAATGGTTACAGAGTGCGTCTTGCAAAATCAAGACACACTTTAAATTGGTCCAAACATTTAATGGACCAACCACGCTGTCATTCCGTGACTTTAGTAGAAACGACAGGGGATAATGAAAAAAGCACAAAGCGTCTCCCAGCCCAGTAGTAAACAGAGCTAAAACATGTCCATAGTTTACTCGTGGCTGCCAATCACATCTCCTCTAAGTTAATAACTCGCAGACTCGCATAATACGCAGACAAACATGTTTTGATTACATAACAATGCAGAACTGACTATGCTATGTCGGTCGAAAACAAAACCAGTTCTTTTGAAGTTCTGAAGTTGAACCAGGTAAACTCTGGCTCTAGCCTCTGCATCAGTTCTTCTTTGGTCGAAAAACGGCCATGGATGGCAGTGCGGCCCTCCACAGAAATGCCACCTCACATCATTACTGACCCACTGCCAAACTGGTCATGCTGGAAGATGTTGCAGGCAGCAGAACGTTCTCCACGGCGTCTCCTGACTTATGTCTGTCTCATGCTCAGTGTGAACCTGCTTTCATCTGTGAGGAGCACAGGGTGCTAGTGGCAAATTTGTCAATCTTGGTGTTCTCTGGCAAATGCCAAACGGTGTTGGACTGGAAGCACAACCCCCACCTGTGGACGTTTTGAGGGGTCTGACAGTCCTTCTCCGGACCCTCCTTGCACAAATAGGGAGGCAGCGGTCCTGCTGCTGGGTTATTTCCCTCCCACAGCCTCTTCCACATCTCCTGATGTACTGGGTTGTCTCCTGGTAGCACCTCCATGCTCTGGACACTACACTGACAGACACAGCTAACCTTCTTGCCACAGCTCACATTGTTGTGCCATCCTGGATGAGCTGCACTACCTGAACCACTTGTGTGGGATGTAAACTCCGTCTCATGTGTAAAAG
>JBAMHX010000001.1:13247813-13265621 GCA_037177515.1 Pseudomugil tenellus
CTGTAATTTCCATGTGTTGTCTGTTCTATTTGCACAACAGCATGTTAAATTGATTGTCAATCAGTGTTGCTTCCTTAGTGGACAGTTTGATTTCAGAGAAGTGCGGCTGACTTTGAGTTGCATTGTGTCGTTTAAGTGTTCCGTTTATTTCACACACACAAACACACACACACACACATTAAATTATTCTCTTTTGGATTCACTGAGTAAAATGTAGACACTGATACACTGATTTTCTTGGCTAGGAACCTGAAATATAGCTAAAATTATTTTAATTTGAATGCCACTGCTTTGTTTTACTAATTGTCTCAATCGTAAAGGATTAAACATTTAAATTTCCATGCCAATTACTTATTTTCATTATTTGACTTAATGTTCCAAGCATCTGTTATAAAATAAAGAATGTTTTGGTATCAAAGTAAGCATATATATATATATATATATGCTTCCTTTGATATACTACAAACACTACAAAAAAAAACTTATGATAAGAGATTCTATATACTGTCAGTTTTAATGTAAACATCTAGACAGCCAAGGACTCTGTGACTCTAGCTTGCATTTGTATACTGTCTTGGCTTAATATGTGCATTTTGGGGTTTTTTTTTCAGTACATTAGGCATGAGCCAAGTTCCCATCAAAGTGGAGCTGCTACACCAAAGACTGTGTTTAGATGTGATGGCTAATTTTAGAGCTGCTAGGCCCTTGTCCAAGGTGGTGGAGGATAAGATAACATTGAAGAAGCCCTCCCTCCATGCATAGTTTGGTTTTGTTTGTGCACTCAGTAAGCCTCATTCAGTCCCTGTGGATGTGTACAAATAGAAATGTTTGTCTGCTTACAAGCACATCTTTTGCATGTTGCTCAGTTCTGTGTTTTCTCAAGCAGTTATGCATATGATATACCGAAAGATCTGTCAACATGAACCCATTTCAGTCATGTACTTCACTCCATTCTCTTGGAGAAAACTCTGGGTCATTGTTTATTTTATAATCAGACAAGATGTATTATCCTTTTTTTGATGCACATAGGGTGAGAGTTGTACAATGACTACCTCTCTGACTGTTGTGAAATGTGCTTAAATTGTGTTGAGGAGCTAGCCATATCAGGAATTTTAAAATGGGGCACTGGTAGTTTAGAATATAATACTGGTGAAGAATTTCACCTTTTGCTTTATTTACAAACACTTAAATAAAAGGTAACATGGTCGGGTGAGAACATTTTGTGTTTTTGTGGGGAATTCAGCTCTAATCCTGTTCTGTGTCAGAGTTCACCCTTAGTCAATAGAGCTCCTTTTCTGAGAAAGTAGTCAAATTCAAACAATAGTCTCTTGAATGCTGAATGAGTGCACCGAGTAACTAAGATCTTTACATTTTGTAGCTGTTATGGGAGCAATAATGGGCTCTGTTCAGATTTGTTTAGGCAGGAAAAGAATCTGGTTTCAGGAAATTTGGCTGTGACTAATTTTGTATGCTATTCTTATATGTATTTATTTGCTCCCTCAGAGTTCCATTAATGTGAAAGTATTTAAGTACACTCGTAACAAACCCACAAAACACCTGGTTTCATACACGTGGAGTCTTTACAGTACATGTTGCAGAACTGTCCCTGTCTGGCCCCACTCTCCTGTCCCTCTCGCGGCCACAGAGCAGTGACCTTGGTTTCAAGTAGCTATACTCTGTTCGAAAGCCAACACCTCTCTGGGGATGGGCTGACCTTGTTGTCTGACACACTGTAAGTCTGCACGCCCCTCTCTATGTCTTTTGTCTCCCTCTCTGTCTGTCTCTTAATCACACTCACACCGCAACATCAGCAGCCTAAACAAGTCCATCTGCCCAAAGTGTTGCAAATATGAGCAAGTATGGAACTGAATCAGTTCGTTGTGTAGCATAAACAACTGCAAGACTTTGGGCCTTTTCTGGTGTTCCTTTATAAGACAACCTGCTCCCCGAGTCACAGCGTACTGTTTTTATGAGGGTGTACACTACTGGGCATGGTGGTGTCCCCTCCCTTTATTCCCTTGCCAGGGATTTCCTGCAGCTGCTTGTCTATATGTGGTAATGGTAAAGATGTCCGATATTATCAGCGTTAAAATGTAATATTTGAAAATATCTCTATAGGCTTTTACGTTTTTTAATGATGTTTTAAATCCGTAAAAAAGCCAATATCGATCAATCCGAGTATATGGATAGGTCCAGGCACATATATACATTTTATCAGCAGCCCACAACTGAAAATATCTTTTTATAGGAAATATTTTATTTACATTTTTTAAGCTTTTTCCTCTTATGACATATCACTTTGTAACACAGCAGTGTAGTAAGCGTTCCAGAGTCTGTTTGTTAAAGTAGTTTATTAATTGAAGAATGACTTCTCTGTAAATGCTACCCATTATTTAAGCACTGCCGTTATGTTAAAATCAACATTTCAAGTATTTTTATCAGAAATAAGTGAGCTGTAAAGCTCTATCATTGACTAAAAGATGCATACATGCTTGGAAGTATTTCTTTTTTAATTTAACTTGATCATCATTACTCCAGACAACTCCTTTTAATCATTAAAATTTCAGAAATCTCTTTAGAGTTTTGTCAGAGGTACCTATGTAGCTTAAAGGGTTCTGCATGGTCAGACCAGTGTCGATGTTTGTCAGCTGGATCTACAGTAACACAGACACACTGGGCGAACATTCCAGTAAGTATGAAGAGCATGCACAAAATTTCACATATTTCATTAACTTTTAGCTTTGTGCCGAAGTTGCTTAGCTGCTGAAAATGCAACGGCTGACTAACTGAGTAGCAGTGTTTCCTGCTAGATGATGTAGCAGAATGTTTGTTCCCTGGGGGATGTATGTTTGCTGGCTTCTCAGCAAGCCAATATGAAACACAAGCTGTATGTGTTTATGCTTGTATTTAAAGAAACATAAGCTAGAAAAAAAAAAGAAATCTTCCGTTGTTTAGTGTTTGCCCAAATTGCAGAATGCTTCCTCAGTCATTGTTATGCTTGTTTCGCTGATGTGGTTGCACTCAGGTAGCAGACATAGTCATTGCATTATTATCCAAAACGACTCAGTGATTTGCACGTTATGTCAGTCCTGCAGAAACTTATTGTGCCAGTTTTATGTCAGCATCTTGGTAGTTCTCTGGAAAATGTTGCTTAATCAGTTTATGCTTCTTCATGTAAAGTAGCCGAGACACATTAACTTTTCAGACATGTTTTGTTTTTTCATTACACACTTTAACACATTGAAGTCATTATTGTTGCTAATTCCATGTAAAAATAACAATGAATCAACAGTTTAAGTGAGTTTGTCTAAAAATGTAGCAAATAGAAGTTGTTCTATAGATTACCACATACATTAAACTGCCTCGCATGCTAAGAATAAAATTAAACATGTCATAAATCGACATTTTTAAGTATTTGGGCTTTGCTGTATGTACATCTCCTAGCTGCGTGTTCGATGCACATTTAGTTACAGTCTTCAGTTTTGATTAGATTGGGAGTATTTTCTTGAAGCCCATCTGGAAAACCTTTTCCTCTTTGCATATAAAAAAAAATAAGCAAAACTCTCAACAGGTTTCATCCTTTTGGGTTATGATGTGTGCAGTCCAGTTGTGTGTATGTATCTATGCTTTGCGTCAGGCTACAGTCTGTTGAAAAGCTGGGTTGGGGCCAGCAGGAGGACAGATGAGGAAGCAGATGGATCTGTTTGGGCTTAACCATTCCCACGCCACTTCATCCTACCAACCTCTTTCAACCTGCATGCATCGCTGCAGGATACAAGGCAGCAGAAAAGCTCTGTGTGTGTGTGTGTGTGTGTGTGTGTGTGTGTGTGTGTGTGTGTGTGTGCGTGCGCGTGCGTGTGCGCGTGCGTGTGCGTGTGCGTGTGCGCGTGCGTGCGTGCGTGCGTGCGTGCGTGCGTGCGTGCGTGTACTGCCAAACAGAGAAAATGGATGTAAACTGGGAACAGTGAGAAACCTGCGTAATCAGAATTTTGTTTGCAGGCTGTCCTGAACAGTACTAATGCTGCTGCTTCCACATTATAACTCATACTCTTCTCAGCTCGTGTACTTTCTCTCTTCAACTCTTTCCCCCTCTGGTGCACTCTGCTGTCTGCTTTCTCGGCCAAACCAGTTACATTTGGCTTCTTTTTTCTTTCCTGGGAATGTTTTTACTTTTTCTGGGATGTAGAATCATTATGGCTTGTGAGATCCATGCACTATCTGCCAAATGTTTTAACTACTCGGTTTCTGATTACCTCACTTTGTTTGGGACTTCTTGTATTTCTTGTTTCTTTTTTTTTTCTTGTTAAAACTTTTGGTTTTATTGTATTTTTGTCTTTTGTTGTTTTCATTATTTAGTTAATGAATACAAGGCAGTGCTCAGCAATGATCACTTTATTGTATTTGGGTCTTACAGGAGCCAGAATAGACTATTTTGTTGCTTAATACTGTTTGGGCAAGGAAATATGAAAATGATTATCTTCTGTTTGAGGTTTGAGAACCTCCTATTTAGTAGAGGAACAGAGCATCCTGGTTTTGTGGCAGATCAAATGAAGAGGGAGTAAATGTTTTTTGGAGGACACTCTCCCTGTTAACCAGCAGACTGTAAATAGAAAAGCTTTAGGGAGGATTAATACCAAGTTTGCCTGTTTGGGAAGAAAGAATCTTAGTGTGTGATGGTTTATTTTTTCCATACTTATTTATAAATGTATAATATTCTATGCTATATCCAAAAAAAACTTGTTTGTACTTGTTTCTTATCCCTTGACTTTCAAATCAAGTTTTCTCTTAGTTTATAAGAAATAATACACAACTTTTCATCTTTGTTTATTCACATGCATTTTTTTCTTTCCAAGTGAGCAGATGTTGACCAGAGAATAACATAATCTATTGCTATATGATAACAATAGCTTTGGTTCCACTTTCTTTTCACTTTAACCACCTCTCCTCTTCAGCTACTTTTTTTTCTTTGCCTGTTGTCTACCAACAGCAGAGAGAGCTAAATGTGGCATGGGGCGGGTGGCAGGACAGAGACATCTGTGGTCCCGTCCAGCCCCTCTGTAAGCTTCACTGCCTTGACCTTATTGTTCTCAGGGATGTAGATAACCATAACAGAAGGAGAGCAGAAGAGTCACAGTCAAGCAGAGAAAGGGGCAGTGGGGAGGAGGATTTAGGGATGGCTTTTGTATTTTGAGAAGACAATAAATGAACCAAGTCTGTTGTGTGAATGTTTTGTGCCTGTGAGTGGGTGGATGAGATGACAGGGTTTGGAGGACTACCTCTAATCTAAAAGACATATTTGGGATTTTTCTAAGTCAGCAAGTTCATTCCACTCCTGTGGTTTTCTTTCCCCCATCATACTATTTAACTAACATGTCTTGACAAGAACCATTATTTAGACGTTTGTCTCGTTGTACACATTGGCTCTTAATTAGAATTATTCGTGCTACTGCATTTTGTTTCTTCACACACATGACTGAAAGGGTAGATATATTGACATTTTCTCTGGTGATTTATCCAACATGGCTAAGATTATTGCATGTAAGTATGTGGTAAATATTTTTGTGTACAAGTACCCACTTGTCTAGTTTCTAAACTTCATCTATAAGATTTGATTTCCTGCAAGCAGCTGATTAAGGGCGCATTTACAGCAGGCTTTTTTATTTGATTTGTTCAGCAATTCTGTTTTGTTTGAGGTTACTGTGAATGCGCAGACAAATTCTGATTTGGGTCAAAGAAGCAGACCAAATACAAGAAATGGACTACAAAACAAATGCATTTTGGGTTCAGCACACAGCACAACTGGTATACAAAACCAAAACATACACGCGTGTGGGATAATGTTTCCAGATGCCTGTGGGCGGGAGAAATGACACATGTAGAAGATGTGGAAACATTTGGTCAAAGTTCTGATTGAACTGTGATCTGATGTAGCTTCATAAATCCTTGCTACTGGTGCAGAGTGAATCACTTTTTTTAAAAGTCCAATTAATGTGGGAAGTGCAGTGTGAACACAATCCTAGTTAATAAAGTGACTGGACAGAGTTCCTAACAGGACCAGGTCTAGCGGACTAACCTGATGTGAATGCACCATTAATTAACTTCTCTGATTTAAAACTGTTTTCTGTAACTTCCATTGGTGTTTCCCTTACTACCAACTAGGATTTATTAGCAAGACCTCTAAAATATGGCGATAACAAACAACATATTTGATGTTCATGGCATATTTAATTCTCCCAGTTTGCCTGTGAGCCCTGCAGGAAAAAGTGGATTATTTTGTTTAAATTTGTTGGCTTAATTTTTCTGGCAGTGTCTTCCTTTTCCACCTCATTATTCAACATTTGCTCCAGTTGTGAGGGTTATATTTAGAAGTGTTGTTGGGGAAACTGACACTCTATGTACCAAAGGTTTTCAGTGGCTTATTCCTCACATTTCCTCACAATTTCAGCTCAAAACAAGTTAAAGATTATAGAAAACAATCCTTGATGTATAAATCTCTTATGTCCTGCGCCTGTTCATAATAATAATAGTTTATTAATCCCCGGAGGGGATGACCAGTTACTTGTATCCCCTTTACCTTTTTTTTTCTTAAAGAAGCAAATAAATATGCTGTTTTAAGTGCCACAGCATTATCAATTGCTTTTATCAAAATCTCAGCAGTACTCAAGTGTTTAAGTTGCCCTCATGCTGCATTTGATGGTATCTTTGCACAATGTATAACACAACTAAATTGTGCATTAGCCCTTAGCTTACGATGCTAGCAAGTCAGTGTAAACAAGAAAGATGTCTTTGAGTGTGCTTACTGACACAGGGGTGCCGAATCTTGGCTGTTCAGTTTATTAATGATCATTTAACTAAATCAGTTAAAGACATTTAAATGGGATAGATTTAAAGCACAGATTACTGTTTTTTGCTTTTTTTTTCCCTTCTCTAATAGACGGAGGCAAGAGTGACTCACTCTCATCCAACCTCACATTTAGTTTATGTGCTTGTGAGGAGCTAGTGGCTTGTTTGTGTGACAATGTGTTCAGATAAGACATCAGAAGAGAGGTAGCTGTCTGTTTTCTGCCGCGTGTTTTATTCTTGTAGTCCTGGCAACATTCCAAGGCTACACACCAACCCAAAGACCATGCTAGGAGATATGTGTCCTTGTGTTTTGTACAATGTGGATAAAAAGCATGTAAACCAGTTCAGCTAACAAACCAAGCCATCACGGTTCTAGTCATTTTTCAGTAAGCATGTTCATTGCTAAACTAGTTAAAATGTAGTAATAAATGGTAAAGAAAGAGGTGCTAACATAATGTGGAGAATTGGTGGTTGATTTTGTTGCGCTCTTTGACACCGGTTGGTCTGTGCAGCAGTGCTTTTGCATTGAACAGCACAGTGGCAGATGTTCCAGCTGTTCTAACCCAGTGCTGAAACATATATGTCAATTCAACTGCTTATTATTTGTATTAGAAAACACATATTCTTAAAAGATAAGGGGCTGGATTCAGCGGTAAAGATGATGTTTACACAATTTGGCCTGAAGATGTTTGAAATATATAAGCAGTCTTAATTTTGTTACAACTCCTCTTTAACTTTGTGTGATTGTACCTTATTACAGATGACAGGTAGAGTGAGAGCTATATGCAAAACTGTTTTTATCATGTATATTGCAGGAATATGAATATTAAAGCCTTGGTTTTTCACCCATACACTCATTTCGGTCTGCATTTTGGCCTACTCAGGCTAACTGTGTTGCAGTCAATTCCATCGTTGTTTGAAGTGCTGACTAAACTGTGTGTGACTGTTTGGTTGTCTAGACAATGCCTGTAACATTTCACCTGCCTGTCCTGAGCATCTACCATATGCTCCACACAGATGAGCACCCTGCACTTTCTGGGACCACCCCCCACCAGTGGATATCAGCTAAATATTGTACATCCTTCCTTGCCTTGCAGTAATTTCCCATATGATTATATGAGACTTGAAGAGGGAAGAATATTTTAGAAGCAGCTTTGTTTTTCCAGGAGGCTCGTGCATCAAAATATTGCAAATCCAGTTAATTAATAATCAACATTAAGAATGTGTCATAGTTAATGAATAATCAGCGCTATATGATGAATAGGTTTTTTTTTTCTCTCTTCTTTTTTAATACCTAGAAAATTGTCAAAGTGTGAGTTTGAAAGATGTATAAACAATTCTTTCAGTCAATAAAAACTTCAGAGGTTAATTAGTTTATTTAACAAAAGCCAGTATTTTAAATCGGTGGTTCCAAACCTTTTTTTTAACATTATACACCCTGAAGAAACATTTCTCAGCCAAGTATGTCCTAAACCAGAGGGGTCCATTTATATTTTAGTTCAGGTTCCACATGTAGTGCAATCTGGTGTCCAGTGGGCCTGACCAGTAAAGTAACTTATGAATAATAAAAACTCCACATTTTACCAGATTTCCTTTCTATGTTTTATCTATAACCTGGGTTTGATCAAACCCCATGGATTCGGGGAGTCAGTCCCAGGCGTTCGCCGGAGGTCAAGACACAACCGAATCATATAATTTGTGATGACACACCGCGCTTGGCCATCATTGGCTGCAGGGATCACGCTTCATCGCTTGGGCTGCGATTCTGCATTTCTGGTCCAGCATCGGTGAAACTAACATGCCTATGTGTTAAATTGGAATTGGAAAAAGAATAATTTTTTGTTTTTCAATAAAAGGTTTGGTGAACGCACGTATGAGATGGGGTACAGTAACGTCAGCAAGGTTAAAAACCATTAATCTATATTGGTTACAAGTGTTTGTATTTCTACTTTTTAAAATGCGTCTTATTTTTTATTGTATGCACATATTTGATATATTCGGCATATGTACAAGTTTATTCCATCTTTCACATCACAATGGATCAATAAAATCACCAAGCATTAATCCAAGATGTTTCAAAGTAATCCAATTTTTCACAATACCAGAGTAACTTTTCAAGATCTACAAGTTATTTGAAATGTACACATGTAGATTTTCAACATCTGTGAACTGACATCAAAAAGATTGAACAGGTTATTTTTAGTTATGTTTTCATGACAGTTTTTGGCGAAATGTAAGCAATATTTGTAGAGTTTCAGCAAACAATTTATATTTGCAGGTGTCCATCCATCCATCCATTATTGCGATGTTTAGGTTTTTCTCAACTCAGTGGAACCACAGCTTCTGTTTGCTTTCTCATGTATCTCCTGGAGTGTCTTCAAGTACCCCTTGTGACATTTAATTCAATTCATTTCAGCTTTATTTGTATAACGCCATTTCGCGACAATGTCTTCTCAGGGTGCAGGGACATATACCCCAATTTGAGAGAAACAGTTATAAATTATTAACATCCCATATTTGTGGACAACCAGCTCATCTTTGAGTTTATTTTAAACTTTTTCTCTAACATAGTTTGAAAGATAAAATCTTATCTTACGTTTTTGTCATTTGTCATTTTGCAAGTATTTTAAGGCATGAGTTATTAAATGTCTGAGTGGGTGACTCAGCCCTTTTGTTGACTCTGTAGTCTCTCAATTGCTGTTGAATTATTTCCTTGTTTCAGTCTGAGACACATCTAACTTCAGTAAAAGTATTGCTTTTTGCAGGCTAATCATCAGTCATAAAGTGAATTCAGTTAAGTGGAGTCAACAAACTGAGAAGCAAACAGTGGCAATGCTGTTCTTTTAATCTTAACAAATGAACGAGTGTTCCAGTGCCATTTATTTTATCATTCCATATAAAGTTACCCTGGATCTCAGTTTTAATCTTAAGCTAGAGATGACTATTTTCAGATTGTATCACAAAACTAATTTGAAGGTTTTTTTAAAAAAAAATATGAGTACAAACAAACCTCACTTTTTTTTTCTTTTCTTTTTTTTCTTTTTATTTCTAAACAGACTGTTGGCATTGATGCCACAACATGGATACTGTGTTGATTCTGGCTAACACAAACTACTTTGAGTTTCAAAGGGTAATAAGTACTTGTTTTATTTTACCTTCTTACTGAGCAAGAGGGTAATAAGTTCTTGTTTTATATTACCTTCTTAGTGAGCAAGAACAGATCTCTTGTCAAATTTTGTAACATCAGATATAGATTTGTATTTAGATTTGTTGGTGGTAAATCTTGTCTGTAATTTTGTGTCTACTGAAATGTGAAAGTAACTTTTTTTCTTTAAAGTAATTTATTTTCAATGCTCTGTTTATTCTCAAAATATGTATCATATGGCCATATAGTGTATAGTTTCATTTTAAATTATTTTGGCTTAACAAAATAGTATTTGCTTTGTGATATTGTAGGTTTCATATAAACTTAATCTTTTTTTAAGCTCTTAATTTTGTAAGAAAATGAGGTCTAACCATGAATTACTTTTGCTGTTCTGCCAAAATTCATGTCATGGATACTACTGAAGCTGTTCTTATGTGGAAAAATGCCAAAATTAAAACAATAAATTATTCTGCTTTACCTGTCACATAATGCAAAGCCGAGGAGGGAATTTGTGCACTCTCATAAATAAACATGTGAGGTGGCAGACATGGAAATGAATGGATCTCTGCTCCAATTCCAAGAAACCATAAAGGTTGAATTTATTTTTCACTTGAACTTTGTTATTGTATTTGAAAATATTGGTACCTGCTGGTACTTGTTTGTAGGTTGTTTTTGATGTTTGTCTTTGGGTTTACAATCTGAGTGTCACCTCCTCTTTATATCTGTCTGTGTTATGTAGGCTCTCGGTCAGATTATATTGAGATGGCCTGATAAACCTTAGTGTCGACACACACACACACACACACACACACACACACACACACACACACAAAACCACCGCCACGTGTGTATTTGTGCATTTACTTCTAGACGTATGGAGTATGTCACATTAACACCAGTGTATCGTTTGTCATTCAGGCCTTCACTTTCATCATTGATCTGCACTGTTTTTATTTAATATTTTTATTGTTAATATATTTGTTATTTTGCTGAAATATTCATGATCTCATGCTAAGTTAACTAGTGTCCCAGTTAGCATTGAGTTCTCAGTACACAGCTAACTTCAAAGCAGCAGAGCAGTCAAAAGAAGCACAGCACCTGTCAGAAAAGGACCAAAGTTAATTTTTTACAAGTAATGCTACTCAAAGTCTGTCATCTGTGTTGTCATTTACTCACTGAAAGTGTGTGATATAGTCACATTTTACTATTAATCTGACATGTATTTCCAGTTCACATATGTCCTAATGTTCATCCCAGGCTTAGTGTTTCAGACTTATTTAACACTTCTGACATCTTCTCACATCTAAAATATTTTTTTGTGTAGTTGTGAATAATTTTGAGCAGCAGCAGTAAATTTTGTAGCCAGACAGTCCTAATTTATTTGCTAAATGATTTCCTGAACTGCTATTTAGTGAGAAGTTATATGATGCATCTGTGCATGTTTGTGCGATATTGACTACTGCTAATGTTCAGCTAACAGGAAGAAGACGAGACTTTTCTCTTAGATGAATTTAAAATAATTGACTCAATACATGTACAAATTTAGTTTATGTAAAGTTGAGTAACATCAGATTTTGAAAATAATTTGAAAGGCTCATCAGAGGGGAAAAAAACATCCATGTACATCAAATAACAATGATTGACCTCCATGGAATTTATCTATTTTTCACACCTTTTCTGTCAGAAATCACCAACGATTTAAGACTTGCTCCTTGTTTTTGTCTGTGTTTCATATTTTTTTGTAAGCATTTTTAGTGGTTACCTTTATACTACATCTCGGTGGAATTGTGGCTTCCAAATCTCTTTACGAAACAGGTTGCACTATGTTTTTACAAACACAGTAAGAACTTGTCTTTATACCTGCACAATGATCTACGTCTTCCCATAATTCTATTCCTTAGATTGTTTTCAGTGGCCCTGTGTTGTCAACTCTAAAACCACAAGTGTTTGTATTTCTTGTTGTTACCATCTGAATTAGAGTTGGGCAATATCTAGGAATATTCAGTAAATATAGCACCATAGT
This sequence comes from Pseudomugil tenellus, assembly GCA_037177515.1. Lineage (NCBI taxonomy): Eukaryota > Metazoa > Chordata > Actinopteri > Atheriniformes > Pseudomugilidae > Pseudomugil > Pseudomugil tenellus. The sequence goes on from JBAMHX010000001.1 coordinate 13,259,825, forward strand.
TGCTAAATTGGCTGCATTTGGAACAATGGTGGTGGGTCTACTTGTGATATTTGCACAGATTTACATTCAGAAGTAGCTGGAGTGTGTCGTTTGTAGAAATATGTGATTAGCTAATTCTTTATTATCAGAAGCCAAAATCCTGATTTTATATGTTGTAGTGCTGCGTTCTCCTTTGCTCTGTCATTTTCATCTCCATCAGACTTCCACTGTTCTACCATGAATGGAGTTATTTGACATAATCAGGCAGAAAATATGTGATATTAGATATCAAGATTTTACATTTTCTTTCTGTGTCAGAAGATGTACCAGTACTATCGTGAACAATATTGCACACCTCTATTATCAATTCAGTTGGTCACATGTGGACTCATCTAAGTTTAAATCACATCTTGTAAATGATTAAGACAAACTGGATATTCCTGACCATAATATAGATTCCTTCTATTTCAGCTAATGAAACATGTCAATGTTTTGTTATTCAGAAATCTGCCAACTAATACATGTTGTTTTAAACTAGTAGGTGTTTGACAGAATTTAATTGCAATCACAATCAAGTGATTATAGGGTTGCCATTAAAAGGTTAGGTTTGCAAAGTATGTTTAATCTTTTTCAGTGGAACACTCATAACTCCTTTTCACCAAAGAAGAATGGTTGCTGGTTCTTTGCTGTTGCTAGAACCACGAACATTTCAGTGTTTGTGTCTTTTTACGATGATTTTAGGTCTTGATGGTTACCGTCAGTTCCTATTGTGTGTTAAAATGCTAAAATGTTAAAATGCTAACTGGCTAGTGCGCTGGTGGTTGCCGGTTCAGCCATTGCGAGATGTTGGAGAAGCTCCAGAAATCCAGAAGCACATTATCACAAATTGACCAATCACATGGGAGTACTTCTGCGTGACCACACTGCAAGCATGGGGGGGGACATGATCAAAATTTGGTGGGAAATGCAGGTACGGCATTTCAAGTAAAAGTGCTTCCAGGCCTATCTTCACTTTCAAAAGGCTGTGTGTTGGTAAGGCTAAGATTCTGGGGCTCAGGATTGATTTGGGGTGCAGTTACACATTTAGTTTGGGTGGTAAAGGGGAACACAAGCATAGAAATATTACGAAGAACCCCTATCTTTACGAAGATAGAAAAAACTTGTTTGTATGGTAGTGAATAGGTGGATACCAGAGCTGGGGGTGGCATGTCCTAGCAAAGCCGAATCTGTACGTGATCAGGAATGAGATGAGACAGATCTGCTCCTCACCTGTCCTGTAGAGAGGGGTAACACATACACTCAGTCTCACACACACACACAGTGTATCAAGACAAGCCTGCCCTGAGTGCTGGTGGGATAATCTGATGAATCTTCCCAGCAGCATGTGTGCCCACCTGTTACTACAGCCCCTAGTTCCCACTTCAATCACCGCTACATTACCAAGGAGGGGTGTTGTGTGCATGTGTGTGTGGAAGAGTGTGGAAGTGTGACTCTAGAAATGTAAAGCTTTTTGGCTGTTCAAAAGAGGAGTGGTTAGTGTGGGCGGCTTACAAGATAACGGTGATAAAGTGATGTGTGTAAATTGCTGATTGAACCTCAGATTTGGGGATTTGTGGTTATATCTTCAAACTTAATTCTTCCTTTTTAACAAATGCGATCTGTGTTGGGATGGGGATGAAAGGATATGTGACTGAATACCTACTGTATCATGTGTAACTGAGGCTCATGAATTCTGTAACAAAGAACCTTCCAGAATTTCCTTCAATTTTTGCAACTGTGTTGTGTTAAAAAGAAGATGCTCAAGCCAAGCTGAGATGGTATCCATTCTGACACCTATCCAACTTCTGTTTCTTTTTTTCTGCTACCAGACAAAACTTCTGCTATCAGCAGGTCTTCCTCTTGTTGGCATGGTTTTTAACACCCCCAGCAGTTGTATAAATTAATCATCCTGGTAGCAAGTAAGAATGCCTGACAGCTGTTAAGTGTAGAATGTGGTTGCTGACCAGCTGCTTTCTTTCCAGCTCAAAGGATAAATGTGTATAATATTACAGTTGTCAATTTTAAATCAGTCATGATTATTTTAGTTGTGTATAAATGATCACGTTCTCTTGATTCATCATTTAAGATTAAATAATTGCTATGAAACAGATGGATAATGGTCATTTTCCTCAAAAATAGTGTAAAATGATGATTTATGCCAAAATCTTTAAAGGAAATTTATGAATAACCAATCTGACCTTTAAATATTTTATATTTTAAATTAAAGAGGTTAAAAATGTCAGTCTTGACTGTTTTTCTCTTAAATCAAGTATAAACAGAGTTTTTAAATCATTCCTATGTGTAATAGCAGTATTGAGGCTGTGTTGCTGTTCTTCATCTCTAGAAAGATGGTTGGGTGCACTGAAGATTGGGCTGTGATGTGGATAACAAAAAGTGTAAAACAGTAAAATGAGGAAGTGCCGAACTTATTAAGTGAGGTGGCGAATGCTGAAGAGCAATTTAGATGAAATAGCTTGTCCTTTTTTCTCTCTTTGTGGTTGTCGTCTCTCAACTGAAGAAACCAGCACATTCTCATTGGTCTCCTGCACTTCCCCTCTGCAGCTCAATAGCTTTCACACTCTGCAGAAACATGAGCCTGAATAAATTGTCACACACTCACAGATTATCTTCCCAGGATGTTATTTTGTGCAGGGAGGATGTTTGAAATGCCAGTCACAGACACACTGTCCCCTCCCCCATCCTCTCCAAAGCTCACTGTCTTTTACAGTGTACTGCTGTAAATCTGCAACCTAGCACTGCAGGGTTCTGCAGATCGTATTTTATTTTTATCCATCTGTTTATGGAAACTATTTACAATTAATTTAATTGTGTCTATGTGTGTGTGTGTGAGAGAGAGAGAGAACATGCCAGTACACAATTTGGCAGTGTGGTGTACAAGGTAACATGTAAGCTGTTCTCACAGGGAGACTTTATGGAGTGGTTGATTTACAGCACAGCTATTCACACTATCCTGTTCGTTGAACCATCTCCTGTGTCTTCCTCAATGAGCATTTTCCCCTTTGTATCCGTTCACACACACACATACACACCCTTCCTTTTTAGAAAGCGTCCATTCTCCCACCTCCCAAGCTAACGGGGAGAGACGAGCCATTCGAGGCATAGAAAGAAGAAGATTGAGCTCGGCAGAGGCATTGACAGAGTAGTGAGGCACAGCAGGGGTGTGAGAAGCTAAATATAGAGTGGTTCTTTGGAGCTGTGATGATGTCACAGGCCGTGCTGGGGGAGGGGGAGCTGCAGTCACTTGTACAGGTTATCACATGGCTAATGACTATTGTTAGCAATTACTAAAAAATATGTTTTTCTGGATTTTTTACTTCTATAAAAGTTGTAATATTAGTTATACTGAAACAAATATAAGAAAATAAAATGCCTTTAGTTCTATCTCCTTGAATACCTTTAAGTCTGTGCGATCTTCTACACAGTACGGCCAGTGTAGTGATGAGTTGCTGTCATTAATGTCAGATAATGTCATTTTTCTATGTACATTATAATTAATATCATCTGCTGTACACATGTTCAACTGAATGTTTTGTTGCCAAAGTGTTTCTTTCTATTTTCTACTTTCAAGTCAACAAGTGCGACTTGTTGACTTGAACAGTAACAAGTGAGGAGATATAATACATTCACACTACGAGTATATAGTCAACACCCACCTATTCAGTTTGAATAAGTTGGTGTGCCTGCCAATGGGATGGCTTAACATTCCTTATCCTTCCTTCTTATGGAGGGAAGTACCAAAATTATAGCAAAAGTGATCTGAAAATATGTTGAAAGTCCCTGTGTTGGGTTGCAATAATAGGAAATGTATAAAGCTGCATACATGTCCACATCCGCTGCATGCATGGACTAAAGCTTAATAAAGTCCTACAGACAAGCAACTTTATAGACATGTATAATAAAGTAAGTAGCATGTGACTAACGTGCAGTTGACATGTGAGATAGTGTAAGAAATAGAGGGCGGGGTTTGTTGGTTACAACAGTTTTGTTTTTTAACCTATGTCAGCCTTTGTCAGGTCAGGCCTGAAAAGGTTTTTATTACAATGCGGCAGCTGCATCCCAACGCTGAGGCCTATTCCTATTGATTGCTAAGCTTGATGGATTCTTAAGTACAGAGGATTGGCTAGCCTAGCTGGAGCATGCATCATCTGCATTGACTCAACCTGCTCATGCTGAAAAGCTGAGACCTCAGAGTAATGTCTACCAGAAAAGTGCCGAAAAAGCCAGAGAGCCCAAAGGTTCATTTTGAAGATGAGCTGTACAGTTGAGATTACCACTGCCGACATAAAAGACAGCTGCTTTGCAAGGAGCAACACTGGACTGTACACTGAAGCTTTTGTGTTGGTAAACAGGACTGCTGTAAAAGTGTAAAGCTGCCCCTCTTTACAACCCATCTTCAAACTAAGGAGTGTCTCCCTCACAATGCCATCCTTTCTGCTGCTTTCTGTTGCTTTTCACCTAGCAACCGTGCCTGAATAACATTTGCTTTCAAAGGTTTTGCAATTACTTCATCTTCAAAATCTATGCTTGAAATGCATTTAGTACATTTTAAAACCAGTTAAAAGTGTGTGGTCCTGTTACTGTTGCTCAGGTAAAGCAGATTACTCATCCTTGCACTGTTGTCAAAACAGAGATTTCTATTTTTACGTTTGAGTCCAGTGAAGTATAAACCCCAAATTGTTGTGTATGGTCTTGCACATGTCCCTCATGTGATCAAATGTATTTTAGCTTTCCTGTCTGCGTTGCTAGGCAACGAACAGAAAAATTCCCAGTCATAATCTTTGACTTTAGCTTAGGGGAATAAATGGAGGAGGAAGCAACAGTGAGCAGGTCTTTATCAGAAAGCATAGCTTTAGGGCTCCAAAATACACACAGTGCTTTGCCAAAGCTGCTGTCCGGCCTCTGACATCACATTGAATTATTAGTTGACTTTAACTGTCAATAATCTTTGTGCAATAACTGTTACATTCATAATGGAAGTAAAATCTGCAGAGGGAAGTAATGGTGTTAATCTTGGCTGTCAAACAAATGTTTACATAAAACGTGAGCTCGGAAGTTAGGTAACTTATCGGACAAGAATAAAAGACAAACTTAACGTGTTGTGAAAATAAGGAAATCCCCAAATAGAGGTGTAGAATAAAGCGTAACTGTGCTAGATTAGGTTTGCTATATCCTGTGTATGTGATTTGTGATTGCAACTACAGGGCCTGTTTACATTTTAACTGTCTAGCTCAGGGATGGGCAAACTTTTTAATTCCTGGGCCACAATAGGTTCTAACATTTGACAAAGGGGCTGGACCATGAGCAGATGGATGGAGTTCTTTGGTAACCTCACCTCATTGGAGAAAACATGTGCTTTAATTTCAAATGAAAATGAAGCAAAGCATTACAGCAAAATATGTGACTTAGGAATGAGTCTTAAAACACTGAAAATCAAATGAATAAAATGTGCCTTTTAAAAAAAAATTAATAACCATTTTAATTTTACAACACTGAAAGTTCTGTTATCCTTCATTATATTACCATGTCTCTCTTCCTGACTGTCTTTTTTTTTCAAAATTGGTTGGGGATGCAGATGTATTTGTCCTGGAAACACGATTTGTACTGCGCATGTGCTAAATATGTCACTTCCTTATCTTTGCCAAAACAGTGTTTATGTAATGTATTGATTGTTTGTATAAAGGTTTTTAAAAATGACATATATGTGCACATGCGCCGTATCAATCATGTAGGTTTCAGTAAGGATCTGGTAGATTGTGAT
>JBAMHX010000001.1:13265653-13286570 GCA_037177515.1 Pseudomugil tenellus
AGTTCGGCGGGCCGGATTAAAACGTTCAACGGGCCGCATGTGGCCCCCGGGCCGTAGTTTGCCCATGCCTGGTCTAGCTCAATAGTTTTTGTTGTATGTCTTATTGCTTGGTGATCACTGGCTTAAGTCTATCAATTTGTGCAACCAGTGCGTTTCAAAACATATTTCAATTAACTGAAAAATCTTTTGATTTATCAGCTCACAGGCCTTATCATTGTGGTATTATTCTGAGTTGTTTGCAGATTTTTCAGTTGTCTGTTGACACAGTATGCTGGAAGCATTGTGGTCCACTTTCACAGATTTAAGCTTCATTATCTATCATAGTTACTTTGTTACTATTATGCTAATTGTCGTTACAATCTCAATTTTCTACAGTTGAACCGTGCTTATCTTAATTGCCGGAAAGCAAGCTAGGGGAGCTGCTGTTTTAAACACTTGGAGAACGGCTTTTAGCTGAAACTCACTATTTCTAAGAATAGAGCAAAGTGGTGTGTAATGGAATAAGCAAGTCGGAGAATAAGGTTGGAGAAAAGCAGCTGTGTGATGGCACAGAAGGAGTGTGTGTAGGTTGATGAGCTAGCTAGCACCCTAGCTGGACTGAAAGGCCTTTATGTGCTTAATAAGAGTACTGGCAGCGGTCCAGCAGCTCTGGCTAGTGTAGGATTAGGCTTGGACAATCAGGACTGCAAGATCAAAACAAGGGGCAGGAACACCAGGGTCATTCTGCTTGCTAGGATACCATCTGCCCTGCTTGCCTGCCTGCCGCAGTCAGGGGGAGGGGAAAGAGCAGAGAGACAGGGGAATGGGGGAAGGGCAGACCGAAGCTCTACAGGCAACAACAACACTAAAGCAGAGCCAGGCAGCTCTGTATGCAGTTCATCTTTACTCTGCCTAGTTGAACATGCACTGCCCTGCTTGCATCAACATAATATTTAACCTATACAAATGTTCTCTTAAGCTCTAGTATCTTTGTAATATATCAGATCCCATCTAATTTCATTATAATAAGAAATGTGACAAAAATATTAATATTTCTTTATTAAAAATCCAATATGTATACCTGGAAATTTAGCAAATATTTAGAAATTGTCACTTTGGTTCATCTGTTCACATGTAGACTTTTTTTTCTTTTACCAGTCCAATTAGTTTGGGCGTCCACACTTGTTTATTTTTATGCTGCAGTACTTGCAAAAATTGGATAGATTACTAAAATAATTTGTTAGTAAATAGTTTCGTTTTATTTATTTATTTATTTATTTATTTTTAAAGAAGCCCCTCTTAATGTTGTAAATAAGTGCAATTGTTTTGGTTTTATTCCTCCTTAAGGTGCTGGACAGTACTGTTAAATAACTGAGCTGATCACTGAGGACCGTATAGGATGAAGTTTAATATTCTGAGCTTGTGCTGTTTTGGGGGAGAAGGTGGTTTCTTTCTTAAACCAAATGGAGCAATAAAAAAATAACTTCTAATTTACATTTCTCACTCACCCACATTGTCTCACTTGGCTTTACTTTTGTAAAGGGATTTAATATTTTGCTTTTCTTTCTCCTAGGTTTCAGACATATTTCCTGCAGGCACCGTGACGCATACTTTTACTCACAGACTTACGCCTACACAGAGAGCCGAGAGCAGGGGTGACACTCCGATTGGTTCAGTCCCCCTTTTATGTTTGTAGGGAATAGATTCATCCACTAGCATTGTGCTGTGTTTGGCTTGCGTGCAGTTGTTGGCCTCCACATGAACTCGGCTCTTGTGGTTAGCATGTTCCAACACATGCACATTAGCCCTCAGCAAATATATATATTTTTATTTTTAGATCACTAAAAGGTTTTTGTGTGTGTGTGTGTTTGGAATTAGCAGTTTTCACAATACAAGTAGAATACAAGAGCAAGTAGAAAATGGTTTTATTGTTTCAGTTGCAGGTAGTGTGGAGGGGATGCTGGGGGTGTGAACAGAGACGTTGTGACAGGATGCAGGCTGAGGTATATAGACAGGCAGAATAAATGCAAAATGAGATTGTAGATGGTAACTAAATGAGAATGAGTCAATGTGTGATGTAATGTGTAACAGTATCCATGTAAATGCTTGTGTGCATCGTCTGTGTATACGTGTGTGCTCACGTTAGGACTAAGGGCCAGCCTTCATGCTCTCATCAATAATTCACGAGTCCTTTTAGTGCGTCTCCCCTCCTCCTCATGTCCCCTCACCCATCTGTGTCCTTCTTTCTCTTTCCCTTAACCTCATCTCCTCTTTGCCTCTTTCTTAAACTCCTCCCAAAACATGCATTTATCAGTCTTGTCATTACTTCTTGTCCTCCACGACAGTCTCCATCAGAACCATCTTCTATTTTTCTACTTGCAGACATTTCTTTAGTTTATGTCAAAAGCTTTTGGGTTCAGGATCCGTAATGGGGATGTATCCCGAAATGATCTCGTGTTTGTGTCCGATAGCAAGTGGACAGAAAAGGATTCAGATGGATGACGTAGTTTATTGTTTTGGTTGCAGCCATCCTCTTGTGGATGGTAGACTTCAGCTCTTTGGCGGAGCTCCCATGGCCGCATTTAATGGTGATGCAGCACAAAACAGGGAGTGAAAGAAAGAATGGGAGGGGGAAGATGGGACTCACCTCTCTCTTTGTGCAAAATTTTAGTTTCCACTCATTGTTTTTGTGGAATTTCACTTTTTTCATTGCTTATTTATATTATTTACCTTTTGGAATGGAGTTAAATTATTATTCTTATTAAATTCTTATTACATTCTTATTAAATGGAGTAATGTAAAAATATTTCAATGTTTAAGTTGAACAAAGAAGACAGAAAAAACACACTTATTATCTTATGACTTATTTGACAATAAATGACCAAGCATAGCCTTTTTATACAGCTTTGGATTTAAATTTCCCCATTGTGTGTTAGCTTTAGCCATCTTTGTTACCACTTTTCCTTGTCCTCCTCTGCTTTCCCTGAGTGCCTCTCGGTAAAGCGACTGCTCCCCCTCTCAGGCTGACCCAACTCAGGCCCACATGCAGTGTGAAAACTGCTCCATTGTATTGGAAAATCTGTGGGAGGGACAAAAGAGGAGGAGGAACAGGGTGCAGTGGTGGAGGTGATTAGGAAACCAGATCCATGGCTGGGCTTCAAAGGGAACTGAATCTCTCTGCAGTACTTATTGATCAGCCAGGAATGTCGCTGCTCTTTGGTATCGTAGTGAATTCTAGCTGAGATATGGAGACGTAACTGAATACATTATGGAATCACAGTGGTTATTAGTTTTTGTATGGCTAAAGATATTAGCATGCACAAGATGCATGCTGGTTGAACACTGGTATTTAAAAGAGTAAAGAGATTCAAAATGGTGTCCCAGCATGAACTTTATGTGTCTGTCAGTCCTAATATCTCTGTATTTTACTTAACTTGTATTATTTTTTCATTCCTTTTTCTTTGAATAGTTTTTCTCTATGTCATGAAGTGCAAAGATCCATGTGAGATAACCGTGACAGCCATTGTTTTATTTAACTCCCTCTTTCCTGTCCTCTAATTTTCCTTTCCATATTTGTGTTATCTCCCCCCATCTACCCATCCCCCTTATGTATCTTTTTCCTTTGCCTTCCTCCCAGAAAGAAGGTGCATGCGGAGCCAAGTAAACACTTTGGTATGCGGAAGGAATCTCTCCTTCCCCCACCATCCCCCTCTCTCTCTTTCCCCACCCTTCCCTCTTTTCTCTCTCACCCCACCCCCCTTTCTTTCTCTCTTTCTTTATCACTCTCTCCTCACAGTCTATGTAGGTCATCATGACTCACTCCTTTATGCTTCAAAAGCTGGATCCCTGCTCAGTTGCACTATCTTGAGCCCTCTCACGTTTATCGTTGTGTAAGCGAAGTGCGTTTGACAGTATGGGCAAGCAAGAGAGCTACTGATGATCATTGTATGTTTGAAAATTGCTTTATCTCTACTCTTTTAAGATGGACTTGCGTGCTGATTCTATTTTAAGTGTTTGTTATAGTGTATTGTCTGTACAGCTAGCCTTCAACAGCAGTGAACAGGATTTTAATAATAAAAAAAGATTTTCAAGCATGTATCATAATATCCATTCCTGTTTGCATCTCTTCTGGTCTGTATGCAGTATTTGCTCTGACCTAGATACTGAATCCATCAGCTGTGGCAAGCAGATTTAGTATTGCGTCAGAAATAAAATGCTTAGGCCTATATCCAGATTCGTGGCCCAAGATTTAAATTAGCTGTTAAATTGACAGTTTAATGTTTTTTTCCCTTTACTCTTGTAGTTTCATTTTGATGATTCAATCATCTTTGTGTTAAGACATACAAAATTAATATTACATATACAAAAACATATGCAACCACAGTGTGGTCGTGTTTACAGTCCAGGAGGTCTGACTTGCTTATTTTTACTTGGCAACATCCTGCTACCTGTGCACTGATTAGCTCACTGATTCTGCAAGTCTGCATACCTTTGTCAGAAGTGTTTTAGTAGAGAGGGGAACAAGTCGTCTCCTCTCCTCGCACTAATGGTGGTGTATCTACATATGAATGCTGCTTTCTGCCTCTCTGCTCTGACACTGAAGATCCCTTCCTTGTTGAGCATTGAAGTTTGTTGTGTTTGTCTGCGTTGTCAAAAGAAGAACTTTCTAAAAGGTTTTGTCATTTTTCTAAGTTGGCACATTAGATTAAATCATGTTAGCAGTATCAACACCATCAGCTTGGGAGTGTGTGTGAATTTAGCAAGTATAGGAAAACAGCCAGAGGATGCAGTCTGTCACAGGCTTTAAGTAGTGAGAGCAAGGCTTGGAGGACCAGCTCACGCTCCTGACCCAGATCCCATAAGGTCTTAGAGTGTCACATGTATGTCCTTTTGTTCTCCTATCTCCAGGGCTGCTTTCATATTGGCCAGACCTTGGTTTGAAAAAACGAGTGATAGATTTTTTTCTCCTTTTTTTTTTAGATGAGTCAGTCAACCAAACAAAAAAGGAGGAGCTAAGGGGGGAGTACAATATATTGCAACCCAAGACCCCAACCCTGCAGTTCACCATTAAAACATTACAATATCACATCACATGAAGGTTTAAGGCTGTACCTACTAGTCCTTATAGACTTAAACTGCCTGATGCCAGGTCATGCCAATACAGGAAGTTTTAATAGCAGAACCAGAATGCCAGGGGAATGCAACGAAGCTGTACAGCTCAGGAGGGATCATCACTGCTTTTTCCCCAGCTCAGTGCGTCTGCTCTACCACAGTGGCACTACTTACAGGCTGTTTTTAGATATAGGCATTGGTATTACAGTTTCCAATAGTGGGTCTGGCTTTGGATTTGGCTGCACAAAAATATTGATAAGCCTTGCACTGCTGCAAGTACCAGTATAACATCAAACAAAGCTGCAACTGGAAAATTCTCTGTCCCAGTCATTACAGCAGGGTTACTTTAGGTTGTGTTTTGTAACAGACTGCTAGCTTTGGAGTTGTTCTTCTGTGCTAAATAAGACAACCAGAGATAGCCAGACTTGTATTACATAAGGTATGGCTGTTGGGACTATATAAATAGTGTAATCAAATATTAAACACATTGAAACAGTTTGTTACTGAACATATCAGCAGATGACTGATTATAATAATATTAGACATGTTGATGTTTTTAAATATCTTTTGCAGATGAAATGAGATTAAAATAAAAAAAAAAAACAATTTTAATTGTTATCTGAAAATCATCCTGTAAAGATTTTAGATATGTGCAATAGACAGTTGAAGACAGTGATGTAACGGGATGCAACAAAAGGATTTTGTATATATCTCTGTCTGAAATGTTCCATAGTTTGTAATAATTACGTTGTTTCCTCTTATCCATTTGTAGAACTATAAATGAGAAACTATGAGTGAAAAAATAATTAAGTACAAATCATAAAATACAAAAAAATACAATAAAAGTAATTTTGGAGCCAAACAAAAGTTCTGTAGTCCCTAAACAATCACAGAGAGAGGAGGTTGAAGCTCTTCTGTGTCTACAACCAGATTTCATGTTGTATTAAAAAGCAGGCCAGTTGGTTGAATGTGATTTGGCGTATGGGTAAATAAAGGCTTTTTCTCTGGGGATGGAAATACATTTCTTTACATTGGATTAATTCCACTGAGAAGTCTAAAATGTGTCCTAAATTTATTGCCTTTAGTTAGTAAAATTTCCTTCTCCATTCTACTTTCATAGACAGGGAGAAGTTTGAGAAGTATACAAAAGACTGATGATTTTTAATGTTTATTATTGATGATAAATGCTGTTAAAAATGACCAATGTTGTTCACTTTGCTGTTTGTAGACTGGATGATGGACGATAGAGCATTTTTATATCCAAAGTTATTGCAGATTTGAGGTGGTAAGTGGCCACCATGTCAATTTTTTTTCATATTTTTATTATTTATTTATATGTCAAAACATTATTCTCTATAATGACAGCATGTGCTATATACATAAAGATTGAATTAAATTTTAGTCTATTTCCCCTCAATCAGGGCGCCCAAGTCTGGTTCTTGAGAACTTCTATCCTGTAACTTTTAGATGCATCCGTTCTGCAACTCGGTTGCACCAAATGGCTAAATTCCCCAATGCATATCTCATTCAGCTCTATCCTAGTTCCATGATGATGTACATTTCTACGCTTTTAAGACCAGAAATCAGAGCATGACATTTAGCCAGATGCAGCCTAGTTTTGCCTTTCTTTCCAAAATTCTGTCATAACAATCACCCCCATCGTAGTTTCAGTAAATGAAAAGCTCTAGTGTGCATAAATAGCTAAGTGTGCCAGAATGTAACTTTGTATATTTGGCCAAAAGTCATTTTCATGGCATTTGTTTGTCTTCTGCAGCTTTCTCCTTTGTGTTTTGTGCTCATCTTCATAGTAAGTTTTCTGTAAGCGAGTGGGCGTTTTGTACTGGGCAATCAACAGGAAATTCCAGCCTCGGAGTGTGGGGGTAGGGGATGGCTAAGAGCAGCCAACAAGATTGCCAGCTTTATGAGAGCACCCAAGGTCTTTGAGTGTTTTGGTCTACAAGAAAGCTCCCACTGGGTTGTTGTAGGGTTACTTATAAAAATACATCAAGTAGCATTTATTATTACAATAATAAAAATAATAATAATAATTGTTATTGTTGTTGTTTTAACACCTGAGCTATTTTTAAACTTGTGTATGTTTTGTTTTTATAATAATCCCTACATCATGCTTGAAATACTTGCCTCCTTTCTTTTTTCCCAAAGAACCTGCTATTGTTGATTTTGTTAACATTCTTTGACAAAGCTCTTTCAACTCACCACTGCACAATGTTCTTTTAATACTTTGTCGCGTTTTTTTGTGTACAGCCTGGATTATAAATAAACACAATGTAATGTTGTTCAGATGTGTAGTCCAATTTGTTCTGAACAACGTCCCAGGCAATATTCAGCTGTTAAATTAAAGGATGGTGGCCATGTTAGCATTGGAGATTCACCATTCAGAGCAGATGTAGCATTTAGTCCTAACACACTACTTAATCAGTAAAAAAAGTCTATAGCCAAAAGCAAATGCATGCCGTTAAGAAATAAATATAAACCAGTTTCTTGACAACGTACTCCAATCTTACTTGATTTTATTCATATAATATCTACATGGTTGTGAACAAAGTAGCTGAGGCCTCATGTACAAACTGTGGATTTTATATTGATAGAGAGCATCCGAACAAATGTAGAAACGTTCTTGTGCTTAAAAATATTCAGCTGCATGAATCTTTGTACGCTTGTTCCCACCCATCTTTCATTGATAAATCCCAGCTGACTTTGAAACGCAGCTTCATAACCACTTTGTCTCCTCTAATTAATAACAATAATTACATAGCATGTTTTTGCCTCTTATAACGTTAAAAAAGTGGAATATTTCTATAATAGGGAATTGATGTAATTGAATCAGAGGTGGGAAAATGAAAAAATAGCCAACACACACTTTAATTGTGTTGAAGAGAGGTGGGTGGAACTTCTCGGCATGCTTTCTGTCAGTTTGGTAGCCTAATATGTTTTGAAATGTACTTGAATAGTTTTGCAGATAAATCGGAGTAATCTGTGTTGTTTTATTCCTTGTTTTTGTGTGAAATAATATGGAACCGTTAGTCAGAAGGTAACAAATGTTTGACACTCGATTTTGCCGGTTGTTATTGCTGCACGGTAAACAGCAGCATTTTTATATTATGTACACTCTGGTTAGCAAACATTTTTATATTGAAATAATGATTTATTATTTTAGTTGATTATAGATCTGTCACAGTCTTGTGCTGTTTAAAGTATACTGAGTTAAGTACAGACTGTTGAATCCAAAATGCAGTGAAGGGAGGCACACAGATCTAAGACATGTCAACCTCCAGTCTGACCAGAAACTGACTCAAGCTGGGATCCCGAAGACACATTGTGGTTTGAATCAGACGTCATTCCTTTGGAACTTATACAAAGAGATTTGTTCTTAGTGCATATCGAAACTACGTCACAATCTCAAGCATTGAAGTGAAAGAGAGGCTCAATGATCCCCCGGTGAGTTGTGTTGATAATATTCGCATTGTCGAAAAAGACACAACAGTGTTATGATATGCTATGTGTGTGTACTTTACTCTGCTATGGGAAACACTACGAACATGGCAGGACACAATCGTCGGCATCACCGAGATTTAGATTTGACCATCTGGAAAACAGCAACACTGGTCCAGTCAGCTATTACATCCTCATTTGCAGTAAAACTTCCACAGACCTCCGTTAGCGCGAAAGCTGTGGTGGAAAACGCTGGATACAGTATGCCTAGCAGGTCACATCTTACAGCTAAATTGTTGCCTTACTTATGTGAAGATGTTTAAGAAAAAGGTTTTTTTGGGGGAGGTCAGTAATGCAGAGTAAGTTGCCTTAACAACAGATATCTGGACTTCAATAGCAACTAATTGTAGCATCACTGTCACATTACACTACATCTATAATGATTGTGACTGCAATTTGTTATTATTGGTATTATGTGTTTGTGTTGTTTTTCAACTTGACTGATGACACTTTTATATTACTTTTATATTGTAAATAAATTTATATTTGACCGTAAGTGCCTAATGTGATATTACACAATAAATTATTGAAAGCTGCTTGTATGTCCCACATCTTTTGAAATAAGATTTACTGTGCAAAATGTAATGAATAAAAAGAAACATAGTAGAATAGACAAGACTAAAAATGGCATATGCCATTGTGCTGTAAGAAAATGATTTAATTATGTCAAAATCGCGAATCGAATCATCAACGTAAAATTGAAAATCAAATCGAGGATTTGACGAATCGTGACACCCCTAATATTATCATATGACACTGTGCTGCACTCTGAGTGAGAATAAGAGTATGTCGGGTGTAAATATATGTGCGCTTCCCACCCAGCACTGTGTGATAACATTAACACCATTTAAAAAGGAGAAAACCGATCAGTGTAGATTACATGTAGGTGATGTAATTTTACAGCATAATTAAATTAGGTTAAATGAGGTCCATTTGGACTTTTCAGTGTACAGGAACATGTATATTTAACTTCATAAAGGAGAATTAGAGTACTTTGTAGTCTGTCATTTCCTAATGACAAGACTTTGCATGCGGTTCGAACATTTTCATGCCAGGTTTGAAAGTTTGCATGGTGGTACACACCTATCCACAAAAAGTATTTTTCTGTATATCCCGAATTATGCATGGAACATGACGAATGTGTTATTTTTATGTGTAGAAACATTTGGACATGAGACCCCTGGTTTCTGCTTGATCTGGGAAAACTAGCTCCCAAAGAGGAATTGGTATGATGTTACTGTAACAACTTTGTCAGTTCGGGGAATCTGTTGCATTTCTGTTAAAGATGCTTAGAGGCTGTTTGAAACATCTTACAAAAATGTCTTACTTCTGAAAGGCGTTTCTTGTTACTGAAGATTAACATCAGTAGTGACGCCCAATCCCCACCTTACAAGGTCAAGTTAATTTTATCTTATTCCCTCTATATTGAATACAGTCATACACCACAATGCCAAAAGCCCAAGGCAAACACTGATCAGCATCATGTCTGCAGAAGCAAAGTTGAGAAGTATTTTGAGGAGCTGCAATATTTTTTTACTTCTCTAGAAAATGCAGTGATCCGAGCTGTGGAAGGACAGTATTAGCATGAGTTTTAGCATAATTAGCTGCTTCTGGGAGTTTATAGAAGCCATCTGAGTTTACATTTGCAACAGATATATGAACTATACACAGTTTAACCTCAAGCTTAAGACAGTCTATTTGGAGATATTCCAAAAGGAAACAAAGTGGAAAAAACTAACCAAATATAAAATTATTTCCCCAGTGATTTTAAAATAATGCTGCGTTGTTAATTGAAAAAAAATGTCATGATCTGATTGATAAAAATGTGGCCATCTTGCATTGTAGCTTTCTTTGCATATTTCATGAATGATATTAAAGGCTCTGAAAGTCCAGAAAAATGTCTGGATAAAAACAAAAACCCAGTGCTTAATGTCATGTGTGAGTTTGAAATTAGTTGTATGACATGTCTCATTTGAGAATGCAGCAGGCAGATGGTTAATGCTGATCGTGTATGTCATTATTTGCTTTGATTCTTAAATGAGTGTCAAAGTGGTGTGTTGGGAATGGGCTTATGAAATAAGAAATTGAAAAGGGAAATTTATAACGGAGGCAAAACCACCGCTGTTTTCTAATAATGTGTGACTATGTCTTTCCTGTATTTTCTTTTCTCTCTCACAGGAAAACAGTTTTGTATCTCTGTGGTGGGCTACTTGGTTTATGGGTTCAAGCGTTAACTAAATTGCATGCATATGTTGATTTCTTCTGTGTACGTATTTCTGCACATCTGTGTGCCAGCTCTGATGCTAAGAAGTGATACCTAGCAAACAGCGGAAGAGCAATTCCCTCAGGGTAGTTCATTTATCAGTTATTGAAGTTTCCTTTCTTGGCGAAGATCTTGATCTAATACATACACACACTTAGAATAAAACGCTTGCATTAAAGGATTTGCAGGTGCTGGTTCAGAATTGTTGTGTTGAGCTGCTTCACTCAGAAATATGGTCAATTTGTTTGTTTATTGGATGGCCGGTCTAGTCAGCTATTGTGATTTTAATAGTTTGTTGATTAAATTGGGTACAGACTATATAACTAAGCAATATGGCATTAATACAATTTAATTGGTATGTGTATTGGAAAAGACTTCATGAGGTTTCATGTCTTACTATGAAAAACAAAACTTTTTTTTTTTTTTTTATAAAACCCTTATTTTGTTATGAGTGCTGTTCATATGGAGTGGCAGCCACAAATTATGCGCTTCTGTTTGACACTTGCACTGTTAAAACTGGTGCAGCAAGTCCACAGTTTCATGTTTTCTACTTAGTCACTTTTCAAGTAATTAGTCACGTATGTCATTTCGGCATTCATCAATAATAGTTGCACAATGTATTGATCTGTTCCTCAGAATGTTGACTGAATCTAAACCACTTTCACTGAGGTAGTGTGGTGTTTTTTGGGAACTCCTTCAACAGTTCTGGGAGATGACACATGTTTATTTTTAGTTAGACCCACGTTTTTGTGTCTACGGCTACACTCATTTGTTGTTTTCTATGATTCCACTCATTTTTCTTCCTCAGTCTACTGGCAGGTCACTGTGTTTGGAATTTGGCCACCAGATTAGAACTGCAATCCTGCAAACGAAGGCAATGACTTGAAATATATATCATGCTCATCACTGAGATTAACTTAAATGTCATTCAGATCTAATTTGGATATCATTTTATCTTAATTCTAATTTTCAAGTGCTCAGTACTGGTGAAAGGGTATATGTGACTTTCAACTGAGTGTTGGCTTGGGGTTGGTAAATAGGTGGGTTGTTGGGTTGGCAGAGGTCTGCGCACTGTGAGTGCTTCTAGTTAGTGTTTTTGTGTTTGCTTGCAACCAGGTAATGTCTAGATCCCTTGTTCAAGTAGCTGGCTGTGCTGTCACCGGCCTGTGATTGGTTGGATATACATACCCACTCAGTCCACCTGAGGCTCCAGTAGCAAGTCTTAATCATTCCAGGCAACTATTTACGATTAGTGAACCATGCCAGGTGTGGTTTCTGGTTTGACTGTATGTTTTGCATTTGTATATGTCATTGTCCAATGAACAATTTCCCTCGTGAAGGTTATTTTTTGGATCGGCCTTAGATGGAACATTTTGACTTTGTATTTTCTCATGTTGTTGTTCTTGTTAAGTGCCTCAGGGCTCAAGTTCATGTTAAAAGTAGCACATACTGTTTCCACGTGCTAATATAGTGTTTTGTGCAGGTTCAAATAATTTCCCTTTGTCTTTTTTTTTTTTTTTTTTTTTTTTGTTAATTAATAAACCTCTTTATTTAGATGCCTTGTGATGTGTGCAGAGACAGTTCAGAATCGGTGTCCAAAGGTAATATCAGGCGAGAAGCACACACATATATATATATATATATATATAATTTTTTAACTGTTAACTCTCATTTGCTGCCAGCCATTGCTGCAGCAGATCCCAGGAGCATTTTGGCTCATTTTAATGTTGTGTTCTGATGATGTGATGGGCCTATTTGGCCGGGTGCGTACGTCGGGACGTTTTTAAGGTGAGCACTTGGAGCGGATTCACAGTATGTTGGTGCCATCTTTGCACAATCAGAGCTCATTTAGAGAGGGCATTATATGGACTTTTTGATGTTTACAAATCCAGTTTCCATATACAGAAACAGCAAAAAGCACAAAAGACATCTTTTTGTGTCTTTGGCAGTGAAGGGTTAGATTCAGAAAGACATCCAGTGAGTTAATTGTTAAGGAATGTGAAAGGCAGAACTTGAAAATGCAGAAGTGCCACGCTCAGACAAGCTATGGCAGGCACAGGCAAACAAGATGGTTGAGCCTGAAATCTAAATGGCACCCTTTGCATTAAAAGATAGTTTGTTGGAGAACTTAAACTTTTCTGGGTGGCTTCTGTGGATAAAAAAGAAAAACTGATGCAGATCAAAAGAGCATTCTGGTATAATAGTTCCTTGTTTGCTTCAAGTGATCCAAATGCAGGAAGCAAACTAAGGTCATTGTGGGTTCAGTGGAGGGCATTGTGGGTAAATACAATCTAAACAGATGTGCACGTGACAGGCATGGATTATTGGCACCCCTAACCAGAAGAAATGGCTCGTGGTCAGATGTGGAAGAACACTGTAATACAGTGTTTCCCCCACCAAAACCCACTGCCCCCACTAGAAGCTCATGTTACCCTTTTTTTAAATGTTATTTACTATATATCACCAAGTCACAACAGACGTCTCTTCAGGTTCCCTTTTATCTCCAACTGGTTTTAATGGTGTTCTTTTATTAAAAACTAAAATCTTGTGTTACTTACCTGATTCATGTCATAGCTTTTTTCTGGGTTCATGGTGGATTTTTGCGACATGCGTAGACACGTGCTCACACGCAGATGAGCACACAGAACGTAGCCGAAGATCTTTACTCCCTCCCTGTGAGGTAAAGATGGAAACACTGCTGGATTATTTCTTCCAAAACATTCCCAATAGTTCAAGCAAAGAAAGTTCCATGTTTTGCACTTACCTGGTGGAACAGAAGTGGTCCTGCATTAACCAAAAGCTGAAGTTTTCTGTCACAATAAATGGAAAATATGCATCAGTAGTCGTTAAATAATTGCATAATGGTCGTCCTATTCGTGGCATATCAAGTGAATTTCGATGTGCCTTAAGATTCACCCCCATACAATCTATATGTATATACATTCATACATTCAGCATAGAGATATCCACTGTTCTTGGAGTGAACAATAGATATGTAGTTTTTGATAGCAAGGCCCCCGAAAAGTCTTTCTCTCTGTGACAACCGTCATAACTTACATGGCTGGAGGTAGCAGCTTTCTGTGGTTGAGAGAAATAATAAGACTCAGGAACTTATATTGACACCAGCACTCTGTAGAATGATAACGCTGTAAAATCCAAACCACATGCTATCGACATCAGACCAGGCAGAAACGTCCTCGGTGTGATTAATGCAGAGTCCAGTAATCAGGCTTTGCTTCATCATCCTGATTCAAATCAAAAGGTCCTCCAACAACTTGTCAAATTCTGCACCAGCCTGTTAATGAGCCATCGATTTTACTCTGGTGGATTGCACCAGGGAAACCAAAACCCTGCAGGACGGTAGATCTCCAGGACTTGAGTCGGTGACCCCTGTGCTTAACAGTGCCTCTTATATCTTCCTGTCTATTGATACAGAATAGAAAATTTCTCATGAATGTAACAGTAAAATATACTCTGGTTGTTTTCTTACTTGTATGACTTGAAGTAAATGTGTATTTTACTATTGTGTGCCCACTTAAACTGATTATGCATTGGGATTTATTTTGGAAGTGTAAAGTCAACCTGAACTGAATGATCTAATGAAAACATGGGTGTGAATCATAAATGGATTTCATAGAGGATGCTGGAAAGGAAGAACATTGTTGCTCTCTTAGTGGAATCACTACATCTGAGTCTAACCAGATTTGTCCTCAGGACTGCACACAATTTTCATTATCTTTTTAACTACTAATTATTCTTAATTAATTGCTGTAAAACCCGTTGAACTGGGCTTTAAATGTTAGCATGTGTGTTGTCCTTAAAGGTGTTATTTATCTGGATGAAAACCATAAGATGTCAACTCAGTGATGCAAAATGGAGAAAGGAAGTGTTTCATACTTGGATCATTTTTTGGTTTTAATCTGGCTGGAAGAATTTATCAGGGTTGTACCAGTGTTTTTATGTGAATAAGTATTGCACAAGAATGATGTTGAGCTCTGCGTAGCATTATAGGCGTATGCTCCAGTGGATACTTTGTCGGCAAAGTGGCATCCACACACTTTTCTGTTCCAAGACTCGCACCAAAAATATGCATGTGCATTATTAGGAAGCTGTGACTATTAGCATACTCTTAAACACTGTGCACACCCTCTCACCATTGCTTTAGTGTGGCATCAGTTCCCTGCCCCCTCTTTAAGCAGGCACTGCCCCACCCCTCAGCTGGCTGTGCTCTGCAGTAGCACGCCTTTCATCCCTCCATCCGGCCCTGCCCAGTGATTTATAATTCATCTGGGATCCTGCCTCCCTCCACCCCCTCTGCACCAGGACAGCATTAACATTCTGTTTCGTCCCCCGCTATGCTTCACACACATGTGTGTTGTGTGTCTGAAAAGTGATTCCTGGGCCCGGTCAGTGGGGCTCACTTAACTGCATACTACACTTAGCTGCATGTGCCTGTTTGGATTTGGCTGTCTCGTTGCGGGGATCATTTTACTTGTCTGGCTGTTTGTCTGCGCTTTTAGCTTTGCTTTTCTTCTGTCCTTATACATGCTAAGTCAGCTGCCAGGCCCACCTTCAGTTCCCCTTTTACCAGCAGAGGAATGTAGTAGTGTTTGAGAAAACAGTAGTATTATTTGACCATTAGAGAGCTTTTCACTACTTTATTTTTTTTTATTTTATTTTTCTATACAACACATCGCCAGTTGCTTCTAGACTGAAGTAAATTAATCGTCAATGTGCTAAAAAGCCTATCGCAGAGAATCGAGGCTCAGAAACCTGTTTTAATATGAGCATAGGTGACCATAGATGTTTTATCAATGTTTTCTTTTCAACCTGCTTATTTTCATTAGCACACAATTACAGAGAGGTGTGTGTTATATATATATATATACACATTTATTTGGCATTTATGTGGGTACATGCATATGAGAGAGATATTAGCTATGTCATTATTGTCAAAATAAAAGTGACATTTGTAAAGTTTTTTAAAAAACTAAAATTTTGACATGCAGGTGTTTCCAGTGAACAATGGAATAAGACGTGCATGCAGTGTTACCACAAAGCATTGTTTTGGGGTTTTCGACTTGATGCGGCAAGTTTGCAAAAACCTTTCGAAGCTCCCTCCTCCATCATGTCCCTTTCTAATTTATTATAAAACTCTGCTTTTGCAGTCAAATGACCAACCCACATCATGTCGGGGAAGTGTCAATCCAAAAAAGTGTTTCCATTGCGATAAACTTCTAGATCAAAATGTCTTAAAAACCAGCTGATGAAAGCGCAAAAACAATTTAATGATTATTGATGTAATGTAGGTTTTTCCATAACTTGATTTCTAGTTTGATATTTAGGTTTTGTGCAAATCTAGGGTCACTGGAAACGCACCTGTTGACTTTCTTTTGTTTTGTTTTTTTAACATTGCTCATTATTTGAGCAGTAACCATTTTCCTAGAGAAATGCATAACTTATGTGGAGACTTGAAAATAACAAAAGCTTTTGCAAGCTGTAGCTCAGGAGGAAGAGCGGTCGTCTTTCAGCCGGAAAGTTAGGAGATCAATTCCAGCCTTCCCCTGACTGCATGCAGAAGCGTCCTCGGGCAAGTCACTGAACCACAAGTTGCTCCCACGTTGTGCTTGTTCAGGTGTGAGTCTGCGTGTGTGTGAATGGATCAATGCACTATGTAGTGTAAACTGCTTTGAGTGGGCACAATGACTGGAAAAGCGCTACATGAGTACAAAGCCATTTACCATAATACATATATTCACATGTAGTCTAACTTGTCTTAGTTTCTTTGTCAATGCCCCATGGCTAAAGTTTCACAAATACAACTATAGATTGATTTTGTCCTCATCAAATGTTTTCAAAGATAAAAAACTTTTGACATTAGACTTCCTGTAATATGACTACTAAAAAATATTGCAGGAGCTCACTAATATGCTAGCAGTAGTGAGATACCTTCAAGTTTAAAAACAAATGCAGTACAACCACCACCTGTGGTTTCAGCAGTTCCAGTTTGTGAGCAGGAACTTCATGTGGCAGATGTATTAAATTTGACCAATCTGATTCAACTAAAGTTTAAACTCTTCACTAAATGAAATGAATACTACTCAGCTAATTTGAGCTAACTGTCCATTGAAGCATGATGCTTAAGTTGGCTTCCTCTTTGTGCCAGATTGGGTCTATTTCTTTCCCTTAACTGCCGAATCAGATGGAACAAATTGGAAGCTGACTTGAGCATCTCACCAACACAGACTGGAGCGCTATAAAGAGAAGACTGTAGTTCCCACAGGTTGGCAATTCTGGCTACAGAAAGGGTAGTTAAACTCATCATACAAATTAGTAGCGTTTTGGAGCGGTTGAGAATATGGGTTTTCTTCTGTAGGAAACCACTCTCTAAACATTCGAAATGTAACACAGCTCTGTCAGAGATGAGTAAAGACCTTTGCCACCACCTTCGAGGTGTTTTATTTCGACATGGACATAAAGTTCTGATCTTTGTCCAGTGACATTGCTTTGTCTCACTGCACACTGGATTGATTTCTCATTTGATCAAAAGCTAGTGCTGCTGCGTGTCCAGCAGTCTGGTATGAGTATGAGTAAAGCAGGCAGAAAGAGACATAAAAGGTTTTATTAGAGTATACTTTTATAAACCATATTGATCATTGGAGAAAACAGAACATTCACAAAAACAATTTTCCTTACGGCATTGCAGAACTACAAAAATGTTAAGCGTATACATGGTGTTCATTTCAATAAATGTAAAGAATTTGTGACATGATTACACTTAGGTTGGGGACAAAATTTTGATCAGGACATTTGTACTATTAGCTAATTAGCAGCAATGCTATTGCTGAAGCAGAGAGCCCAGTACTGCCAGCATTTTGGCTCATCTTCCAGACTTGTGTAATGTGCTCGTGTGCAGATGTGGAGGACCGATTAGACTGGGTGCATGTGTCGGAGTATCTTTGGAGTGTGCACTCGCAGCATATTCACAACATGTTGGGTGCATTCTTGTAGCACACTGCGCATTTTTTGGGACGTTTTGACACATGTCATTCGCCAAATTGAATTCCATATACAAAATAGACAGCAAAACCGCAAAATATGTGTTGATGCTTTTGACAGTGAACGTTCCGATTAAGAAAGACATCAAAAGACATCTTTGGCAGTCAGTGAGTTAATACTGCTGTTGTTGGCCATCAAGTGCTGGCAAAAGAGTTATTCTGAAATGAAATGTCTTTCTAATTTTGTCTTTGTTTGGTTCACTTACTTTTTACAATTTGTTTTTCCGCTACAGCCTCATGATACAGTAACATTTTCACAGGCTGCTTAAGTGCTTCAGCCCAGACTCTCATTCCTTCTGCTATTCCCTCACAATCTTTGCTGTTTTAATAAAAACAATTCATCTAAAATTTGTCTGAAGTGGCTGTCCCGTGTGATTTGCTTCAGTATGATTCTAGAGAAGTAACTACCTATATAAAAAATCTTGGTGCACTTTTCAAGAGCAATGTGATAGTCTATGTTGTTGTTTCTTATCATTATTCCTTTTTTGTGAGGGTTAAATTAGAATTTATCTCTAAATAAAAAAAATAGGATGACAGAAGCAGCAAAGTGGGATAAAAGCTGGTTGTAACGAATTGGTGCAAAAAGACCCATCAGACCAAAAACACAAGCCCTTCTGCCCAACAGAAGGCCTATTAAACATTTTCCCTGTAATAAATTAGAAGGAATGTTAGTTTTTGGAAGACATGTTGAATATGTGATGAGGTTGACATTGCCACATGCAGTCCTACAACAGACCCATTTTAAAGCAACAGAAACTGAATACTGATGTCATTTGTTACCAAAATTTTAGTCTGAAATCCATCGAGGCATAGAGCATGCTTCTGTAGCTCTATTTAGACTTTGCTGGTTTTTACATCTGTCCGTGCATATGCTTGTGTGTGCATGCGTGCATCTCTGAGACATAATGATGCTCATCTCTGGAAAGGTCATCTCCACCCTCTGTGCCTCTCCTCCCTTGCCTTTCTCTCACTCTATTCATTATCTATTCAGACTTGCTCCCTCTGCTCTGCATTTATTTTTACCTCCTCGCGTAATCCTTAATTAATGTGAATCCAGTCACCGTGCCTCAAATTCTACTACCATGCACACGTACGTGCGTACACACACACTCGTTCAGGCATATTCTTCCATGTTTTTGCCTGCGTTCATAATGGTCCGGATCTCACACGAACACACACATCGTGCAAACTTAGAAGAGAGAATTTGGTGTTTTAGTTTGTATTTGAGCCACAACATTAACCACATAACGTTCATATCAGGAGTTTAAATGTGGCCAAACAACCTTAAAGCATCTAATGGTCCTCATTTTCTAGCTGTCCAGAATGATTCAAAATAAAATTGTTGCAATCACTCACAGTGAAGAATTTATCCACGACAGGACTGGTTGTACACACAGCTGTGTCTTTAACGACACGTGTTTAAATATTTTCACACTTTTTCAACACCTCGATCAGCTGTTTTATTAAAAAAAAACCATCCGTTCAACCCCATATCAATAAAGCTGCGGAAACGACAATTGTCCCCTTCATGTGTTTCCCCGTTAATTCCACCCACCTCAATACTACTTAAAAACCCCACAAGAAAAAATGTTTTGCTAGGTCGATGTGTCGACACATTGACACAGTGTCGAAACAAAACGATGTACCGATCAACGATGTGTAGAAACAAAATGACGCCATTTTCTTTTCTGTGCGTTTTTTTTTCTCGGAAAGAATGTAACAAGTTTTATGCTTTTGACCTGATTTTTTTTTTTTGCGAGTGAAACCTAATTATAGGATCATTTTTGTCAGATACAACTAGCTGTGATTGGTATAGCTGTGTTCCTTTTCACTACTAAGTGAACTTCAGTTTAGCGAAAGCCAGCATAATGAAATATAAAAATGGATACTGCAGATTTCTCATGAGATATTAAGTCAATGAACTGCTTGGTGTAGGTGAAGGGTAAGACTTGGCATTTAACTGCCATATATCATTATGCACACACACACACACCTAAAATATTCATTCATTTTTATTACCAGTCAATTCGGTTCAGGGTTGTGGGGAACTGGAGCCGATCCCATCAATGCATATCTAAAATACATACCCTGAATTCCAGCCAAATTGTTTCAGTCTTTAAACAAATCCAGAACGTATTCTGGTAAATTAAACCGCATTTGAGACGGTGCATTTTATACTTTGTGTCATTGGGATTCTAGTAATGGCTTTTTGCTTAGTAGAGGGGGTGGGGCACATGAAATAAGGTCATGCCTTCCAGAGAATTGGAGCAGATAATGCAGCTGGTGTTATTTTTTTTCCTTTTTTAGTTTGTTTTTCATATTTGTGATGTAAATGCAAACTTGTGTTTGACATATTGATGGTCAATATTTTTACAACCATGGTTTAATATGTTCTAAGACCTGCACAAGTAAGGAATGTTTATATAGAAAAACATCTTAAATAATTGTACTTGAATGTTTTGCAGAGCACAAACAATGCCATGAATGGACAAGTTTCTGTACACCAAGCAGGGGTAAAGGAATATTTGTTAATACATATTATTCTGGTTAAACGAATCGGCTCTCTTTGGTCAGATGGTAATTTAAAGGTCAGAAAGTGAGTGAATCCTCATTGCTTGAGGTTGTTATGCAGAGGCACTCTTCTATCAATAGGCTGTCTGTCCATACATGACTCTCTCTCCCTAGCCTCTCTGATAAGACCGCATCTGTCTCATCCTTTAGTTGCTAGGCAACAAGCCTTCAGTGTGTGTGCGTGCTAACACGTTGCTGTGGCAATGTCAGGCTTTTGCCTGTAAGAGAGGAGAGAGAGAGATGTTGAAAATAGAGAGAAAGGCAGATGAGAGAGAAGTACTCAGAGCAGTGAGAGGGAAGAAATAAGAATGAGTCAGAACACTGATGAAGTTGAGGGATTGGAGAGGAAAGTGGCAAAAAGCACGAGATTGTCTCTGCTGGCTGTTCCTGCAGCTATATATGTATGTGTGTGTGTGTGTGT
>JBAMHX010000001.1:13290001-13307296 GCA_037177515.1 Pseudomugil tenellus
TTTTTGGCACAAAAAAGCCAACCCCCCCCCCCCCCCCCCCCCCCCCCGCTACCCCGTTTGGGAATAAGCGGTAGAAATTGGATGGATGGATGTTTTTTCTCCTTTTTTGGTGGGGGAGAAATGGTTGTTTTTATATCACATTACTCTTTAAAAGCTGAAATTAAAATCAGAGAACTGATGTTTGTTAAACATAAATATTGATGGAGATAAATTGTTTTTGGTGTTTATGTGGTATGAGAACAAAGTGACTTTGTTTTACAGCTCAGTTCAGCAGCATCGAAAAGTGAATCTAGCAGCAATGAAACATTACCTCTTTTGACTTTTGGGCTTTTTTTGGGGGGGGGGGGGGGGGTCCCTTTTTTTTCAAACTTTTTCAAAGGTCCTCCAAAGTCCTGAGACCGGAAAAACCCCCCCCCCCCCCCCCCCCCCCCCCCCCCCCCCCCCCCCCCCCCCCCCCCCCCCCCCCCCCCCCTACATATCCTTGTCAAAATGTTTCAAAGGTCCTCCAGAGTCATGTACACACAAACGCACATATGGAGAAAATCAACTTAAGTAAAACACACACAGACATTTGGTGTCAGCAGATATTTTGTAACACTTGACTGGGATGGAATTACAAAGGAAATGATTCCTGTGGTTTTTTTCACGAGGTTTCCTCAAGGTGTGTGTTTTGTGACTGCTAGCTTGAAAACATTATTTTCCTGTATTTGACATATCAGCAAAATACTGTGTAGCTATAACCATCCATCATAGTAGTCCCAAAATAGTGCAGAGATTATTGTTCTAGAAGGCAGCTGACCTAGTTTCAGGTGTGTGTCTGTATTGCATTGAGATTTGTTTATTTCTCAAAGTAGTCAACCTTCCTGTTGATTTGATTGCTGTGGTAAGAGTTGGGAGTTAAAACAAGGTAGATTTTAAGTGCCCACCAGTAGCAAAGTGGGAGTAAAAATGAACCACAGGAAAGAGAGGAAGAGACCAGTGGTTTGCTTAAACTCTCATACAACAGTAAAGGGAGCCAGTAATTGGTCTGCTGCAGTTGTGTGCCGATCTGGTTGGCTTGCTGGCTGTCTTGAACCGACTGACTTGACTGGAAGGATATAAATAGAAGTCTTTCAATAGGATAACTGCAGAGTGGAGGGAACAAGGATGGGGGAAGGGAAGGGGATACGGTAGTGGCGCCAGGAAAGATAGGAGTGCCAGTGTCTCAGAGAGAGGGAGAAAAAAATGCAACCGTGTTCACTCACAAAAGTTAAGCTACAAAGAAGATCATACGTTGACACACTCAGAAGAGCAAGCGCATTATGAAGCGGGGAGTTGTAGGGTGGAATGTATCATTAATTCATGGCCATATGAAGCTGAAGGCACGTTTTGTTGTGAACTTGCAGATGGAGAAAGGAGACATATTATTCTGTAAAGAAACTCTGTTTATGTTGTGGATCTATAGAAACAATTAGTGTCGCCAGATAGTCACATTTGATAACAGGAAAGCAGCAGTCTATATTATAGATAGGGTACCAGTACAGGTAAATTACAAGGACTGGCTTACTGGGGTTGTGAGTAGCTGTTCTGGTTTTTGTTTTGAAGTGTCAGTCATGTTTGTTAAGACACTCCCTGGCTGATTTGGTTTCCTGCGACATGGGGTTACACATCATTTCAGGTTCTCTGCCCTGTTGTCGACTTAAAATTCACCAAAAATAAATACGTTTGTCCATTTAAAACCTCATACTCCAATGCATCCTTTATGTTGGTGAGTTGTTAGGATGTACATCCACTGGAGGGCTGTGTGAAGTTCAGAGTTCCCTTCTAAGTTGTGATATTAGCTTCATATAAAATCATACACGATGAAAGAAGATGATATGATGTCAATTCTCAGAAAGAGAGAAAAAGATTCAGTGCTGTAAATAATGGTAATCTGTAAGGCCAATAAATCTGTTTCTGCTGCTTCTTCTATGTTCATTTTACTGGTAACACATCTGTTTACTGCTCAACACTGCCCCCACAGTTTCCAGTGGTACTACTCTGTTTGCTATGTTGGGCTACACATATGAGAGCCCTGAAAACAAACCAATTTACACTTGTAAAATATTTAAAAGATGGATAAACTGCTTCTTATCCATCTTAAAAGTATTGCAGAAATGCCCTTCTGAAGCATTTTGCCTGTCACTGCTGCAAATCGCCTGTTTTTCTACTTTATCTCCAGAGTAAGGGTGTAATGTTTGATAGTAGAGTACTTGATGTGCTGCTAATGGCCGCTTAGTGTGTCTGTGTTAAACTGTATTTTCCATGAAGCAGTTGTCAGGTGCTAACCTCCCCCACCCTTTCCTTTGTTTTTCACTTTGTTCCAGACGGTTGATGACGATGCAATGGCAGCGTGAATGAAGCTTGGCGTGGGGAGAGCTGAACGATGCCCAAAGGTGGGGGTTCTAAAACCCCCCAGCTGGACCACTTCCCACTCAACACCGACATGGTGGAAAAGCAGGGGGGGAAAAAGGTAAGAGAGCAAAAGAAAAACATTGTAATAATTGCAAACAGCACATGTTTTCAGATGTGGTTCGTTCTTTGAATGTTATACTAAATACCATCTTTAATTATTGTTGTAAAACCTGTGAAGACTTTACAGACATTTAGGGAAGATCAGCAAGAGTAAATGAGGAAAAATTGACTTGTTTGTTTTGGTTTGGTGGGCAGACCATTCATCAACTCAGAGATCTGGATGCACCCCACACAGCTGAATATTTTTCCCTCTGCCTTTTGTATCACTTTTCAATCTGCAGACCCTTGAGGTGTGTCACAGATGAACCTGTGAATTACGCTTAATTAGATTAAATAATTAGCAGATTAAGGTTGAATTTAGGTTTCATATTTACACCCTCGCTCCCCCTTATGTGTATGCATATTTTCCACCCAAGAAAAACCCTATTCTCTGTTTATTGAATACCATATATCAGGGGTATTTAATTTGATCCTACAAGGGCCACAATCCAGCAGGTTTTCTGTGTGTCCATGCTCCAACACAGCTGACTCAAATAAATCATTGTCCAGAACCTCATAGGCTGTTAGAGCCATTTAATATGAATCAGGCGTGCTGAAACAAGAATACATGGAAAGCCTGCTAGATTGCGGTCCTCGTAGGACCGAATTGAGCACCGCCATGTCACGAAGCAGTGCAGGTTTGTTTAATGGCCAAAGATGAATGATGATGAAAGGTTGTTTACCATTAATCGACCTCGTCAGATGGAGCTAGCACAGAATAATCTGAATTAATCTGCTCTACTATTGGTCTAAGGCAGGTATTACTGTCTGTTGTCACAGTACTAGAAAGTGCAGACATTTTGTTGGTGTTTTGTCGTTGATGCTGCTCTGTGATCTTTCTGTGCAGTCAAACTGTGAAAGTTTCCCGCCGTCTCATGTCATGTATGTCAGAGAGGTGAAACTTTGAAGGTTGAGTTTGATTTTTCTATCATTGAGAAAGCTATTTCTATACCAGGAATAAAAAGTCAGTCTGGAATTACATATGAGACAAAAATTGGAGACTATTTAAATCCACCAGTTACAGTGGCTTGTAATAATAATAATAATATCTCTGTAAGGAATTTCTCTCATGCACTTGGGAGAAATTGCGTAAACTGAATGGTCAAAGCTACATAATGACAAGATAACATTAATAAAGATAAAAAGTAGGGCTGTCAATAGATGTAAAAAAATTAACTAATGAATCACACAATTTTCTGTCGTTAAACACAATTAATCGCTAATTTTTATAATTTTCTATTAAAAACACAGCACTTGTATTGAATTTATGCAAGCAAAAAGAAAGAATGTGCAAATGAATTCAATCTGTTTTAATTAGCTTTGTGTAAAAGTGAGCAGTTTCTCACCTGTAACATAATAATTGTTAATCAACATTGAGTTTAAGTCTTCTTTCCTGTATTTTTTTTTTTTACTCACAGGTTTTGTAATGCGCCTCGAGTACCACACTCAAGCAGTGTTGTTTGGTGAGGTTTTGAGTAGGATGCTTTGCTTTTAGGCGATAAGTCAGAGATGAAGTACTACCATGATAACTAAATCCACAAAGTCTGCAGATTACTCTATAATAAACAGCTTTAACCAGGCTTTGAATTCTCTGTTTGATTCCCACTTCTTTGTGTGCTTTTGCGTATACAGCTTAGACTGAGACATGTTGCAAGCTTGTGTCACAGAGAGGCACACACACAGAGGAGGCGAGTGTCAAAAACGTGCAATTTTTATTTTGACGTGACCTGACTAACTTTTCAATTAACATCACACTCTGTTACATAGAATGCGATCATGCGCTCTTCATTTTGACTGTGTTCGTGGAGTCATGCGGGTGTCCTACTCCTCACAGCTGCAGCCAGAGCCGCCTGCAAAACTGTCACCTGTTAGTGATACCGGACAGGGGGCCTCCCGCTGCTCGTTCATGACAGTAACTGCAGAACTATGTTTTGCAAGCCAGTCACCAAAACACCAGAAAAGTCCCCAATAACTCCAGGAAAAAATCGCTAGATTTGTTGCTTTTACAAAAAAAGTAGCTAGATTTAGTGAGAAAGTTGCCAAGTTGGCAACACTGTCGCCTTCTGCTTCCTCTTGTTTTTTTAATGGCAGGTCGCGAGCAACCCTTAGGTGCATACTGCCACCTACTGTCTTAGCCACCACAAAAAGTAAACACATCTGCGTTAATTTCGTAATTTATTTTAAACACATTAAATGTTTTATATTAATCTCCAAAATGAATGCGTTAAAAAGACAAGTTATAAAAAGTATATGTTAATATCCTGTATTAAAGTAAATATTTAAACATTTTGACATATTTATTAGATGTTAAAATGTTTAAAACTGTTAGATTTCTGAGCTAATTAACATAAATCTTAGAAAGCTGGATTTGAGAGTCTATCGTGGAATAAGGGAAGCTGGGGTTTTGTGTTTCAGAAAAGATGGAGATGAACTTTAGTAAAGAGTCCATTACCATGGTAACTACCTACACTTTTCTGATTCCTTTTCATCTGCTGAGCCTTATTAAAGGAGACACACTGATTTCATTTATTTATTTATTCACAGCCATAATCAAAACATGGTCATTTACAGAAGTTAATGAAAAAGTTGATTAAATGTTGAGAGAAACACTACAACAATGTGAGGAAATAATAATACAAAACCATCATAAATGTTTTTGCTAGAATGAATGACATGTTAAGGTGGAGTTACCAAAGACTATAAAATCCACCTTAAGATACCACATTAACTTGCATAAGTAAAGCAGTTTGCAGACATGTCCAGGAGCCTCAGAAATCACGTTTAGCTAGAAGTGAGATATGACCTCTGATTGAACTGCAAGTTTGCCTTATATATTTGCAACCTCCAACATTTATCTGTGACAGGAAACTGGTTGAAAATTTTATGGTGTGAGGAAGGCTCGAGGGAGGCTTTCTTTCCTCCTGAGCCTTGTTAGAAAGCTCGGTTAATGATGGCTTTTTATTGCTCACACATACCCTCCAACTCTAAACTGGGTCTGATCAGCTTTGACTTCCGAGTTTCCCATCTCAGGGTTACATAGCTCAGAGTTCACTATTATGGGCTCGACACAAGGGAGTGATGTCGCTTATGCTCCCTTCATTTCCTGTGGAACCTCTGCGATGAGGTGAAAACCACTGTCTTTTTCCAGCCAAGCGACAGGCGACGTTCGTGAAATTTCACTGTCGTTCATGTACGCGCGCACACGGAGTTTTGCGACGCAAAGGAAAAGGGTTGAAAAATGCTTTGTCGCTGTTGCGTGGCACTGCAACCAATCAGTGACGGGTTCATTCAGACAGGGCAGTGCCAGTACCGTCTACTCTGTGACCATTTTAGATCATTTTAGCTGTGCCCGATTTTTTTTTTCGATACTTCACAGATTGTAGGGTCGTTGTCTTCTTTTGTAGAGTAAAGTTAGCACCAAGATTGCGGTCAATTTTCGCAAAATCCCCCGACAGAATCAGAAGAATCGTCATCTGTGGCGCCTGGGTCATCGTTCTGCTTTGAAAATGCCGAAAGTCCCTCAAACAAAATAACCAATGAGACGAGCGCTCCACCACCCTGATAACGCGAGACTGCTGCTCTCGCTGTAGTTTGTCGGGTTTCACTTGGGTGGCGATGAGCATCGCCTGCCGCTGTCGTTCCCCGTGTGTCGAGCCCATTAGACTAAGTTTGTTTTAACTTATGACTACGCTTAAGCTCAGATTTGTTCAATTGAATGAATCTACTTTGTTTTCTAACTTAACTTAAACTACATTATTACATTATATTACAACCATAATTGTTCATGAAAACAAATTCTCTTCAAAATAAGTTACAAAGGCAGCTTCCCTCTAATTTAACAGACAAACAGCTACACTAGTTTACAGCAGAGCTAAATGTCGGGCGCAGCTTGATGATGTCATAGTGTGAACTTACCGTTAACCTGCCAGCAGCAGCACCGACTGGCAAAGAGAGGAGAGGCACAGCTTACGCAGGCATGGATTTACAACCCTCTGCAAAGGATTGCATCAGACTCTGGCATAGAGGAAAGGAGGGAGGGAATAAGGCGCATGGGGGTGGGTTAAAGAAAAAAAAAGCAGTGAAACCAAAAGAGCAGTTATTGCTAAGAGACACCCAGACAGTGTAACGTAAAGTAGATCCACAAAGTCACATTTTCAAAGCTTTGCTAAAATGTTATCACCAAATACAATTTAGTATAACTTTCTAAACATACTTTGATTTAATCTTTTTATTTTGTCTTGCAATTAAACACTGCACTTTGTTTTTCCCCTTTAAGAAAGAAATAGCTTCCATGTTCGCTTCTTCCACTTAGATGTGTTCAAATGTCTGCATCATGTTTTTGCTTTGAGTTCCCGTCATGATGCCTTTGTGAAGCCAAATGCAGACAATTGAGAGAGAGATCCGACTCACTGTAGCTGACACTGTTTGTCTCTACTGTACAATGACATCATCGTCTTATGACTGGGGCAGGGCAGGGGGAGGGCTTCGAAGAGGTAACACATGATAGAAAACCTGCCCTGAGCATAGAGAGAAATACAAAATAGAGCAGAAGGTTGAACAGAGAGTTAAGTGTAATGCAAGTAAGCATGTGCACATTACATTTGACCTACACTTGCATCCTCACTTGCACTTGAAATCTAGAGAATCTTGACTAAAAATATATTTTCCATTGTCCAAAATATAAGCTTTTATTTGTATTTGACTCAAAATATTTCCCTCAGAAGTTTATTTTCAAACACTGGTTCATTCATTATGCATCACTTGTGGAAATTCCCCTCTCACTGATTGCTTAATCCTGTAATGTTTATTTCCTGAAGTGTTTAGCACAGATTATGCCAAATCTAATGTACAACCACAGTCATTACCTGAAATAGTTCAGTGACGACAAATGGATTTCTGGAGGTGAATTTATTTAGTTTAATCTGGGCCGGAGCCCTAATGACATGTCTTTATGAAAGGTATGCTGCTATTTCTTGCATCATGTAATCTTTTTAGTTATAGTAAGACATTCAAAGAAAAAATAATTGATGGCATTTTCTCAAACAAGTTTTTTTCTGCTCAGGTTGCTGTTATATCTGTGTATTTATTTAGATTTAGCGACAAAGAGAAGATTAAATAAATCCAATTCCTGTGCTGCATGGAAATATACAAAGCCACATTGTGATTAAAACCCTCCAAAGTTTCTTTTAAACTGCTTGCAGAGGGCTAATTGCTTCTGCACGTTTGTGTAGTCCAATCCTGTTTTAACCAGAACAAGTTCATGTTGTTGGGCAACTTCACTGGCCTTAGCAGGCATCACCAGCCCGAAGGCATCTAGTTCTGAAGGAGGTGTAGGAGGAGTCGGTTATTGCTTTGATGCGGCGACTCATGTTTCATGACAACTTCAATGATAAATTATTTTCGTCATCATTCGGATTCCAGCTGATTCAGATTCCAGATCAGCTGTTCAGCATTAAGATCCTGACCGTTTCCAGGGCCTGTTGTGTAATTGAGAAGTATTTCCTGAGAGAAAGTTTTAAGTAAAGGCGGGAACGACCATTTATAATTTGCTATTTTGGTCTTTAATCTGTTTTAGTTTTTAGTTTGTGTGTTTTGAAGCTGCTGTTTTCACTTATTTAACTTTTTAATGTTTGATTTGGCCTCTCTGAACTGACGTGCTCCTTGGTGGATCTGAATTTTTCTCCAGTTTAAACAGATTATAGAGAAAAATAAACTTCTTTTACTACACTTTGTGTTGAATTATCTTCTTGTTTTATACTCTTTCCATTGTTTACTCTTTAACAACCCATGTTTCCTGGCAATCCCCAACTCCTCTTCCAGGTTTACAACAACTCTTTCAACTGCAGACTAATTTGCATATGAAAACTTGTACAGGTCCTTTATAATGCTAATTAGGAGGTGATACAATTCCCCCCATTCCTTGCTGTGAAAAAGAAACCAAAATATCCAATGTTTTCAGAAATGTCTTACACAGCCAGATTTTTTTACTATTAAATTGTTCTTATAAAATAAATAAAATAAAAAAAAAATAAAATTCTTTTAGTCTCAAATCAATTCAACAGATTATTTTTGTTCCAGACAAATTATTTTCTCTTTACCACTTTCCCCTTTCAATATGATTTGTTTACGTAATTTGATAGTAATATTGAATTAAATTATATCAGGTGAATAACAGGAATATGTAGGAATTCTGACCTAATGTGCAAAAAGCTGCAAATCAGGACGAGCAATTTATTTTCACTATCAGATCTGGTTACAGCAAATAAACGAGGTGGACAAACACATAAGAATGTACATCTGTTGATAGCAGGCATGGCCTTGTGATTGTTTCCAGCAGCTGTAAACCTCAGAGCTGAGCAGGCGTCAGCTTGGCCTCCCATCACTGCACAAGTCTTTTATTGGTAGAGGACTAAGGATTACACTTTTAAGTTCCTTTGAAAAGCCCAACATGACTGAAGAAGTCGGGGCAGTGCATCCAAAAACCACATTTGCAGTCCTCTCCACTTAGGAGCACATGTAAGCTTCACAAATGGCTCATAAATGTATGTATTTTTTCCACATATGCCGCTGTTACTGCAACTTCTAAAAACAATTAGCTGTGAGTTGTGTTCCTTACTGGGGTTTGCATGTTCTCATTCGTGTCTGTTCTTTTACAGGATAAAGTTTTGTCAAATAAGACTCCTAAACTGGATCGGAGTGATGGCATCAAAGAGATGAAAGAAAAGGCCCCTAAAAGGAAGCTGCCCTTCACTGCTGGAGCAAATGGAGACCAGAAAGATTCTGATTCAGGTAGGAAGATACTAAAATGCATCTATGCATCTGAACCCCCCCTCCGTGCCATGTTGACTTTGAAGTTTGAATGAAAGCAGAACGAGGGGGGTTATTGCATCACATCCTCTGAGGCTGAGGGGAAGTAGTTGTGTTCTGTTAAAGGGGGCTGGCCCCTGTGAAGGGAAAGTGCTCCTAGTTTTAGCTTCAGGTTACCTGTCTGGCAGGAGCAAGAAGTTTTGGTCTGACTTTATTGTCTGAAAGGAGAGTGCACCACACAAATGATCGTCCGTTCACCTGGGAATCTGTAACATGAACAGACCTGCGCAGGTTTTAGTTCGGTAAGACTCCGCTTTGTGTTTTCTTAAATTAGAGAAAGAAAAAACTGCTGCTTATGCTTGTTTGACTTTGGGCTTAAAGGACTCGGGATTTAGTTTGTTGACAGTTGTCCAAATGAAAGGCTTTGCTAACAGCCATCATCAGAGGCAGTGGTTGAGTTGCTGCATTGCTTCATGCTCAGCTATTACATGAACAGAAGCTTTTCCACTTTACGCAGAGAGGGAATGCAAAGTATAAAGCAACATACAGTCTGGCTCTTAGTGGTGCTGTGTTTATTAAAATTGCTCATGTCTTTTGTTGGGTTTCATGCAAGTAGTGCTAACCTCATAGAAACAAGTGGGATGTTGATTAATGTGTCTTCATTTGTCATTTATACACTCTTTTGAATCCCTGTTGTGGTTTTTTAGACAGTGTGAATGTTTCTGACATTATAAAAATGATTTACTGTTCTGTTTCTGCAAAAGTAATTTTCTTTCTTGTTTAAAATAATTATAAACTGGTCAACCGGCTCCAGATTATTTACCTCCTTTCCTAAAGAAAGAGGTCAACCCCACCCCCTCTATAGGGAAGGTGTGAACTCTCAGGTTAGGAATAATGGGTGGACAGACTATTAGTATGCTAATGACTTAATGTTGTGGGGCAGCGTTGGTGCCATACCCTGACTACCTCTACCTCTCTGCAACATATTCTATGCTTATGTTAAATTGATGTCACTTCATTATCAATCTCTCACCAGAAAGATTTGCAGTTTAAATGACTCACTTAATAGTATGATTACGACCAGAAAAGTGTGTCATCCTATACAGTGTGTGTCATGAGTATGGACTTTTCTCAATCTGTATAAATATTGTCAGGTTTAGACCAGGACTCTCACATATTTACACTACTGTTTTTGTTTTTTAGTTTTTTATATGAATCTTTCTCCATTTGCTCTGAAAGTCTGCTTTGTTTGGGGTACTCTAAAAGCACAAACTACTTCTGATTCCAATTAAAATGCGGCTTCAGGTCACAGATTCAAGTGGATCAAACACAGGAAGAAAAAAAAAACTACAAAACAAAAGGCATTGTGGGTTCAGTGCAACAAATCACGGCTAAACATAACTTGAACACACACATGTGGGGCGATAGATGGTTCTGGGAGAAATAGTTGATCAACCCAGACCGCAAAGATCTGATGGAGCTTTTTATTTTCCTGCTTCTGGTGGAGAGGGAAGCACGTTCATAAAAGTTCTGATTTGTTTGAGAATTACAGCGTGAACTCGGTTCAGAGTATTGTTTCCAGACCTTGACCCTGTTTATCCTGTAAGCTGTATGTTTTTCATTCATTCAGTCCATTGAAGCAAAACCTGTTTCTGGTAAAACATTTATGCTTTCAGCAAATACACATAAATGATACTAGCGGTTAGCATGCAACGCTTTTGTTGTGTTGTATTTATAAGGCTGCATCACACACCTGGGTATGTCGTTAATGGTTTACTGCACACTGGAGGCCTGGCATGTGCACTACATCATATAGATGGCAGAAGAACGGGCAGATTGCAACTTAATTAGGTCACCAGATATTTGTGCTACATATTAACTATTACTTTATGTCGCTAGTTAAATCCTAATTGTAGAGATGATATTGCATGTTTTCCTAATACTGAACAGCCATTGTTGTGGCCACTTATTTTAAACATTGTAGCTGCAGTTTTATGCTGTTTTCATATGAGTTATGTTTATAACTAGTGAATCTCCCAAAAAAAAAGTGAATTAAATCATTTTCCCGTCGCCAGTTGTAGCTGCACATTAATCCTGTGTACGTGGAGTACTAATATAATTCAGGGCAGTCATAGCAATGACATCCTGTATTATTTCTGCATGATTTGTGAAAACAGTTTCTTATAGCTACTTTATAAGTAGTATATACTTTCTGACATATTTGGGCCACATTATTTTCAACTAACCCTTTGACCTCTGCTATTCATGGGAAATTCAAACTACATGTTAAATGTTGCACTGCTGCACCTTTGTTATCCTCCATCCAGTTTGCAAAATAAATAAGCTTAATGAAGAGTTGGAGTTGGATTTATCTCTAAGCTCTTTCAGACCCTAAAAGTTCAAAGTGAAATTATTAAGGACGTATGAAAAGGGAAAAATAAGCATGAGGCAGCATGCATGTGAACAGTAATGCATGTCCTAACTTCTCAAGGGTACAAAGGTGCTCCAATATCGAATCAATCCTAATCTCTTACATACATCATTTAAGCATATATTTATATTTAATAGCAGTTTGTTGAAACTCTCAGTCTTGAGTTTTCATCTCCTCAAAGTTGCGATGTCATATTTGGCAGCTTTCAACCTTCATGCATTACCCTAAAGTAGTGTTTCTCAACCCAGGTCACCCACTACCTGCATGTCTTTTAGTCACCTAATTCAGATTAATGAACCTCCTCATCAAGATCTGTGCAAGCCCGTTAACAGGCTATTCATTTCATTCAGGTGGGTTAAAATAAGGTTACTTCTAAAAAATGCAGAGCAGTGAGTTCTGATTACCAGGAGTGAGACACA
This sequence comes from Pseudomugil tenellus, assembly GCA_037177515.1. Lineage (NCBI taxonomy): Eukaryota > Metazoa > Chordata > Actinopteri > Atheriniformes > Pseudomugilidae > Pseudomugil > Pseudomugil tenellus. The sequence goes on from JBAMHX010000001.1 coordinate 13,302,191, forward strand.
CTGTCCTGAGGGCTATGTAGTGTAAAGCTTTTTTACATACATGATCGTCGCAAGCAAAGAAAACATATTTTTGGTCTGGTTCATTGATACTCAGTGAAAAGCTTTGTAGTTAATGGAGTGAGAATTACTGCGGGTTGGATGTCTGTGCTAAAATGTGCATAAACAACTGACCTGGTTATTTAATTATTAACATGATAATTTGTCCGCAGCAGGACGTGTTTTTCACACGACTGTGTCTTTAAATGCCTCATGTCTTGTGAACATCTTCGTACCACCTCAATCAGCTGTTTCATTAAAACTATCAGTCTCACATCAGTCAAAATGCGTAAGCAGCAGCCTGCCTCATGCTTTCCTTTGTTAACCACGCCCACCTCAACTGTCCGACCAATTACACAATGCTTCCACCAGAAAAGTTCTGTCAGGTCGATGTGTCAAAAACTGTCTTCAGCCACGTCCACAGCCTTTTCAAGGCCTGAGAACAAGACAGAATTTCTTGCTTCTCATGAAGTATTTCTTTGGGTAATGACCCTTTATTTCTGCATTTCTCTGTTGGTTTGACATAGGTGCATATTTACATACTACCATGCAAAGGGTCTAAGTTTGTAAACCGAAGCAAAGTTAGCCAAACTCTACCTATTGTATGACTTTGCTTATTGCATCCATACTGGTAACAAAAAGAAAAGAAGTATATGTATGAAATAAAGATCTATTTCGCTGCCTTAATACAACCCAGACACAGTCGACGCAGGTTGTTTAACAAATGCAACTTTACTTCCTCAAAGTAAATGTAGGCTCTTTGTTTTTAATTCTACACTGAAAATCTGTTTATCAAACAAAAAAGTCATAATTTGTTTTGAGTGTGAAAATCCCCACTTTTAAAAACAAAGACAGCCAAAACATGTTCTTTAAATCCAGTCGTCAGTGTTCTGGTTGGATCTAAAACTTGCCTTGATGAGTCCTTTGGATTTTTTTTGTTTGTTTTCTCGTATCTTCTTCTATGTCTGTCCCATTTTCATACTTTTGCATGACATTAATGATGGGCCACAAAAAGAGTGGCTTGTTCAGATTTGCTGTCCACACTCCTTCCCACAGTCTTTCTGTCTCCCAGACTCCCTGTTGCTGTGATTAAAGCTAATACACAGATTATATACTCACGGTATGAGATTATATACACAATGCAGCTGATTAAAACCAGTAATGCACACAGATGGGTGGAGAATACCTCAAATCTCACTTTGTTCAAACTACATGTTTGAGTCTCTTTGTTGAAAGCAATAAGAAAACACTCTGTTGGCCACTTCCTTCGACTTATACCTTAACTTCCTGTTCACGCAACTTTTCAAACTTCACAAACACAACACTTCTCACTCTACAATGCTAAAATCAAACTCATCTGGTCAGGCAGGTTAGAGTGGTTAGTCTTGTCATAACGTCTGTTGCCTAACTTTAGCGCTCTCTTTTTGTTTTGGCGTTTATTCACACAGCAACATTGTCTACCGGCCATTTGACAATCTACCTCTGTTATGAGCTGACATTTATGTTTGATGTGTTCCCTCCCCTTGACTCAGGTAGACGATCTATTCATGGGGTGACAGTCCACAGCTAGCTTGCTTTCCTTATCTATTCTCTTCTTGTCTTATCTTGCTAGTCAAGTTTCAAAGAATAAGGAGAGTAAAGTTTCAACCCTTTCTTTAAGCGGAGTGATATCATTTTACACACACACACACACACACACACACAAGCAGCATTCCCTAAATAGACATCCAGTACAGAAGAAGAAAACATGCACAGTGCTGTGTAATTGATCATTTAAGTAGCAGTAGTCCATATGTGATGTTGAATTTTCGTTCACTTGCTGTAGGATTGCTTGTAATGCTGCAACTTTTTATCAGGCTTTCTTTGCAAGTTTGATCGATATTTCTTAAACTTTCTGTGATCATCAAAACACAAACAATCATATCAGATAATATCCATAAACAGTCGGGTACATGTTATATCACATCCTTTGAAAGCAATGGTATTTTTTTATTTAAAGTAACATGTTGTATTCGAATCAGACTTTTAGCTTAAATTGTCAGTTTGGAAAATATCATAATTTTTCTTTGTACATGATAACTGCAAAATTGTTGTTGCACTGCATTCATTTGCATTTGCAGTGGCTAGTGTGTAATCTGTAGCAGAGATGAGGAAGCCAGCTTTCTGCCACCAGTGATGAATCTTGTATTAGAGCCTTCGACTTGTATGTTGTCTAGAGGCATTCCTCTATACGGCTGCACCAGGGTAATGACTGCCTTCCGGCTTCCCAGTCTTGTAAACATCATATGGAAAAGCTAGCTTAGCACTTTCTATCTTCTGCAAAAAAAAAAAAAAAAGGAAAAATAAAGCATGTTTGGACAGTTTCTGTGGTTCCCGCTGTCTTAACATAAGGAATGTCTAAATCGCAAATGCTTTGGAGAACGTGAGAGTGTATCAAAGAGGGGTGGGGGGCACATTAGCTGTAAGTGTTCACAGATGTTAGTGAAAGTTCATCAGTTCTGTGCTTATGACTGGAAAATATCTTCCTGGAAAGCCTTTAGACTCCGGAAGCATGCGCTTCAACCCTTCCTTCTGCCTTATTTACTGGTTTGTTTGTGTTTGTGGGCCTAAGCATCATAGCCAAACTTGGAATGAGAGCGATCCCATAAAATTCCCGACACAAACGCTGCTTTAGCTGCGTCTCTGTTCTCTCTTCATTCGATTGTGAAATTAGCTGTTGATTGTGGAAGCTGTTCCCTCTCAGTGATGAAGTGTTAGAATCATGTGTAGCTTTATGGTCCGTACAGGTCATCAGATGGTATGTTGCCACTAAAATAATTGCTGGGTGTGTCTTTGTGGAGCAGCTGCTTTTGTCCAGTAGCACTGTGTCTCCAGTAATCCTGGCAGGCAGTGGTGACCTTGGCAAGGCCATGTTGAAGTGAAATATACACCAGTTATTTCGTAATAACCACAGTTCTGCCAAGTCACACCCTCTTTCCTCTCCATGATTCTGGCTGATTGGCTTGGAGACAGACGGGACATAAACACTGCCCACTGGCCCCTCCTTTTCTCAGGGACAGCTGGGTAATGACACAAAAGTCACCCACTGCTGCCTGCAAGCTTCTGAAACACCATTCTGCTCGTGTAGCATGGTAGCAAACGTGGTGTTTGTTTTCAAACAGGTTAGTCTTCTTGATGAGGATGAAAATGGAAACTTTTTGCAGTAGGAATTATAGAAAAGGGGAAACATCTGTTTTTATGGAACATTCTTGATCATTGTATTATAAAATACTAAGTACTTGCATTCCACCTACATGAAGCTATTGTCAGCCTTTAACAGCTTCTTGCTCCACTCCAACTCTATTTGATGTAACACAACATAATGGTAGATAAGTTATCTTTACTTTTTTTAAAATCAGACAACAGAACATGAGAAAGTGACATAAATTTAAGAGATAATGACCACAATGGTGACTAATATTAACCGAGGGAATAAAACTGAATATCTCACAAAATAAGCTCCACTGCACCATTTCTTAGGTTACTGTCCTTGTTCCAGTGTATATGCACATGGAACGATCATTGTATTCAATGAATGTCTTCAGCTTGTTACGTAATCTGCAAGCAGCAAGAATGTTTTTCTTTTCCTCAAGGCTGCAAGAACAAAACTACATCATTTTGTTGTGATGGACATGATGGGGACAGCTTGTGGCTTCTTTTCACTAGTCAAGCAGAACTTTCTTCTCGTGAGGCTCTGAGAAGTATCGTGAAATAGTTTGGACAACTGGGGTTCGGCTGTTAATACGCAAAAGCATGAGGTGAACAGTTGTTGCTTCTGCGTTTCTACTGATGCAGGTTAAACCGATAGTTTTAATAAAAATCTAATCAAGATGGTGAGGGAGCATGAAAATCTGTACAACACATGTGCCATTTAAAGACACAGACCCAGCTGCACGCACACCCGCCTTGTCTTGGACAAAAGTTCTTAAGTATTACCAGGTTCATTGCACATAAAAGCACAGACCCCCCCCCCCGCAGTAATCTTTGGCCCGTTGTGGATGAAGCTTCTCATGTGGTATGACTTGACAAACAAAAAAAAACAAAGTTCTTGCTTCTCATGGAGTATGTACCAAGCTTTACTTACAACAAGGTGGCAACACATCAGCTTGTTGGGTGGTTTATTACATTTGAGGTCAAAACAGGTTACTAACAACTTGGCTAACTGCAGATTGTGTCATCATGTAAGCAGTGAGTTGGACAGTTTTACCACAGTGTACATTTCCAATATTCTGTAATCTTGTGAAATTCAAAACATTTAAGTCATTTATTCAGCCCGACTTTCTAATGGTTGTTGTTTGATTTAAGCTGTACTTGCATATAAAATTATCACACAGGGAAGTTTATTTTCATCTGTGGTTGTTTTGGGATTTCTGTGTAACAAAGTATCTGTGGTTTGTCCAGAATCATCAGATTTGATATCAGATGTACAAACAAGTACAGAGACAAAGAAACTTATATAAGCTTTAAAAAGTCAGCTGGTTATCTAAAGCAGTTTTACATCACACTGGTATAAATGTTTTATTTTGTTTCATATTTAAACATATAATCATTAGATAACAGTTTTTTAAAAGAAACTATCGTCATCAATATCCAGCTTTTTTATTAATGTTCTTTGTTTCTTTATTAAAAGATAGTCTAAATCACACTATTAAGCTATTAATGCACTAGCAGTGATATGAAGGTTGAAACAAGCTTTTGTTTACCTTTCAAAATGGTTTTAATTGTTGATAAAGAAGATATTTTGTTCCATGTATAGGTGGAGAATGATCTTGTCTAGATAACACATTTAATGATTTATTTAGTATATTTTCATTTATGGATTTTGACGGATTATAGTTATGGATGACGTTTTATATCTTGCTATTATTTTGCTGTTGCACCTATTAAATTTATATTCTTCCCTCCATAAGGTTTAGTAAGTTAGATTTGTGTCACTGAGCATGTGTGAGTTTTCTTGTGTGTGTGTGTGTGTGTGTGTGTGTGTGTGTATGTGTGTGTGTGTGTGTGTGTGTGTGTGTGTGTGTGTGTGTG
>JBAMHX010000001.1:13310215-13323902 GCA_037177515.1 Pseudomugil tenellus
TTAATTGCTCTTAATAGTCCCCCGCATAAGACACGTCATCCGAGAAATCTCGGCAGAACCGGCCTCTAAGTGTTAAAACAACCCAATATCTGAAGTCTAGAGATGCTTTGGTTTAATAGTTGTGTTTGCGCTCTGACGTGCACTGAAAACAGTGGGACCTTATGTAAAGTGGTTTGTGCCTTTTCAAATCATGCCCAATCAACTGGGTTTACCACAGGTGGATTCCAGTTAAGCCATAGAAACATCTCAAGGATGATCAATGCAACCAGTTTGCATCTGAGCTCATTTTTACAGTTTCTGGCAAAGGCTGTAAATAGTTACATGTGATTTATAATTCATAATAAATTTGCAAACATTTCAAAAGAGCCTTTTTTAAAATGGTCATTATAGCTTTATTCCATTTTGGTTTAAGGCTGTGAAATAAAATGTGGAAAAAGCAAAGCACTGTGAATATTTTCTGAATACTGTATTGTATACACAGCTAAAACAGCCAAATATCGTCTTGTCTAGGCTGGACTGCATTGCATGAGGCTTGCAACAGGGGGTATTATGATGTGGCCAAGCAGCTGCTGGCAGCCGGTGCAGAGGTCAACACAAAGGGTCTGGATGACGACACCCCTCTACATGATGCATCTAACAATGGACACTTCAAGGTAAAACAGAAAATAAGGACACCTAGCTCTTGTCTAGATGCACTCAGTTCTGATAACAACTCAGTTTACAGAAAAGTGACGCATATAAAACCAGTTATCACAGAATTCTGAACATGGTAAATTATTGGTGGTAATGGACAAACTGGTTGCCATAAAGACCAGCTTGTTTGAAGTTGCTCAAACTGCATGCTTTCAGATCATTTAATCAGGTTTTTATTTCATAGTGATGCACTTAAATGTTATATAAATGAAGTACTATCATTAATATAATGCTTCTTTTTTAACACCTCAGCACAGATGGTAGGAAGTGATATAGATTTTTTATAGTGTGTGTTGACACACATTTTATCTCAGGAAAAACATTAAGTTCCAGCTTCTGTCTTTGATTGCTTTGATTCTCTATTATGCACAAGTGTGACTCAAAACTGCATAAAACTATAGTGACAATAAACTAGGACTAATTAGATTTTTTTAAAAGCATGAAAAGCTTTTTAAATGAATATTTTATCAAATCTACAATCATATGAACTTTATTGTGTAAAATATCCATCCAGACAAGAAGGCAGAAATTCCTAAAAATGCTGAAATAATCACGAAAGACCATTAAATGGAGATAAAGGCAAAGTTTAGCCAAATATTCTAGACAATTCCTCAATATATTTGTATTTCAATGTCAGGTTGTTAAGCTGCTTTTACGGTATGGAGGAGACCCACGGCAAAGCAACAGGAGAGGCGAAACACCGCTGAAGGTTGCCAACTCTCCGACTATGCTGAATCTGTTGCTGGGGAAAGGCACTTACACCTCAAGTGAAGAAAGTTTATCAGGTTTGTAACATTAGCTCTTCTGGGATCCATGTTTCCTGTGTGTGATATTAGTGTACATGACTGCTTGTGTTGACTGAATTTGCATTTTCATTCCTCAGAATCTTCAGAGGAGGAAGATGCCCCCTCATTTGCCCCATCCAGCTCTGTTGATGGAAATAACACAGACTCTGAGTTTGAGAAGGGCCTGAAGTTAAAAGGGAAAGCTGCAGACCCTCCTAAATCTGCGGTTACACCCATCAAAGATGAATATGAATTTGATGAAGATGATGAAGAGGAACGTGTTCCTCCTGTAGACGATAAGCACCTCTTGAAAAAAGACTTCCGAAAGGAATCGATAAGTAAGACCAACAGCTTCATCTCTATACCCAAGATGGAGGTTAAAACCTATTCCAAAAGCAACTTACTCACACCAAAGAAAACTGTCAGGAGAATCATCTCCGACAGTAACAGTTCAGACGATGATGATCGGACGTGTTTCACACCAGCGCCCACGCCGCGGCAACAAGCCCAGCAAACAAATACTAAAACAAGAGACTCTGGCAGTATGAGCTCTAAACAACAAAAAGACAAAAATAAAGTCAAAAAGAAGCGAAAGAAGGAGAGTAAAAATAATGTCAGCAAAGAAGTCAGATTTGGTAAAGTCAATGACAAATTCTGTACGTCTGACTCTGACTGTGGAGATATGGAGAGTGAGGATGATAAGGGCTTAAATAGTATAAAAGACTCCTCTACATTGAACCTTAAAGAATCATCTGGCTTTAATGCATCCTCCTCTTCTTCCCACGGAAACTTGAACTCTCAGAAACAAGCGCCATCATTAGCCGAACAGCATCCAAAGCAGTGGAGGACAGATGGCTGGAAGACTGTGTCGTCCCCTACATGGTCAGATGTCAGTTCTCTTTCGGATTCTGTCAGAACAACAATGTCCAGCGAGTCTGACTACTCCTCTGCAGATTCCAGCGTGGAGTCAGTAAAACAAGCTAAGAAAAAAGCTCAGGAGAACAAGAAGAAAAACAACAACGTGCACGGTAACACGGACAAGAAAAATTCTGAGCTCTATAAAAACTCCATTGCGGAGAGTGCCGTCTCCAAAACTGATGTGGACGGTAAAGTCCTGAAAAAGCATAAAGTGAAGCACAAGCATAAAAATAAAGAAAAAGACAAAGCTCCAAGTTTAGTCTTGAATCAGGATATGAATGAAAAGTTTGTCAAAAGCTATTCATTTGATTTTGACGATTCAAGACAGAAGTCATTAATTGTCGAGTGTGAATCAACACCTGAGAGCAAAGTGAAGTTATCCAAACACCAAAAAGATCATTCAAAAAAGGAGGACAGGCTCACAAAAAGCAAGTCTGAGGACAAGGATTGGTCATCTGGAAAAGAATTGCAAAGAACAGCAAAAGAAGAGAAAAACAAGAAAACAAAAGACTTCAGCAAGGACAAGATGAACAAGGAGGACAAGATTGTAAAATCTGAAAAGGAGAGAAATTTCAAAGAGAAGGAGAAACCTAAGGAGGACAAACAGAAAACTCATAAAGAGGAAAAGAAGAAAAAGTCCAAGGAGAAGTCCTCTAAAGCAGACCGGAAAAGTGAGCAGAAAGAGGAGAAACATCTTAAGGTTGACAAGGACAAAAACAGCAAGGAGGAAAAGGAGAAATGCAAAAAGGACAAAACACACAAAGAGGAGTCTGAGAATGATGGTTTTGACCTTAATAGCCGGTTCCTTAATCTGGACGACACAAAGCTCAGTGCATCAGATGATCATCATGACAGATGGGGCTCTGAGATGTCCTCCGACTCTTCCCTCTATGGAGATGACAGCTGGGATGCTCCAGTCAAAGAAGTCAAAGAAGTTAAGGAATATAAATCTAACAACACCGTTAAGCTAATTGTTGAAACTGTTAAGGAAGAAACGAGAAGAAAAGAGAACAAAATCAAGGACAAGAAATCAGATCACAGTGATAAAAGATCAGAGAAAGACACAACCTCTAAAAAGAAAGACAAGGACACCTCAGAGAAGACCAACGAAAAGAAAAAAGAGTGGTCAGAAAAACAAAAATTGAACTCCAGTCACTCGGTCGAGAAAGAAAAGAAGCGGAAAGAGTCCACAGAAGCTGTCAAAGATAAAAAAGACAAGGACTCTGTGGACAGTAGTCGAGACCGTAAAGACCAATATGAGTTCATGAAGGACAGAAAAGACTTAAAAATCAAACAAGAATCAATGGGAGACGAATATGCCAACGATGCTTTCTTTAAAGATGATGTTTGTAAATCTGAGATCAGAGAAAGAAACCACTCTGGAAAGGAGAAGGACAAGAAGAGCGAGGGCATGGAGAAGCGAGAAAAGACGAAAGCAGACAAGCACAAAGAGAAAACAAAAGACAGGGGAGCTGATCAGGAGAAAGACAAGAGTGACCGAAGTTCCATGGAGAAAACTGTCAAGGAAAAAGATGTAGACCGGGGTGCCAAAGACAAGAAGGAGGGAGCCAAAGACAAACACAAAGACTGTCATGGCAAAGACAAAGATCGAAAAATGTCTTCAGAGCTGACAAAAGAGAAAAAAGTCTCTCAAGATAAACATGCCGAAAGAGAGAGAGATTTCTTGGAAGTAAAGAAAGAGGAACGAAAGCCTGATAAAAACAGAGAGAAAACATGGTACAAAATTGACGACATATTCACAGATGAAAGCGACGATGACGAGGACGGCTACAACAGCGGTGTCGTGCTTGGGACAGAGTCCATCCGAAAAGACTCGACCCCTGATCAGGATGAGCTGGATCACTTCCAGTCAGAAAAAAATCGAAAATCGTCTGCAGATACAAAACACAACACAGAAAAGACAAAAGATCATAAAGAGAAGAAGAAGGAAAAAGCTGCATTTGAGACGGGCAAAGAGAGGAAAAGTTCTCTAGAGAAACACAATAAGGACAAGAAGGAGTCCGTAGATGCAAAATATAAAGACAGGAAAGATCGGATGTCTGTGGACTCAAACCAAGAAAAGAAAAATAAGCAGAAGCTGTTGGACAAAAGGGACACAAGTGAGGAAAAGGCAAAGAGCAAATATAAAGACAAGCAGGACCATTCAAAGGAACGGAAGCCCTCAAAAGGCAGCGGGGAGAATGAGAAGTCCCTTTTAGAAAAACTAGAAGAAGAAGCCATGAACGACTATAAGGATGACTCCAACGATAAGAACAGTGAATTATCCTCTGATAGTTTTACAGATAGGGGACATGATCCTATTCTCACAAGTTACTATGACCCAATCAACATGTCAGATGTCTCTGAGGACAGAAGAGACTCTCTTTCGATATCCACTCCACAGGATAAGTTCAGAGAAAAAGAGAGGCATCGACATTCCTCTTCCTCATCTTCCAAAAAGAGCCATGACAAGGAGAAAGACAAAGTCAAGAAGGACAAGGGAGACAAACGAGACAAAACGGGGGAGATAAGAGAGTCCAACAGACAAGCTTTCTCTGGCTTCTCCCAGGCTAGAGAAAGTCTACCTTTTGAGAAAGAGCCCATGCCTCTAGAGGCAGACCCTTACACATTCCCATTTGGAGGTAAAGGAGATGGCAAAGATGACTTTGATAAAACATTAGAATTTGAAAAAGAGATGTCCAAAAAGGACAAAGAGAAAGCTACTGGCATCATCAGTGACAGGACGAAAGACAAAAAGAAAAAGGAGAAATATAAGGAAAAATTGAAGGAAGAAAAGAATAAATACATTGACGGCTTTGGGACATTTAAACACTCTAAAGAGGATTTGAAGCCAGGGTTGAAAGATAGCCCCCAGGTCACTGTTCTAAAAGACAGATCAAAAGAACAAAGTCCTAAATTTGATTTGAAAAAAGACAGAAATCGGGACACATTGGACAAAGACAACAGAGTGGATCACAGTAAATCTAAGGCTAAGGATGAAAATGACAAGCTTCCTCAGTCCAAAGATCCAGTGCGGAAAGATAACCGTCCGCGCGAAAGACTGGTGGTGGATGGTGAATATCAAATGACTATGACGAGCTTTGGTGAAATGTTGAGTCGGAGAGATCAGGAGAGCCTAAAAAAGCGAAAAATAAAGCCGATGGAGAAGCTAAGACCCAAATCAGGGGACCCAAAACTCAAAGTCAAAGCCAAGTCCACAGAGGAAGTGAGAAAAAACCGTAGTGAGCTCTCAAAGAAATCCAACAGCCTGGAGTCTGGCCTTAAAGAGAAGAAACTTAAGGATGTGGGTCTCCCAGCTCAGATGATGTCTCCAGGGAGGAAATTCCAGCCCACTGATAGCCAAAACTCTAAAGACTGGCTGGCTGGTCACCAAATGAAGGAGAACCTTCCTGCTTCCCCCAGGCCAGATCAAAACAGGCCCACTGGTGTCCCCACACCAACATCAGTCATGTCCTGTCCCAGCTTTGAGGAAGTAATGCAGACTCCACGTACTCCATCTTGCAGTCCAGAGGATTACTGCGACATTATGCTGGATGGATTGGACTGCCAGACCTCTTCAGCCATGACTATGTCAATGAATGCCTGCTCCCTGTCCTTCTTTGAAAGGTAAGTAATTTAAAGAGTTTGTTTTGTTTAAAGTTCTTGTTGATACAGTATTTTAAATGTGTTATAATCTATTTCTAATAAATGGCCTTTTTCCACCCAGCAGGTACTCCAACTCACAGAGTTTCCAGGAAGGTACCTGTCCTACACCCGCAAAGAACCTCCAGCTGCCACTCGTGAGTCGTTCTGCGTCATCCGACGTCCGCAGACCTCTAGAGGATGAGTTCAAATCGGAGGCTGATAAGTTTCTTCGACAGCAGAATGACCCGACAGCTGAATTTGATTTGTCATCTTCTCAACCTTTGGAGGATAAGTCAGTGACGGTGGATAGGTTGGAGTGCTTGTCATCATCGTCATATTTCTCCCCAATGAGAATGCTGTCGCCTCGCCGGGAGCCAGCACACCCAGTAACAGATGTGGCGGCAACTTCTCTTGCCGTTGTCGATGGCAATGAGCACCTTCCCGAGAGTGTATTAAACAGTTTCCTGCCAAAACCTTCCACACCAGTTCATGGACCAGACCCCCAGGAACCGTGCTTTGACATCGCGGCACCACCAACTCCGGCTCCCGCTGCTTTGCCCCCTTTGGATATTGATGACATCTCTGAGCCTCACCACAGTGAGCCCAATTTGGTCCTCTCAGATCTCCCCTCTGTCGCGGAAAAGCAAGAGGAGGACGAAGAAGAGGAAGAAGAAGAGGAAGAAGGTGACTTGGATGAGAGAACTGATGGAGACCATTGTGCTTTGGAACAGCCACAACAAACAAGAGATCAGATTTCCTTCTCTCCTCAAGTTGATGACCCTCTGAGGAAGAGCTGGCCTGCAGAGTCTCCAGACCAGCAGGAGCCAGAGGTCCACCAGCTGTCCCCCTCGCTCACTGCATCTAACCATGGGGAGAACTGTTTTGATCACAACATGGTTTGGAATTCTGATTTAGACCTCAAATCTCACCGCGGGGAGATCGAGGCGGCCGTCTCTAAAATAACCAGTCCTTACTCGCATTCTGACGACTTGCAGCCCCTGTCTGAACATCCCGCTGTCGCTTCTCCTTATGCTACGTGGAATAGGTGGCACAAAGAGGACCCAGAAGACTTTGACGAACAGAAAGAGGCTATAGCTGACATCCCCTCTCCAGAGCGGCCTGATACAGCTATGGATGGGGAACCCAGCTATTTAAACACCTCATCATCTTCCAACAGGTTGGAGTCTTTCTTCCAGGACTGTAACAAGCCAATGATAGAGGATCAGCACCAGATGGATTCGGAGCCTACCTCTGTAGAGCCAGAGAGCAGAACGAGCACACACAGCTTTAGTGCTCCCGATGGCCACATCGTCCCAGCTGTGGGCCCGGAGCCTGTGGTGCCATGGGAGGATCCATTCTCAGCAGATCCAGATGATTTGGGGCCATTTTCTTTACCTGACCTACCATTACCGGATAAAGCAGAGGAATCCGAGCCTCGAGATCCTGAGCTGGGTGACCACAACAGCATCATGTCATCTCATATCAGACACACAATCACAGACAGAGATGACCCAGACGTAATGGAAGTAGACATACCCAGTGTAGCTAAGACTCCGTGCGCTGCTGGAGACCTCAGTTTAGGGGAATCTGCTGCTCAAGACTTGGTTGTACCATCACCACATAATACCTTTCAGCAAGAATTGGACTCAGAGCCTCAGAGTGTGCCCACCAGCAACTCTCTGTCTCTTAACCAACAACAAGGCAGCATTTTAGAAAGTCAGTTAGGATATGGAGGATCTGATGAGTCGGACGGCACCATGATGTATTCATCTGTACAAGCGGATAGCTCTCAGCAACATCTCATCCCGATCCACTCCCTCACTGAGACGCTGCAGTTACCCCTGGATTCAGTGCCTCCAGTAAAACCAGAAGTAAGGCAGGGAGAGTTGTCTGAGACTCTAACAGAGACATGCACTCCTCTTCCTCCACTCCCAGTGGCAGTCACTCTCTCAAGCTCAGTGGAACCACAAGACACTCAGGAGCCCACATCCAAGCTAACGCCAATTATCCCGACTACTGTTCCCACCGCTGTAGAAGTCCCCAAGAAGGTAGAAGAAATCCCTCAAAGGATGACTCGCAATCGCGCCAAGAACAATCCCTCTGCTGCTGTTGTCCCTCCTACCTCCGGCACAATAACCTCATCTGCCACCGTCACCTCTTTGATCACCAGTCCAGTAGTTAGCATTAACCCAGTACCCACCAGAACCCCAACTCCCACCTCAGTTTCTTCCTTCTCCGCTCTAAAGAAAGACAAGGACTCTGGGCTGAGCATTTCCTCTGCTGCATCTAATTCAACACTAGCAGTATCTGTCCCTTCTTCTCTGACATCTGCATCGGTGGTTCTCACAAAGACAACCAAAGGTCGTCCCCTACCGGTGGACGACGAGGAATCTCAGACTCAGCACCCGCGGAAGAGGAAATTCCCACGTTCAGCTGGGCAGCAAGTTCAGGTTCAGTTAGTAAACACAGCCATGCAGCAGACCAGAGAAATGATTCAACAGACCTTAGCTGTTGTAGTCAATGCCATCAAGCTGGATGACATTGAGCCATACCACAGTGACCGGTCCAACCCTTACTTTGAGTACCTGCAGATCAGGAAGAAAATTGAGGAAAAGAGGAAGATTCTGTGCTATATCACCCCTCAGGCCCCTCAGTGTTACGCTGAATATGTGACCTACACCGGTTCTTACCTGCTGGATGGCAAGCCGCTCAGCAAGCTTCATATTCCTGTGGTAAGTTATCACGACTGCAGTATCTCTTCAGGTGAAATACATGGAAAGGGTTTCTTTCTGCGTTCCACACTAAAAATCAAATCCCACGCTGTGTTTCGCTCATCAGATTGCCCCGCCTCCATCGCTGTCAGAACCTTTAAAGGAGCTCTTCAGGCAACAGGAGGCAGTAAGAGGGAAACTCAGGTTGCAGCACAGCATCGAGCGGGTAAGCAACATTATTGTGTAGGATTATTTCTGTTCTGCAGACACACACATGCAATGAACAGTGTGGGCTTTGATAAAAGATGGAAGTGTAATCTCTATATTCCCCACTCGGTGTTTTAGCCAATCTTTGGGTTTAATCTTTAATTAAATCAGTCACTTCTGTAAAACACGAGTGTCAGTTTTTCTTCATCTTTTGATAAGTCATTTTCTTTCTGTGCTATGTTTACAGGAGAAACTAATTGTTTCATGCGAGCAGGAGGTTTTAAGAGTCCATTGCAGAGCAGCAAGGACAATAGCCAATCAGGCTGTGCCATTCAGTGCCTGCACCATGCTTTTGGACTCTGAGGTGTACAACATGCCATCAGAGAGCCAGGTAAGACTCTACTACTTTAGTCTGAAGTTATTAGTCTCTTTTATAATAATCTAATTATAAGCTTTTGGGTCGTTTTTATCACAACGTGTTCTTTGTCTTTAGGGTGATGAGAACAAATCTGTGAGAGATCGCTTCAATGCTCGTCAGTTCATCTCGTGGATACAGGATGTGGATGATAAATACGATCGCATGAAGGTAGAAAATAAACACTTTTCATGTGAGATTTAACGTTGTCGTATACCAGCTTGTATACCAAGAGTGTTTATGTTCTGCTTTTCCTCCGTCAGACATGTTTGTTGATGCGGCAGCAGCATGAGGCAGCTGCCCTTAATGCAGTTCAGAGGATGGAGTGGCAGTTGAAGGTCCAGGAGCTTGACCCAGCAGGACACAAGTCCCTCTGCGTCAACGAAGTACCGTCCTTCTACGTGCCCATGGTCGACGTCAACGACGACTTCGTCCTGCTGCCTGCGTGACAAACCAGTGCTCCCAGATTGAGATGAATCTCCGTCTGAGTCACTTCTTCTCAAAGAGACTTCGTTGAACAGAACGAATGGAAAGGGCTAGCAAGTTCGAAAGAGCACTCTCTAAAGGAAAAAATGTATCTTCTTTAGAAAAGGAGTAAGGGTGACAAACTTGCTCTTGATTCCCTTCCGTGAAGAAGGAAACGTGTTTTTTTACTGGAGGAAAACAAAAACACAACTTGCACTTTCATCCTCAAAGTTTTTACACTTTTGTTTGATCAGAGTGTGAGAAGCAGAAACAGTTTTTGCTTTGAGGCTCTGATGCTGGGACACGACTCCTCAGCACTCAGTTAGCCGGGGGTGGACGGAGATTTCTTTTTCTGCGTTTGTTTTTCCCCCCCTGCTTCAATACCCATCACGAATGGGAGGACATATCAGGTGAAGAGCTCTCCCAATTCTGTGGGAGGCCTTAATGAAGCCTCCCCCGTTGACATGGGTCTCGGTGGGCCAGGAGAGCTTGTCAGAGACCAGCTCTGACCTTGAGGAAGCAAAAGGCACCACGATGCATCATGTGATATCTTCTGTGGCTCCAGAAAGCCAGAAGCAGCCAGTGATGGTTTTGAGGCTACGAGACAGTTTTATCCTCTGTTCTTACTGTATGGGGCCTCGCTAAACCGTAGTGAGACAAAGCCTGCAGCAGAGGTTAGGATGTGTGAGCACATCAGGGCCCAGCGTCTGAGAGGAAGAGACTCAATGCGCACCCTCTCAGCCTGGCTACGCTGAATAAGACATCAGGTCTCCGAGGACAGACCGGAGTGTTCCTCGGTGACTCTTTGCTCCCAACACAAAAACATCAGACCGCCATGGACTGCAAAAACACCACGGGACAAGAAGAACAAACAACCCTAACGAATGTTGATATTCAAAGAGACAATTGAGAACTTGTGGTTCGGCAGGAGGAGAGAAATTGTTTTTGTCTATTTCTTTACTTGGGCATTTCATTGTTTCTGAGGAAGTGACTTGAAACACTACAGAGCCAATATTAGTTTAATGGAAAAAAAACAAGAAAAGAAAACAGAAAAAAAAGTTGTATTCCGTAAATTATGTACAGTTTTTATATTCGTTAACCAATGTATTCTTGCTGCCTTCTAGATAATTTATTTTGCCACACATTACTGCACAGTTGTAAATAACCTATGTACTGTAATATCACTCAGTTACGTGTAAAGAAAAAAACAGAAAAGAAATAAAAATTATCTTTTTATGTACAGTTCACTTTTGGGCAGCACTTTCCCCCCCACCCCCCTTTCATATCCAATGGGCCAAAATGTGTACACGATTCTGTCAGTATTTGAAAGATTAGTGCACAGTTGTATGATCCCATCTCCAGATTTAGTCAGCTCACCTGGACGTGAGTCACCGCAACACAAATCGCTGACAGAGAACTCTTCTGGATTAAACCCCCCTCCCCCCAACAGGCCAGCCACCACACAGCCCCCAGATGTAGCAGAAACACAGTTGTTGAGGATTTATTTAAAGAGTAAACAGAAGATTATTATTGATTGCTTTACTACACAATTATATCTGAAAATTTCTGAACCAAGAAAATGCCTTTATCAGTGAAAAAATGTACTCATTGTTGGGCAAAGTCACATAGATATATATGAGTGGGATGAAAGTTAGAGATGTCATTAACAAGCAAAAGTATCATAATTGTTGAATGTTTTCAGATTTTTTTTTTTTTTTGCTTGTCTTTAATTTGCAGAAATTAGAAATCATTTCCTACTGTCACAAACACCAACACGTTTTTTTTCCAGCACTTCACTTCTCGCGTTGTCCTCCCAGTTTATCCGATACTCACATTGAATATACGGAAAGTTAGAACGGCCTGTAAAAGGACTCTTAACAGTCTGTCTTAATCTTTTAGGGGCTTTGCTCATGTTGTCAGGGATTTTAAACGTTAGCTTACTTCCTCCTATTTTTCCGTTGTGTGGTGACATCGGCCATAAACGTCAGAAAGGCGTAGACAAGTAATGAGACTTAATTCATTTAAAATAAACCAAAACTAGTAAGTGGACATTAACACAAACAGTGGAGGGGGAAAGAAACGGCGTAAAGCTGATTAGACTGATATTCTTTTTTTACTAGTAAGTGGAAAAACTTTCACATAATTGTGATGGCTTGAATTGGATCTGTTTTTAGTGGTTTTGAAAAGCTTTCCCAACCCAGCACACAGCATGGCAGTCTGTGTGCGAGAGCTGCTCACGTATCCTGA
Source organism: Pseudomugil tenellus (assembly GCA_037177515.1). Taxonomy (NCBI): domain Eukaryota; kingdom Metazoa; phylum Chordata; class Actinopteri; order Atheriniformes; family Pseudomugilidae; genus Pseudomugil; species Pseudomugil tenellus. Next base: position 13,322,302 of record JBAMHX010000001.1, read on the forward strand.
TGGCAATATTATCTCAAACCATTAAGTTATTTACACAGCGTCACATTCAGCATAGCTGTGTATGGTATGTCTAGTCAAGTGCAATGGTTGTTGCTTTTACACTGTGCAGACAAGGTGGCTAGATGTATAGTCCTGGATATCTGAGGGATACACGCACCCTGGTTCCACATACAAACATATTTACATACAGCCAGAAATTTGCTTTTTACACCCTGTTTGTCTTGTTTTGATTTTATTGTTGCTTTCTCAGTTTTTTGGGAAGAAGGTGTCTTTGTTCTGAGTCCTGTTTGTGTGTTTTCTTTAAAGCTAAGTGTGTGTAGTTTTGAACATTGCGTTTATCTCTGGCTCTTTACTTTCCATCTTGTCAATCACATCGCTTATCAAGCAGAATGTATACCGCTAACTATGCCCCGAGCAACCCCTCCCCCTCTGTTGTTTACAAAACCTCATTTCCATTTCACATCCCTGCCCCCCTTACCCTATCCTTTTTTTTAAGGGGGGGTTAATTTTAAATGGTAAAAGCCCTGCCTTTGTTTATATTTCTATGATCATCTCAATGATCAGTTTCTTTGAACCACAAAGGCTTGAAATGGTGACAGGACTGTCAGGAGTAGTCCCCCGTCTCCCCAGCTGCTGCACAGAGCAATAGACTAAAACATGTCCGTACACGCCGATCCTACACCAGAGACTATTTGAAGACAGATGCACAGTAGAGCACTTGGCCGTGGTGATACAGATGCTAGCCTGACGCCACCTCAGACAGCAACATTTTACCTCTACTCTCCTCACATTCACTCATGATGTTTATTTTTTAGATTTTTCTTACTGGACATAAATACACATACTTTATTTTCTTCATTGTGTAGAATCACGATTTCAAGCCTTTTTTCTAGTTTTATTTTACTTTTTGTTTTATAATTAAATCCCAGACTGTAGCTGTTTCTTTGTTCCTTTTTTAGAATGAAAAATGACTAATAAAAAGCATGGAGAACTACTCTTTAAATGGTGAGAAATAACCTATTTATTATCTTTTTATTTTTCCTGACACCTGTGGTATGTTTTGAGTTTTGAGTCTCCGCTGTGTAAATTTTCCTCCTTGTAATGCGTGAAAGAGACATACTGTACATAGCTCTGTAAATAAAACCTCCCAGGACGTTTTGCACCCTCCTCTTTGTACTAGTCTGAAAAATTGCGTAGAATGTGGGGTTCTAACAGCAACGGGCTATGTGCGCGCGCTGCAGGTGATTATGATGTAACAATGTAACTTTTTTTTATTTGTACAATGTAGTTTATTTGTGTACATATTGTTGGAGCAGCTAAAGGGGGTGGGAGGGTGGTATACCATGCGGGGAGGGAGGGTTGTTGATGCTATTGTCAGTGCTGTAACAGAACTTTCAGTACTTTCACCTCTAGCTGTTGTTGATTTCCTGCAACAAAATAAAAATAAAGAAAAAAGTTTAAAAAAAAGTGAAGAAAAAAGACAAAAAAATGAGAAACTGAAAATGATGGGGTTGGGGGGGGGGGGGGGGGGGGGAAGAAAAGAAAAAACGAAAACTTCCAACTTTTTCTTTTCGACGTTTACAGCGAAAAAGAGCTGTGGG
>JBAMHX010000001.1:13333777-13362278 GCA_037177515.1 Pseudomugil tenellus
GATCTAAGCTGATAAGTGAAGTGTGTTGTTCGGTATGTGTATGTATGTAAAACATTTTTTCTTTTATTTACAAATATTTGAATTTGATGCGTGTGGAAAGTGGGAGCCAGTGCGTTGCAATTGGCTTTATGCACAGCTCCACTACTTCCTGAAGTTAGAACAACTCTTTCCTGTCTTTCATTACTGGACAAACTGATTAATCCAGGTGTTTCTGACCTCAGTAACCACAAATGGCCAGTTGTGGTTACTGAACAGGCAGGCCTGGCAGTAAGGAACTGCAGTAGTCGATGTGAGAAATGACTAGAGCCTGAACCAAGAGCTTGTGTTTGTAGTCAGGTAGGGTCTGACCCTCCTGATGTTGTAGGGAGCAAATCGGCAAGTACGGGCAACTGAGGACACAAGGGCCTTGAAGATCAGCTGGTCGTCTACTATAATGCCAAGATTCTGGGCAGTAAACGTAGATACAAGTGTGTTATAGTTAAACTTCACTCCTATTGGTGAAGGAAAAGAAAAGACTAGCTGGAAAAACTGAGCTTGGACTTGGATAGATTTCCTGCATAAATGCACAAATATCAGCAAGACATGCTGATATTCTCATTTAAACAGATGTATCATCAGGTGGAAAGAAGAGCTGAGCGTCATCTGGATAGCAGTGGTATGAGAAGCCATGAGAGCTTATGACCGCAACAAGGCACCCCTGTTGACATACCTCCTCTTAGCAGGATGCTCTCAACAGGACTCTTTAGGAGCATGTGTCTTATATAAGACAATAATGGGACAGCATTGCTCCCCAGAGCTCCTTAGTTTCCAGATGTTTGCTGACTGTTGGGCAGAAGCGTAGGCTTGACATCATCTAAGTTTATATTAAAACTAGCTGAGTTTATATTAAATGACACCTTTAACATTTTATGTATATATTTCATCCATTGTATAGATTTTTTTGTTATTTCTATTTACCAAAAGGACCCAAGTTTTACTTAACGCCTGCTTTTCTGGAGCGTGAAGGTGGTGGTGTTGGATTGATGCTGTAGTTCAGTGTTTGTGCATTTGGGTCAGTGCACATCTTGTCTTCCTCTGCAGTGGAACCTGGTCTGCAGCGACTACTGGAAGATCCCCTTGCAGCATATCTGCTTCATGACGGGGTGGATTGTGGGATACATGTTTTTTGGTACCTTATGCGACTGGTAAGTTTCCATTATCAAACAAAACTAAACAGTTGACAAGACACATAAATAGATATTTTGGGACTCAATGTTTTTTTTTGAGTTTTGCTTTTGTATTCATCGTACATTTTGTGTTTTCAGGTTTGGTCGTCGGCGATCCTTCCTCCTCTCCATCAGCCTGTCCACTCTGTTCGGGGTGGCTGTGTGTCTGTCCAACAGCGCGGTGGTCTTTCTGCTTCTGCGCCTCTGTCAGGGCACCATGCTCGCCGGGGTATTTGTGTCCTCGTACATTTCCAGTAGGTGACCTCCAGCAGCCATATTCAGTAATGGATTTGAGTGAGGGGAGGGGGATTCACGTGTTTTGTTTAGTGAACAGTTTAATTCCTGTAAAGGGATTCAGGTGCTCTTTATTCATACATTTATTCAAGAGATTTTTTTCTATTAATGCAGCAAAAATGAATAAAAAAAGCAACACAAATCCAATTTGAAAGAGAAATGAGCAAAATAAGAAGCAACTGGGAGAGTAATGAGTAACACAAGGTCTATATCCATCTGAGAGGCAGCCGCTGGGTAATTTAGGAGGGGTCCATTTCTCTTGCATGCCCAGAAGTCATTGTTTTAATATACGTCGCATCAACTTGCCATGCTTTTGTTTCTTTTTAATCTTTTTTTTTACTCTTTCAGTATGAAGATCGCTGATGTGTAGATTTACTCTCAGAAAATCTCATCACATGTACAACCTGCACTAATATGATGAATAAGTCATGTGACTCCCACAGTAAAATCAGATGCTGTCATCCTGTCAGAATGCTTTTAATGCTTAAAATGGGAAAAAGTGGAAATAAAGAATAGATTTGCAGGATCATTACTGAAGCCAAACACACACACACACACCTAAGCTTCGTGCTATCTTGTAAAATCTTGTCAGGAAAAGATAAGAGCAAATGTCATTGAGTCGGTACAGAAGTAGATTACAAATCTGGCGTGTCTCTTATCTTATCTTCACTTCAGGAAACACAAACAGCTGAAATCAGACTTGATGCTTTTAGTGCTGCTGTGTGAGAGTCACAAACACCAAATAAAGTCTATTTGATTTAGATTCCTCACTAAGTTATGCAGTACATTTGAGTTGTTGTTTTTCCTTCGGTAGGTTTCTGTTCCAAGCTTGACTTTAGATATTCTGTCATGTCTCTGTTGTGGAGAAGGAAGCAGCAGAGATGAACCCACACAACATCTGGAGAGGATCTGTAATTAACCCTCTATCCATATTTGTTTCCCTTCTCATGACAAACAAGTTATCAGCGAGACTCGCCTCACTCGCTCACTGATAGAATAACTAATAATTGAATTTTATCAGATTAAGTCTATCCATCAAGCTGAAGAACATAGAACTATATTAAGACTAGAAACACAGAACATTTCTTTCTTTCTTTCTTTCGGTCAACCTCCTGATTTTAGGTTTTGTACTACAACACTTGAACCTTTTTTGTGTTCATCAGCTCACACTTTGAAATAGCATCAATGTAATAAAGATATTAATTAATTAGAAGAAAATATGTTTTTTTAGGAGGATGATGGCTGCTAACTAAACTGATCTCACCTTTCTGTGTTGCACTGGACCTAACGAAACCTCTTCACTGTGTCGTGTAAAAGAGTGATTAATCGTACATCGCCTTCAGCAGCTTGCGCAGCATTCACCTCCCATGTTTCCAGAGTTATCCTTAACACAGACAGAGCCTCTTGGATCAGGTTGTTCAGTCTCTTTATCCAGGTCTGCATTTGCTTATCGAGGTGAGCCAATAACAGTCTGTAGGACTTTTATAAAGCGAGAGGCTCAGGCTGGTGATGAAGAATCCAGCGTATTTGTTGTAAGCAGTCTTTCAGGACTCCGAGGCCGGCACCATCTGGACCTGCAGCTTTGTTCGGATTCGGTTTCCTGAACAAAGCGAAGGAGTTCAGCTTATTAGTTCTGTTCAGACTTCCATCAGTCCCATCCAACTTTAACTTAAAGGTACCTTAAGGTACCTAATTGTGCCTTAAAATGATCCTGGGAGTAGTTTTATTTTTCATTCGTGCATTTTGTAGTTTTATCCCTTTAAAAAGAAGAGTGCAGATTAAGCAAAGCAAATGGCTGACACGGGGGAGACCCTCCCATACCAGAAAAGTTTAGCGTGCCATCTCCTTCAGGAAGTGTGCATGTGGCTGCTGCTGCTCTCTTGTCAAGAGACACGCCCCTTACACGTGTTGTCCATGTTATGCATAATATTATTATAAATGTGCATGTGATAGACCGTGGAACAGCAAATATAGCAAAATATGTCGTTTAACGCCAGCAATGGTTTCCTTCCACATATTTATCACATTGTTGTGCTTTTTTTTTTAAAGTTGTTTCTGTATTGTAACAGCAACTTCATGTCTCCCTCCCTGAAGGTTTTCTTTTACATATTTAGTAGCTTTTTTTTTAGGTCACTGGTGATCCAGTGTTTGTTATTGTGAAAGCATTTCCCAGTTGGCACGATGTTGTGTACACAGAAGTTATAATCTTATACACAGTCATGTGATTAATATCTTCTCCGTTTGGATCATAGTGGACATTACAGTTTGTGGCCTCAACACACCTGCTGAACATCTTCAGCTTTATTGGACCAGGTTTTATTAGTTTGTGTGATGACTGTTTGCTGACAAACGTTGGCCTTGTAGGTAGAGGTGTAAAAAACTGGATCATGATCCGATCTTCCTAAAAGAGGCAGAGCAGAGGAGTTTATCCATCTTTATCATCAACATCAATTATTTTAACATCTTCTTTTCTCTGGTGGAGCAGCTGGCAGGTTGTTGTTGGTAACATTGCGGAGAGGGAGACGATGTTGAAGTCTCCAGAGATTGCAATGAATGATGCTGTGGTTGTAGCCTAGCAACGACAGCTGATGATGTCATAAGCTGTTTCTGAAGCGGTGCCAGGAATAACATCGCTACTAGAATAACACAATGAATAAAATGGATGAAAAATGAATCTGTGGATAAATTCATAATTATAAAAATAAAATGTAACAAAATTATGTTATAATTAAAGAAAAAAGAGAAAAAGTCAGATCATATCAACAGGTTTTTTTTCTTCCACCTTCTTGCCAAAAGCTTGTTTTGTGAATTACTCTCCATGCGTTGCATTTGCTACTCTTTTTTTGGGGGGCAGTAAATATGTTTGCATCAGCAGTAAAGACATTCTCTGACTCTAAATATTCTAAATTATTTAAAAAGTTTCTGTTTCCCTTCAGTATAAATAAGACAAAATGTAATGTTTAAGTCTGTTGTAGATTATGAAGACGCCTGTTTTATTCTCTTTTATATTTTTAGAGGTAGTAAAATCTCCTATATTTTTTATAACTATTCTCACACTAATGAAATCAACTTATGCTACAAGCTTTGTAACGTATTGAATGTGTTATTTTCTACCATGAGGTGAGATAACAATTCCTGTTTTTACAATAAACACAAATTTGCTGCAGAATCTTCTGCCTAACTTGTTTTGCAGTTTAACTCTGAAATAGTTTAATATCTTTTACAGCATTTCGTAAGTGACCCCATTCTCTGGATGACTATCAAGCTTGAACTGCTCTGCTAGAAAAAGAGACACCTGCTTGATGGGTTCGGGAAAACAACTGATAGCCAGCAGAAAAGTGTGACTGACGGCCGACAGCTGGTTGGGGGCTTTCCTCCCTCGTACCAAAGCTAATACCTCATGGAAATGGTGATATATCAAGTGCAGCCTGTCTAGAAAAACTGAGCAGCTCAGGAATGAAGTGGGGTTAAAGTGTGGGCAGGAGGTGATGCTAGGCAGAGACATGTTACGGAGGTATGATCTGAAATACTGTGAACATCCTCCCACATTCCTGAAATGTTAGGGCCTGAATAAGTCCAGATGAGGAGCTGGAGGACGCTTTCCCAGCACCGCTTCTCCACAACGAGCCGAAAACACTAGCAGGAGTATTGAGCAGGAAATTTAATTCATCATTCCCTCCCAACTTCTGCCAGGCCTCAGCTGGACTGGGAGGAGGCACGAGGAGGGATACGAGCTGAGTAAAATTCAGTGGAAACATTAACAGAATGCTAAAAACTCTGGATCAGTGCTCTATCGCTGCTTGTTTTGCTTATGAGATAACCTGCATCCTCATGAAGAATTTAGTCAAACTAACATTTAAAATGTAGAAGATGTGGACTTCATCCCTACAGAATGATGGCATTTAAAACAGCGGTATAATAGTTATAAGATACTGTGTATAATGAATTGAATTGGGAAGACAAAAACTCATTTATTGTGATTTGTGCTGTGTTCTGTTACATTTATGTTAAGCAGACAGGACTTGAGGTTGAGAGACGTCTCTGAAACATCCAAGAGATTTGCTTTTATGATTGGAAAACAAGTCAAAATCATTAGGACTTGAAAAACCCATTTGAAAAAGATTTATTTCACTGGAGGCTGTTTGGTGGTAAAGCAACATCTGCTGAGATGTGATCATTACTGGAGTTAAGAGTATTTGTGTGGTTCAAATAAATCTTTTTAAAGGTTGAAGAACAGGTGGATTAATCCTGCAAACAAACTGGGAAAAAACTGAAGATTACGGGACGTTGTTTACCGTACTGCAATGATTCTAAACAAGTAGCGTTTAAATCCACCATACTCGCCAAAGTTGACGTTGCTAAGTACCAAGCATGCGTGGAGTCCAGTCTTTTGCTCCTGGCCTTCCAGTAGCTTCATAAATGGTAGAAAAAAACATGTTTTGTATAAGTTTTTCCTTTTTCACTCTGAGCTGTTAACAGAAATTAAAATTTTAGCAGCTTATGCAAGTGGATGCATTTATGCTGTTTTATTCATAAAGTCATTTGATGTACATGAATGATGAGCTGAAGATAGAAAAGCGTAGGAGGGAATAAGAAGCTGTGTATTCATATACAGCATTTAACACATATACATAGTCAGGAATGTTTTAAGCTTAGTTTTGAACTAAATATATATTATGTCCATCTTTGATGTGTAATGTTGTGATTTAGAATATATTTGCCTTTCTGGAAGATCATTTTGCAGGATGATCAGATATAATTGCTTAAATTCAACATCTAAGAAAAAAAGCCTTCATCATTTTGTAGCTGCAAAAACGCAGTGGCTTTATGTCTGAACAGCTCAGTAAAAGTTTCAGCCAGTGGGTTTCATACTGAACTAGGGAAGTGTTTCGACAGGAAATGGATTGTTTCTGCTCAGATTAATTTATTCTGCCTCAGTTTTTTTTTTTTTTGGCAACTGTATGTCCTCCCACTGACTCCTTCGCTGTCTCAGGGCTGGAGCTGTGTGACCCTCCTCATCGTCTCATGGCTGCCATGGTCAGCGACTTCTTTGCCGTGTCTGCAGAGCTGCTGTTGCCAGGCATCGCTGTTCTCAGCCGTGATTGGCCCGTTCTCCAGGCTGTGGCCACTTTACCGCTTGTGCTGCTTCTTTCCTATTGGTGGTGAGTTGCGTGAAACTGTGTTTTTGGTGGTTTCCAGTTCTGTTTCTTAGTGGTCTACAAGCCTCCACAGTAAAGAAATGGGACTTTAAAGTGTAACTAACCCCCAAACTCCGTTTTTTTGCTGATAAACTCTCTAAATTGGGCCCTAAAAGTGCTGCCGTCTTATTTCAGTGCATTTTTTGGCATTTTCTTCTAAAGTTGTTTAATTTGGCAAACTTTGGTCCAAAACTGTCTCAGTGCTGCCCTCTTTGGGTTGAACAGTGGCTACTGCAGTTGAATTTTCTTATTGGCCAACGCGGTACAACTTGGTACAACTCCATGTCACTGCCTGTGGCTCTGGGTCATAGATATCTAATATAAACACTAGATACCTTGTTCGCGCTGTTGGCCTATGGAATCAGACTGGGTGACTTGGCGGCCATCTTTTGTCAGTGATCTCGCTTATTCGTGACATCAGCTGTGTCCCAATTGACGATCTTTTTAATAAAGCATTTACTTTAAAAACAAACATAACATTGTCATGAGGGATCCAGTCTTTATATATGTCTATGCTCTGGGTATAAAAGAATCTCGCATTTTCCCCACACTTGGCCGTTTCCTTCTGTGTCTGTCGGCTCCGCCCATTTCTGTGGTGTTTTTCAAACTAGTCTGAGGGCGGAGTCAGCCTCTTTCAGGGGGTGAGTTACACTTTAAGAGACATGCTGTAAATCACGTGTTGAAACCACTAAGTAAGCTGTAACATCTGCTCATATTTGGTTATTAATAAGTGTCATAAGGAGTGTTGTTGCTTTTACACGCCATAATCACTGAGATGATAATTTCTAGATGTTTGAGCTAAACAACGATTAGACACGCAAACATTAACAAGTACAAATGATTTGGAGTCAGATAATGTAAAACATTTATTTTATTTTCTCAAATCTATCAGAGAAAAAAAAACGTAATTGAGGATTTTCATTCTGCTTCTTTCAGTTTTAGAGGTTTGTGGTAGAAATTATCTAGGTGAAATATGATAACGGAGTTGTTTTCCTCAGCTTTGAATCAGTGTTTCCCGAGTCTCCACGTTGGCTGCTGTCCACAGATCAAATTCTTCGAGCCAAGAGGAGCCTCCTGGAATTTGCCACCAGAAATGGTGTTTGTCTGGAAGATGAGTTCTGTCCTGGTGAAACTCTGATGTCAGGTACACACACAGACAAACTATACATATTATAAATCATTACATTGATTAGAACTGTGAAAAAAATCAGTTTTTATTTATTTCTCAGTTGAAAATGAAAACAAGCACGCTTCCTGTCATGTGTGTTTCTCATGTTACAGCTCAATAATAATAATAATAATAATAACAGGACACTGTTTGTCCCGTTTAGATAAAGCCAGAAGGGGTGAAATCATGTTATCCTGTTACCGGGGAAACATTCCCTTAAAGAAAACTGTTAATTAATGCACATTTTCTCCTTTTATAATGTGACTAGTTTTTTCTGCTGATTCTTTTGACTCCTGTTCTTATCTGTTAGAAGGAAACGTGTCTAAACTGGAAAAAATTCCTTTTACACTTTGTCTCCAAACTGCATCAGTTGTACCTTTAAGGTCAAAGTACATAACCTTTTATCCTGTTTGTGTAGAGATAGATTCAGCACATGGAGATGACCGCCAGCCGAGGTTTCACTCAGTCTTGGAGCTGCATCGGACTCGTGTCATCTGGAGGAATTGTCTCATTCTCAGCTTCACTCTGTGAGTTTGATCTGAATTATATCTCTTCTCTCTGTGACGGAGATTTCCGTTTAATCGCAGTGTTACAGGATGATGACGGAACCACCAGGAAGACTCGAGAGCTGAGTGTGAAGTGTGTGAATGTACACGATGAAAGAAAAAAAGCTTCATTGTCTCTTTTTGCTCATCCAGGTTTATTGGAAAAGGCATTCAGTACTGCTTCACCAGAAACCTGCACATTTACTCCAAAAACTTCTACTTCAGCTACTTCCTGCGAGTAATAACAGGAGCACTGGCCTGCATCTTCATCTGCCTGTCTGTCAATCACTTTGGTCGCCGTGGGATGCTGCTGCTGTCTGCCATCATCACTGGGCTGTCGTCGCTGCTGCTACTGGCCCTCACGCAGTGTACGTTTACATCCACAGCTACGCTTTACGGCACCGTGTCCCTCTAGGGGGCAGCAGCTGCTTTTCAGTCTTCGCTGCAATCTTGTAAACTAGTATTTCATCCTGGGCGTTGCTACTGAACACGTCCTCGTACCTTTTGAAAAACAAACGTAATGCTGCTACTCAGATGACACTAAATGCATTTTGGCCAGAAAGATTTTCATCTTTGTTGATTTCCTGAATCCATTTGTGCTGTTCGTTGTCCCTCCTGTGTGTCAGACCTCCGAGGTGGCCTGGTTTTGGTGCTCTCCGTCGTGGGTTTGCTCTTCTCTCAGGCTCTCGCAACGCTTAGCGCCTTCTTTGCCTGTGAGGTGATGCCGACTGTAGTTCGGTGAGTGACGGGGTCGGCTGTTCACACTTGACTCGGTAGCGGCGATGTATTAATCCTTTCTTTCCATCTCTCCATCAGAGGCGGCTGCTTCGGCCTGGTCATGGCAGCGGGATGCGTCGGCATGGCCGCCTCGTCCTTGATGGAGCTCCAGGACAACAGCGGCTACTTCCTGCACCACGTCATCTTCGCCTCCTTCGCCGTCCTCTCCGTTCTCTGCATAATGCTCCTACCCGAGAGCAAACGCAAATCGCTGCCAGACACCCTGAAGGAGGGCGAGAGCCAGAGACGGCCACCTCTCTTCCTGTCCCAGCCCGACAGGGACAACCTGCCCCTGCTGTGTACGCGTCCCCCTCTGTCAGACTATAACCCTGATAACTACTCCCGCCTGGTTTCTGCCACCAGGAAGATGTTGACGAAAGATAGTTTGCCTTACAGGAACGCTGCACCAGCACACCCCCCACTGCTGTCAGATAGCGACACACATGAGCTACACAACGAGACTCAGAGGGAGGTTGTGTCATAACTTTGCTACAGACTCGGGATTACACTTCCTGTTTCTAAAAATACCTCCAACAATGTGTAATGGCCTTCATTGTAAAAATCACCAGCTGATGCTTTCTGACTTCAGCTCGGATGCGGCGCACTTTAGAGCGATGGCTCCTTCCTGCAGCAGATCTGTCTCCTGTTAGACTCACACGGTGGCATTTCCTCTCATGAATTCAGGTATACGCCTCTAGCTGATGTCTTCTCGTCGTTATTTTAGCTATGTCTTAAAAAAAACCCACCAAAACAACAATCCTTACCACTTTCCCTACAATGACCGTCTGAGACCTCACGGCTCATCTGAGGAGGGATAAAATTTCTTGTGTGGCTACTGTCAGTCATGTGGACAACAATCTTTTGTATGTTTACTGGTGATACATGCACTTTTCAATACATTTGATTTGGTGTGAAGAGGAAAGAGGACGGCGAGACGCACAAGGCTGGTTCTAACTATTCCTGTAAGGCACACTAGAGGGCGCCACAGAAAGCTGCTCGCTGGAAAATTGGTCAGAAGATGTTTTATGTCACTGCTACTGTTGTGCCACTAACAAGCCTTGTTAAGTTAAGAAGGCTGTGAGAAGATGGATAGATGAATTTTCTCTGTTGTGGTTTAGTGTCTTCTTAAATCATTCAGGTTAGTGTTAAACATTTAAAGTGCCTTTTTCATACCTTGGTTTTCTCCTCAAACCCCTTGAAAGCAGATGTTTTAATCCCCATGTGGATGTTAAATGAGGAAGCAAGTTATAAACCTCAATATGTCAGAGGCAAAGAAGATCAGTTGAAGCTACAGGATGTTGTATATGAGCACATTTAGACACTTTAATATTTCAGAGCAAGCAGTGAGGATGTTTCTACATGTAGGTGCTTTTACATCTTACAATGATCTCACTGGAATTGTTGTCTCAGTGTATGAAATTATGAACATTTACTTTCAGTTTGTTAGGTTAAAAAAACAACCCTGTTAGATTTTATAAATTCACTTTCAGAAAACGATTGAAGGTGCTTTTGTATAAGGTTCTATAGTTAAAGCGATATTTTTTTCATGGCTTTATTATCAACAGAAAACTGATGGATTATTTAAAATCATATTGATTGCTCAAAAAATAAAATTTCATGTTTAATTTTAAGTCATATTTATATGGCATAATGTTGTAGTACCTTGTATGGAGCACTAGATGGTGCTCCATACACATGCGCTCTTACACATTTGAACCATAGATTTTGTAAGTTCTCTCAACAAAGAAGATTTTTACTTATGTGACCTCTGTTACCACAGTTCCCCTAACTGGACTCGCTGAAATTCACCACTGCAGCCTTTAATGGTTTTATGGTGGATGAGAACAGATAAACCAGAAGTTTGACTTGGGTTTAAACAAACGGACACAACTTTGGTCCAGTAGTTGCTCGCTACTGGAAATCATTTAAAACTGAAAAGAAACAAGCTGTTTAACATAAAATTTTACAAATGTTTTCATATTTTATTACTACTCTCAGTTTGCTGATATACATGCAGTCAGGTCTTATTCTGATAAGCATCCTAATAAACTGGTAACGTATTCAGAGCGTGCAGAGCCAGTGTGAGGAGAAGCGCCACTGCGCTGAGTGAATGAACAGATCCAGTGTTGGAGTAACCAAAGCTCGTCCTGCACTCGTTCTTCACTTCTTCGTATGGAATGGGAACGTCGTCTGGCTTCTGGCTCGTCATACCATCACGTACCTGACACAGAAAAAGAACTGTGTAAATGTCTGTATGTCTATTTTATTCATGTTTTTGTTTTATGAGCAGCCTGTACGGAAATCTTTCTCTAACATTGAAGCTATTGCAACTTTTCCTTTGATCTCTGTGTTCATGTCTCTTTGCCTTTACGTAAAAACAGAACACTTTAAAGAAGGAATAAGTAATGCACAAAATATAAACACTGAAATACTCCCAGTGAAGACACATTTAGCTTCTTACTGAACTAATGAGCTTTAAAAGCTGCCTCAGTAGTTAGCCAATCCACATCATCCTGAAGCTGCACCTCCACCATGACTGTGACATTATATCCCAGTCGCTCGGTTAAGCCCAGAGAGTCATATTTCCTTTTTCCTTAATTCCTGGGAATTAAACGGTTCTTTTCACCATCAAACAGCAGCATCGTACACTGCATATCTTGCAGTCTGTGGGGGAAGCGACTGGTCATTGGTCACTATACCAGGATAACAGAGGACCTGCACCCTCGTGTGAATATGTTTGTTTAAGAGACGCTGCCGTTAGGAAATGCAAGATGAACGCATGTTTCTTCCTTTTCTGTCTACTCTGCCAGAAACCTCTTCATATATTCTGTTAATATTCTCTTTTCAGCGCATATCAAAAGAATTGAAATGGTAAGAATAAATTAAACAGAATATTTCTGCTTTTAGCCTTTGGGTTATTTCTGCTTTCTTTTTATTGCTATACAGAATTGTGCTGTTAAGTCGGTCAGAGTTGTAGCATTTTTCTCATTTCTAAACTTTTATGCAAACATATTTCACAAGTTACCTGTGATTTAATGTTTTAAAGAATTATTGTTAAATAATTGCTGTTTCGTTTAGAGCCAGAAGTAAAGGTTGATAGTGCGTTTCTATTAAAGTATAGAAAATGTTCATCTGGAGTCACAACATCTTGGTTTGGAATAAAGCATTGAAACAGAGAAATATGTGGCCTGTTCTTTCCACAGGGAACTGAATCAGCTTGCTAACATTTCCAAAGGTCATGTTGGAAGTTGTGTGTTACCTTCTCAACTTCACTCATGACCCGGAGCAGGTTGTTTCCAAGCGCATCTTTGACCTCCTCATCAGTCCATCCTCTCCTCAGCAGTTCAGCCACCAGATTGGGCACCTTTGACACGTCCTCCAAACCCTCCGGTAGTCTGACAAAGAGAATTCACAACCATTGTCTTCCTGTTCTGTCAGACATTTCAGGTGTTTTTTTTTTTTTTTTTAACATTGTGCCCCAGTTTTTTTATGCCTTTTCTGTTCTATAACTTTCCAAACCAATTTAAAAACTTGAATCAAGTTTCTCTGTCAGATTGGATTAAAGATTTACAGCTTAAATGATTGTATAAAACACGTTCTGTTATCTTTCAATAAAAGATAATAGATACAAAATATATTTTTACATTTTTTTGTTTAGACATATTGATCTTGTTTTACATTTTTTAGTTTGAAAATAAAAAGAAAATTAGTTGATCAGACTCAAACTCTTCCAGCACCATCGAGGTTGTGCGTCTTGGTAACACAACTCCACCAGTGCTGTGAGTCTGTAAATATTGTGTTTGATCACACGAATGCCTGGCTTATAACGAAGCTTATGTGTAAAAGATATGTCCCTCTTCATGGTTACAGGGTAAAACCGACCTGGTTACTCCATCATAATCTCCACCAAAACCAATGATGCCTGCACCGCCCACTTTCTTTATGTGGTCAAAGTGATCTGTAATGAAAGCAGCTAACTTAATGACCTGGATGGACATGAGAATGTCATTCATTGTTAAAAACTTTACAGCGAATTTACCAGCAACATCTGAGAGTTTAGCTGTCTGGCTGCAAGTCACATAGTCATTGTAGAAGTTCACCATCACAATGCCACCGGTTTGATTCTGGACAGAAAAACAGATTTTGCATGGTAATGAAACACTTGCACTGCAAAAACTAAAATCTAAGATTAAACATCTCAAATTAAGGACCCATGCTTATTTTTTTTAAACGTAAAATAATTATTCTTACTTAGTAGGTTTTTTTTAAAGATTATTTTACTTGTTTTAGGGATTCTTGACAGGTTAATGTTCCTTGAAATAAGATAAATTATCTGCCAACAGAACAAGAAATTATAACTTTTTTCAAAGAAAATTAACCTAATGTCCTTGTTTCTGCTTTGGCTCATATAGGCCTGTGTGGCTCTACACTGAAACTGCAGGGGAGTAACAAGAAAGATGCATTTATTCCATTCAGGATTATACAAGAGAACTTTGTTGCTTAATGTGCCACAGTTTGTCTCTTATCTTTTTATTGACTTTAACAAGGTAAGTGCCATTTAAGATGCGTCACATGAATGGAAATATTTTCATGGTTTCTCTGATGGTGTCATAAAGAGCTTTTATAGAGTTGTTTTCAGAGGTAACGAGTAAATGTGGGATGGTCTTTTACCTTTACAATTTCAGTAAGCTCATAATTTAGTTGCATTGTCGGAGGTATTGATACTGCTGGTCTGATAGGTAACAGATGGATCCTGTTTATTCCAGAACATTTCTAGTACATTCCGACCAGGGTCAAACCATGAACACTTTTTTCCCCACTACAGCATCAACTGAAATGTATTACTTCTGAATAAAGAACTCAAAATATCAGAAGTATAAAGTACTAAGTCACCATGTTTATGTACACATTTACGTTTTAGGTCCATTTTCTGAAAAACTGTACTTTTATTTAAAAAAAATAGTTTTGGACTACATTGAACTTATTTGGACTCTGAAATGAAAGCTTAAGGTTGAAATGTGACGAGTAGTAAAACACAGTATATTGCTGTTGTCAGAGCTCTAAAAGTGGGATAAAGATGTTTTATTCAATGTGAAGCCCAGAATTTCAACATTCCCCCAAAATCTCTGCAAAATAGGAAAACATGCTTGTGTGACTGAATTTTGCTACCTAACCCCCCCTTCTTCTACAGTTCAGCGTGGCAATCCCCTGCTCAGCAGTCCTGCTTCTTTCGCTCTCTCTGACTCACCACTCTGACGAGAACGTCATCTGGAACGTTCCTCTTGTGTGGGCAGATGCCGTACGCTGAGGAGTGGCTGAAGATAACCGGAGCTTTCGACAAGTCCAACACCTGGTTCATAACTTCTACCGTCACATGAGCCAAGTCGATTAACATCCCAAGACGGTTCATTTCAGCAATTAGTTGCTGTTGTAGACAAGAACAATGACGGTAACCATAAATATTCATATTATTTTCAGTCAAGTCATTTCCAGACATTTCCAAACAATTCGCTGTGATTAGTCTTTCCAAACATTTTACTGGTGCTTTGTTTATGAAATAATAATCTGTTATTAATTTAAGTGTTTATCATCAAGAAAAAGAGATACATTTAACTGGCGGTAATGAAGAGCCAGAGCCCTGGTTCCCACTATGCTCCCATCACCAGATCAATCTTTTTACTGGAAGATGTCTCACATAATTTGTGTAAAAGGTTTTTACAGCCTTCCTTTATATATATATTATATATTTATTGCTGCATATCTTGTCTCACCTGTTTCAGAAAATTCTTCCTGGCTTTGGTATAGTATTTATTTGCAGTTTTAGATAGAAAGAAGAATTAATATCAAAATGAAATAAAAAAAAAAAAAAAAAAAACGAGGACACTTAAAAATCAATTAAAACCTTCTCAGTCATATTAGAGGAATTCAAAATGATCACAGAACTCCATCACAAGGCCGGTAAACCAAAGTCAGTGTTCAACAGGTCTCCATGACCTTACAATTAAGATAAAGGCATTTTGAATTGTTTTTAAAGAAAATGTCTTGAAGGTTCTATGATGTTTAATAATGTGACTTTTTGCAAAATCACTTTTCAAGTTATGATTTTAATAAAATACACGGAAATTAATTACACTAATACGTTATTATTATGAATATAGATTCAAAATATAATTTGCCCATTCCATTTTTATTGCTGACCTTGCCAAAAGAAGAGAGGCCATTGTGCTGAGATGGCTCTGATCCAGTGTCAACAAGCCAGTTGTCCGCCCTAATAAGAAAAGAAATAAAAAGTTAACATAATGAAGTCAAAGTTTATGCTTGGATTGAGTCAAGTGAGACCAGGATACGTTTTTACTGAGAAACTATTCATTTACAAGTACATTTGGAAGGCCATACATTGTATTTGCTTCTATAATATGTGCAAATATGCCCTGAAAAATCTCCAGCTCATCTAAAATGCGGCAGCGAGGATTCTGGAGCCGATTGAAGCAGAGGATTCTGGGGATTCTGAAGCAGAAGAAATCATATTTCTCCAGTTTTAGCATCTCTTCATCAGCTATCAGGACTCTCTGATAGCTCCCAGTGTGGGGATAGGAGGCAGACACCCTCCCTACCTTTAAAATAAAACTTGAAACCCTTTTTAAAAAAAAAATCAAATCTTATAGTTGGGGATAGTCTAGCCGTCCATTACTTATGCAGCCACAGAGTCGTCCCATGATGCACTGCACACTTTCTCATTCACTTATTTTCCATAGGACGGTACTGGCATCTTTAGCACGTTTCTCCTTTTTCTGCAGGTCTTCCTGGATAACAGCTGCGGTGTATATTGATCTGTCTTTCCTGTCCTCTCTGATCCCGGCCAGTTGAGACAGATGGCTGCCTTACCTGAGCCGGGTTCTGCTGGAGGTTTTCCTTCCTGTTAAAAGGGAGTTTTTCTTCCCACTGGCACCGCATGCAGCTCAGAATGGGAGATTGGATTCAATGCAATCTTTTTGGTTTCTCTTACATAGGCTATTTTTTTTATGAATTTGCTCAATTTGATCTCTGTGAAGCACCTTGAGATGACATTGTCCTGAAATGGTGCTATAAAGCTGAATTGAACTGATTTGAGTATCAACACTCCTAAGTTATATATAGCTGAGTTTGTGATTGGGTAAAGTAAGTATTTATGGAGGAAATGTGTTATTCGAGCACATCAAAACGAACCCAACTACTCAGAGAATCTGATATGCTGGCACAACAGCGCTGCAGGAATCCCCCGTACTCTCCACAGCGCTACCTAAACCGATACCAGTGGATCACAACCACCTAATTAAACCTCACAGACAATCTGTTTGAATAAAGGAAGTCATTGTGTACCTGTATAACACCTTTTCCTCACATGGATTCTTTTTAACATACTGGAAAATTATTCAATACAAAAATAGAAATGATAGCATTTGATTACTAACAACAGTTTTACTTCAGTTGAGTACAAACCTAAGAATGTTCAGACATTAACTTTCCTAACATTTTTTCCAAATTTTGTGTTAATTTTAATGTCTGCTACAACTAAAGGGACATTTGTTTTGGAAACAAATGTGTATATTTTTTGTAAATGTATTTTTCATTCAACCTCAGTTATTTTCAACAATAGTTAAAAAATATCATTTTAAATTATTAAATGACTTACAAACAGTTCATATAATGTGGTTAATCCATCATCATAAAAGCATTGATACCTACATAATGTGTTAATTATCCTAAATAATTTTGCTAGGCAACAGAAAAAAAACATTTACCTCAAGATTTTTTTGTTCTCGAGAGAACCAGTAAACGGTGTTATTTTGGGCTTGAAGGCTTAAATCTGTCTTACTGAAGGCTCTTACCAGGGTGTGTTGCAGGAGTGTGTCAGTGTGAGATAGCGGACACCCAGGTGGTACATGGTGCGCAGGGTTCCCAGGCTGCTGTCGATGGAGTGACCACCCTCCACTCCAATCAGACTGGCAGTTCTGTTAGATCGGAAAGCCTCCATGATGTCTGCAGAGGAAAAAGAGTGGCATGTGTAACAGAGCAGAAAAACAGAGGCAGGAAACACTTCTGTTAAAATGGAAGAAATTATCGACATAAATCATCGTCTTGCCTTCGCTACTGGTGGCAAACATGAAGGTTTCTGGATATTTCTGGCACATCCTGTGAACCACATCAATCTGCTCCAGTGTCTGTCGGACAGCATCTTTATACTGGGTTTCACAAGGTACATACGCTGACCAGAACTGAGAAAGAAGCAAAAAATGAATGAGTTGCCATGACTACCATGCATCCAGTATGTATGGAGCAACTGTAGATCAAGATTTCTGATTTTTTTCAGGTTTCCCCTGTTTGAGGAAAAACAAAGAGTTGTCCTGTAAGCTTCTATTATTTGACTGGAGCTTCACTCGTACAGTTTTAGGTCCAGACTCTCGGCTGGGTAAGACCCTCCAGTTTTTCCAGAAGTTCCTGTGTTTTTCTTGTCTTGTTAAAATGCAAACTTTCCCTTGGTTCTGAGATCCTGAGCACTCCTTTATGGTTCATTTAAACACTTTAAATCCTATAAAGTCTGCAGCAACTCTGGGAGTGTCCTACAGGTTTCAGAGGTTTCCCTGCAGATACACACGTAACTCAAATTAATGCTTCGCTAAGAAGCTTGTGTATCTGTTGGAGAACCATTTAATTCAAATCAGGTGTTAAAATAGGAAACTTCCAACCTGCTGCACAGTAGCACACGAGGTCCAAAGATAGGGACCCTACAGCTTATCAAAAATATGGCTTATTTTCATTTCTATTTATATTCACAAGGATATCTTCTGCAGACAGAGCTGCACCTGGTACTACTTTAGTCGTGTTGTAATAGCATTTTACAGGCCGCATAGTATATTTGAGATAAAAAAGCCCTAAAAACATGTAGTTTGGTGTTGTTATTAAATAACCTTCTTAGAGTCCTAAAGGCAACAAATTTGGGTTTTTTCTTTACTAGTAACATCTTTATTGTATTTTAAAAATTTCTTTCCTGTGTTCCCATTAATATACTACCAAGGTTGTAGAGATATAGTTATTCTCCTTAAAGAATGAAGACTAAACTGAAAACAATACAAATAAATACTTTTTAAGTTACTCTGAAATAAAATATGATCAATTTAAACATCTTAAACTCACACTAGATGGTTTGTATTGGACCAACATCCTTTGTTAAATTTGTACATCATTAGTGATGACATAATACAGACTGTAAGAACTTAAATGTTTTAGCTTTTCTGCTATTAGCATTAGCTTATTGACTTACTGAGGGAGTCTGAAATGATCTGTTAGTGATCTATTATGCCAACAATTTGTAAAGTGGCATCTGTGCAGCTTTTTGAAAAAAGGATGTGGGGAGCAGCTATCAAAGCATATCGATAGAACAGCTGTCTTGGCTTTTTCAGTGCTTTCTGGTCTGCGTACCTGTGCTCCAAGCCGACCCTCCTTTATCTTCGGGATGTTGGTGTGTGTTGTTGTTAGTGTGTTGAGATCCACTTTATTGAGTTCGTTGTTGAAATGTTTCCGAAGCTGCCAAGGCAGGTCATTATGGCTGGGAGAAAATTAAAAAGCAAAGCAATAATTAAATGAAAAAGAAATCAAACCAGAAAGCAAAGGTTACAACTCATAAGAACAATTCATTTATTTTTATTTTCTAAATGTGCATTATTACCTGTGATTTGACAGAAAAAAGTCAAATAGTTTTTCTAGATAAAGATGAAATATTTCTTGCATCAGTGGGCTTCTTTGCTAAAAGTATGTTTACTATTTTTGCTCATATGAGCTGCAGAAAGCATGTTGCCTATTAAAAAAGATATTTCCACTTACCCATCGATGAGCGGTACCTCAGACATCAGCTGTAGAGCTTTGTCCAGGTTTGAATCCTGAGCCAAGGTGACAGAAAAGGAGCCAACCCACAGGACCAAACATGAACCCCAAATAACAGCCAGCATTTTCTTTTATTAACTTCTGTTTAATATGGAGATACTCCGATTCTAACGACTAGTAATTCACTTTTTAAGTCTTATTTTTAAGCTTGTGCAACTTCTCTTAGAGTTTTCTCTCCGCTCTGTGTTTACATGAGTTAATCCTGTTGAATAGCTCCTCCTGTTTGGGCTCTTTTGCTATTTAGTCATGTCATTCTGGTTAATGTATAATATTCATCTTGACTGCATTTTTAAAGCTCAGGATTGACCCTTTGGACAGTACTTTGGACAGGTTTATGTCTTCCTTCTGGTAATTCTAAATGCATTTAAAAACTTTTAACATTTAACGGCACAAGCTGCTAATCTTACCCTCAGTCAGACTGGTGTGGAAATAAACTGTATGTATCACATGACAAAGTGGTTAAATGTCCCGTTTACCTTTATTAATGTCCTATTAATAGGACGCAAATCAGATCAGATCTAAACTATACCTAATGTGATACAAGACAAGTTTTTTTTGTATAACAACATTAAAAAACAGGGTGATTTAAAGTGCTTTACAAAGAAAAAAAGAAGAATCTTTTAAAACAAGACCAAGAGAAAAGAAAAAAATAATAAAAACAGACCAGAAGTGGGCTTTTAGATAAATAAATGTACAGAAATCCAGCTGAAAACAACTGGATTTAAATAAACTGAGTGTTTCAGCTGATCTGAGGCTTTCTGGGAGTTTGTTCCAGACGTGTGGATGCAGCTTCTCCATGTCTCGTTCTGACTCTAAGAACTGATAAAACCTCCAGATGACCTGGTGGGTCTGCTAGGTTCACTGATGTATTTTGGTCCTAAATGTTAGATAAAAAATATCTTAACTTTCAGAAAAGGAACGACAGACCAGTAGAAGCTTGCAAGGAGATCACTTTCAGCATCAAATACAGAAAACAAAAGCTGTGATCAGGATGAGAGCTAAGAGCGAACTGAAGAGAAAATGTTAAGAGTTAAAACTGCATAACTTTCCCATGAGACAGTATCAGCTGTGTCTACTCACACAGACATAGCAAAGTACAAGAAGCTCACAGCAAGTATAAACAAAATATGCTCATGAAGGCTGTAGAAGCTAAAAGAGTCATAATATGATTTTATTTATTTCCAACATTAAACCAGTCAGAGCTTTATAAACTTTAAAGTCTATCCTCTGACGGACAGACAGGCAGTGTAAAGGCCTCTAAGCTGGACAGTTCTGGTCCACTTTCTTACTCACAACGAGGACCTGAGAATCAGAGTTACAGACACTGTTAATCTGACTAAAAGATGAACACATGGACTCGTTTTTCCAGGTCCTGCTGGAATAAAAAACTTTCATTTTCGATTCCTTCTTAAAGTGGTTGACTTTTATCTTCTTGATGTGTTTTTCACATTTGAAGTCTGAGTCCATCACTGCTCCCAGATTTCTGGCCTGGTTAATGGTTTTTAGGTGTAAAGCATGAAGCGCTGTGAAGACTTTTAACCGTTTCTCTATGATTGACAATCACCTCAATTTGTTTTTTGGTTGACTGAAGAAAGTTATATATAAAGTTATATATATATATATAAAGTAATATATAATCATAATCTACTGAGCAGCGTATGCCTGCAGGAACAAGAAGGTTTTAAGTTTACTCTTTACGCAGAGAGGGTGGAAGATCATTCCACAGCCTGGCGCAACAACCTGAAAAGATCAGTCTCCTACACTCCTAAAACGAGGGACCATGAGTAGGTTTTGATCCAACGATCTCCGCCTCCATGTGAGGGTATAAGGACATAACAAATCTCTTATGTCAGAATCGTGTGATATGAGTCCTTTTGTTGGACCTGCACAGGGTCTCGGTCTCCTGGTGACATTGTTATATAAATCTGCATGTTGTTTGTATATCTATGGTAATTAATGCTGTTCTTAATTCAATTCAATTCAACTTTATTTGTATAGCGCCATTCACGAAAATGTCGTCTCAAGACACTTCACAGAGATCGGCCTGTGGGAGGATGTAGATGTTAAACAAAGCACATATTTGTTTACGAGTGTGACAGGGACAAAGTCTTTCTGCCATATGAGTCACATGAGCAATAATTCTGACAAGACCTCGTTTGGTAATAATAAAAACATATGCTTTTAGATTGGAAATGGTTATGCTGGAAACGCAAAGCTTAATTTATCTTAACACTGATACGATTCTGACATCAGAATAGATTTATCATCTCGATCAACACTAGCTCTTTATCTTCAAAGGTTATAATCCCGCTCTCCAGTTAATGACACAGTCCAGTTTACTGACTGAGTTACATAAGAACCATTCAGTACTAATGATTACCTCCACCGAGGATTACAAGAGTTCCCATCAGGTTTTAACATCCGTCTTTCTTCCTTTAATGTCTGATCTGTCAGTCAGGCGAAGAGAAACATCCCAACGACACAATATGGTGATAAACAGGAAAATATAACTAGTTATCTCTTTGTGTTATCAGATCAGCAGATGTCGTCTCTTTCTGTTTATTGACACGTATAAATACTTCTGAACTTCCTCCATCAAAAGATGGAGGGTAATGGGGTTTTAGGTTAGGTTTCTTGTATTCATTGCCTGATCTGTGCCTTGATATGTTTCTGTCTAACTGGTTTATAAAATAATTCCCACTAATGGTTGGGTAATAAAACATCAGTGAAAAGCCTTATACACACCTAAAGAACAGGCAGACTAGTTCACGACCAACTTCTAGAGCCAAAAGAACTTATTTGAAGATAATAAAATCCTTTCTATTGTTTTTGTGGAATATGAATTAGATTTTTTATGGATGAGTAAAAATAATTTAAAAAAAATGAGTAAAACATGGAAGGACTCAAGCCCCCCTGTCTCATTTGCTGCTATTTGATCATTTAGTTTAGATCCAACTTATATGGTGACAAAAGATGAGAGTCTGGTATTGTATTAACAGGAAACAAACATAAAATAAATGTAAAAAAATAACTGTGATAAAAACAAAACTTCCACAAAGAAATCAGGGAAATTTATCCCTTGATGATATAAACACATACAAAGCACGGACAGTAAAACCAACAATAAAAATAAATAAATATAAAGATTACAGATGTTCTAGTAGTCAAACACTTTGAAAATTGCAGATGTTCATTTTTAAATGAAGTTAAATAAATTAACATTTATAATATTTAAATGCAAAACGTCTATTTTTATGGAACAAACCCAAAGAAAAAACAAACAAACAAAAACAATCAACTGACACCCACTTGCACAATTTCCTCATTCTGATCCATCGCATCCTGAATGCTGATCAGTTGTCCTTTCTCATAGATAAAAACAAAGAGACAAAGCTCAAAGGCACAGAGCAGCAACATAGAGAGCTACAGGAACCATCTACCATCTGTCAGCACTTCCATATATCCGGTCGGATATGGCCAGGCTGGATGTCACAGAGATATTTCATGGCATTTCATTTCCAGGACACCTACACACACAGGATTCCTTACAACTTGCTCTTAAATTTCACTTTCAAGACACGGATATTCTCATCGCATCTTATCCAAAGTCAGGTAAGCTGAGACGACGCTGGTGTTCAGAGTAGCTGCACCTACTCTGCAGCCTTGTGAATGCTCCTGCAACAAACTATCTAAGCTCATTGAACCGCTTGTTAAAATCAATTTAAGCAAGAATCATGATTAAATGCTGAGTAATTTGTAATGAAGCTGTTTCTCAGTTGTATAAACGCCCTCGAAAACTTTAATTTATGGTAGCACAAAAACTCTGAGACATGGTGCAGCAAACGTTTTGAGTAAAAAAATGTTCCTTTCTTTGTGACAACTGTATTGTAAAGAGACACCCCAACACTGCAGCCAAGCAATTTAATAAACTCTTTAATAAACAATTTAATAACTCTCCATACCTGAACATATGTCTCTTGCATGAAAATGAAACAAATTAGAAGGAATGTTAGTGAGTGAATCGACTTCTGACTCTTGTTAGTGAATAAATAAAAAATATATCTTAGTCTGTCATATATCAGAGTATGAATGAGTTGCATGTCAGTGTCTCATCTTATAAAATTGAAGGAAAACACTTATTAACGTGTAATCAAGATATTCTAGCTGATTACTGCTGCTGTGGATAGAATAAAATAAAATCAGGTCACGCCTTCATCGTTTCCCTCAACAGGCACCACCTGGATGCAGGAAATTGTCACTCTCATATCCAGCAGAGGTGACCCACACTGGTCCCAGACTGTGCCAAACTGGA
Source organism: Pseudomugil tenellus (assembly GCA_037177515.1). Lineage (NCBI taxonomy): Eukaryota > Metazoa > Chordata > Actinopteri > Atheriniformes > Pseudomugilidae > Pseudomugil > Pseudomugil tenellus. The sequence goes on from JBAMHX010000001.1 coordinate 13,357,198, forward strand.
CACGAGCTCCCTGGTTGGAGCAGTATTATAGCGCCGCTGTGTTGGCCACATCCACCACACCCAGATTCATCACCACACACCTGCCTCATCACCTGCTGGGCCCTGCCCTCCAGCTCTCCAAGGCCAAGGTTCTTCATAGTCATCTATTTATTTATCTAAGCTGAACCACAGAGTTGCGCTAAATGTTGAGTGGTGCTGCTGAAAAAAAAGGAAGTCAGAAAATACTATATTCAGTTTGCTGCTAACAAACGCTTTTACAAACAGATAACACAGTGTAGCCGGTCTTTCTGGTTCACTGCTTCTGGACTTTTATAGTCTGAGAATCCAGTTCAGTTATATTTGTTAGAGCAAGTTAGCCGACTTTGTTGTGCTGGACTTTATGTTTCCTGCTGCTTACCTATTTAATTATCTCACTTCTTTAGCTAGCATTTAGCACTGAAACCAGAGAAACTTGCTTCATTAAATCCACATTTTACTGGGTGGATGCTGACACATTCACTCATACTAAATGTAATCCATATTGTGACAGATGATAAGCAAAGAAAAATGTCTGGTACTTTCCAAAAACTACTTTCTACTGAACTGTGGCAAATGTCCTCACTGTGACCCCCCCAAACTTATTTAGCATCCATCTTTCATCTTCTCCAGTCTTTAAAAGTCAGATTTTGACACTTGCCCTATCTTTTGCTGTCAGTTTCTTATCTTCCTCCAGTAATAATTTGCATTTCTTTCGTGTGTAAAAAGATTTCGTTGGCAAACCAGCGAGAACACGAAATGGCTGGTGTGTTGATACTGAGTAACTGGTATGTGATGTTTTGATATAAAGTGAGATGGTGCGATAAAGTGATGCTACAGGACATCAGCGTCTACATAATGTAGGAATGTATTTGTTTCAACGTCACTGAAGCATCAAAATGAGTCTGAAGGAGTTTCTGAAAGTTATTTAATGTGATTTTCTTGCTTATTTCTTATCAGTCAATTATACTTCGTTAATTTATTGACCTACAGTGAGGGAAGATATGAAAGTTTTTCTCTGCATGTATTTATGAAACATTTTTTTCTTAGAGTGAACAAATAAAATGATAAAGTGGAATTTTGCTCTTGTAGAGTATAAATTAATATTCTGTTTGTTTTTGGACTACACTCAGATTTTACATTTTTTTAGGGAAATGTTTGTGTAAAATACACCATAGATGTGTAAAAATTTGGAAGCTTCTAAATATCAGTGTCATAATCATCCTTGAATCATTTGACTTGGCTTTGCAAGCGCAGTGCGGCTGAACATGTCCTGCTCTTTTGCTTCTCCGAGGTCATCTATGTGAGCAGAAACCCAAAAGACGTGGTGGTGTCCTTCTATCATTTCCACAAAATGGCCAAGTTCCTCCCTGAATTCTGCTCATTTTCAGAGTTTTTAAGCCATTTCCTGGATGGCACATGTGAGTTGACACGAGAAAAAAAGATATAAATTGTCTTAATGTTTCTTTTTTCCTCCATGTCAAATGTTGAAATATAAAACTTGCTTTTTTTTCTTTTTTACACATCTTTGCTTCAGTACACTTTGGCTCCTGGTTTGATCATGTTAAAGGTTGGACCAGTCAGACAGTCTCTCTCAACCTGCTTCACATCACCTATGAAGAGATGTCACTGGTAAAGCAGAAGCCATGCGTTGCTGTTGTCATGTAAACTTTTAAACAGAAATCAAAGTGGTTTCCACCCATCAGTAAAACATGCAGCGAAATGCTGGGATTTAATATTTATTGTCCAGTCAGTCACTTTTAAAAGCGATTCTAATATGAGTTTTGTTTTCTGCACATCGTACTTTAACATTAGGACCCGCATGACACCATAAGGAGGGTTAGCTCCTTCCTGCAGTGTCCTCTGCTGGAGGATGAACTTAACAACTGTGTGAGACACTGCAGCTTCAGCAGCATGAAGGACAACCAGATGATCAACTACACACTCGTCCCTAATGAGATAATGGATCACAGCAAGGGCTCCTTTATGAGGAAAGGTGCGTCTGTTCAGTTAATTCTTTCATTGATTTACAGATTTATTTGACTCAGAATTGAAATTTTCTATTTTTTTCCTATTAATTATTCACAATTAGCCACAATTACAATATAACATGTAGAAACACACGGGCACAATTTTTTTCTGCAAAAACACATGATGGGACTTGTCGTTTTTTAAACCTCAGTTTTATTTTCTGAAAATGTCACCTTTTAATTTAACCTATTTGACTTTTAATTATATATTATATTTTTATCCACTTTTTTCTGCATTGAAGGCCAAATTGGAGACTGGAAAAACATGTTCACAAAGGAGCAGGATCGATATTTCCAAAGCATCTTTACCACCAGGATGCAGAACTGCGCTCTGGAGTTTGTTTGGGAGAAGCAGGAGAAAGAGGACTAACTCGCCTGCAGGAGAAAACAAAACTATGAAAATAAAATAAAAACTCTTGTTGCATCCTCTTAGAAATAATAACAATCCTGCTTTTTATCCAACTGATATCAGTTTGGTAATGTTCAACACTATGTAAAATGTTCTTAACTACAATACTCTGCATTCGAATTGTTATATAAATGCATCTCTGGTGTTGATTCATTCAATATTTGCACTAATTTATATCAGATTAGTTCATTCTTGTCAGGGTTGATCATATTTTAATTTAATTTTAATCTAATTATTTAAAAACATAAGCTCAAATGGGAGTTCACATGTCTGACATGGGAATTACATGTGAAGAAACTGTCACGTTAACAGTACATAACTCAGATAGGGGAAAGGAAGGGTTAAAGGTTTCCATAGAACGCTCCTGGTCTAGAGGGCTGAGATGACCCTTGTATGTCTTATTACTTCACACCTAAAGATAAGTGTTGGTTCCCCTCTAGTCTTCTAGCACTACTTTTAACATACTCTAACATGCGTATATCTTTGCTCATATAAGGCAGCACGCATGTGCTCTGTGATCACTGTTATCTGGTGGAAAAGTGCAACTCTGGTAAAAAGTAATAAAAATCCTCAGATTCTCATGGGTAATATCTGACCATCAGGAATCTTTTCTCATATAATTAAACTTAATCAGCATGTCATAGATTTAAACAAAGCATTCGGAGTCTACCAATGCAAATATGAAATTGTAAACAAGAGATAATTTTGCAATAAAAATAACTGAAAAAGTTCTTTTAAAAATCAAAACAATACATTTTATTGGTAATATAAATGTATTTTTCTCAAGCTGAAAGAAAAATTGTACAAACAATTGAACTAAAACCCATTTAGACCTGATGGATGGCAAGTTCTTGGATAAATTGAAAAGAAAATAGTTTTTGGATGAATGGCTTGGAAACATTTTAACACGAGGCTCTTCAGTGTCTAATTGATTTGATTCTTTCTAAATGTGCCATGAATAATCAAGCTGACAAGGTTCTCTCATGTCCTGCCCCACAACTAATAAATACACACGATTATAGCTTCCAAGCTTTTTGGTGAGCAAAGACTCACACGTTTTAGTCATGTGAGAAGGATGTTCACACTTCTCCAGCTTCTCAGACTCAGCTGAGGGCAAAGAGGTTGAAGGGCAAAACCAGTATCTGTTTGCTTTCTCATATCACGAGTGATCAAACAAAAACACACATTTTTTGTAATATGTTTATTACATTATTGTCCAAATTGAAACGACCAACTTTCGATCCCAAACTGTTTTTTATTGATGTCCTTAAGAGAAAATGTCAAATTATTACATTTTAATGTTGCATATTTTTACTAAAATGAAATGATATTCATTATCATTTCATTATAGTAAAAATTTGCAATATAAAAAAAAATATGGCAATCCTGAAAAATCAGATAACACATTTAATACTACAATACGTTTTCAAAGAAAATTAACAACTTTTGAATGATGAGACATACAAATCTTGACTAATTTGAAGCTGTAAAACCTTTAACATGGTGTAAACATACCTTAAAGCCATCTTAAATCTTGATCTTTCTGTGTTTACTTTACAAGCTAAAGTAAGAAGTGTGCACAGCACAGATATGTAATGCTGATATTCAAAGAATAAATACTATTCTCAACCTGATCTGTCTGCACCTTTAAAATTGCAATAATATATATTTTTCTTTCCTTTATATTCACACATGAAGCTACACGGTGGTAACCATGAGTACCTGGTACATTGTGCACCTGGAGCTAATTTTTACTAAAATATCTGCACCTATTTTGTTATGTACTGACTACACATGTATGTGTGTGTGTCTGTACATATTTCCTATGTGAGTCACACGTGAGAGTGAAAGCCCTGCAGAACAGAATGACTATCTGAACAAAGATAATTTTTAGTTCAAGGTGAGTATCAGGTGTTGAAAAGAACCTTCGGTCCTTCTGTTGCGTGCTGCTTGGAGGGGACGGAGGGGTACAGAGCTGCTGCTGAAAGCATACTGACCTTTTCCCGTCTTGATGGTATATGGCCACATGACATCCTATGAGAAGATACTGCCAAAGAGGTTGTGTTCACTGTAAGTTTCTCAGTATTCCAGTCTTTCTTGAAATCAGAAAGACAGAAATGAAAGAACTGCTCTCATAGTGCAAATCTTCTTAAAAAAGCTTTTCTGAAGGGAAATAAATCTAGATGTTCATGCTTTGTTCTTTATCCTTGTACAGACTCTATTACTAATATTTGTATAAATCATAAACTCTGTTTGAGGAGCTTCACCTTATATACTTATTATATATTCATGTTTTCTTAAACAATAAATAATAATAATAATAATAAAAGGACATCTGAGTCTGGACCAGGGGGAAGGACATCTTTCCTAGAATTATACCTACACTAGTAAAATGAATAAAATTACTTATAAACACCTGTGTTTTTGTTCAGAACAAAATGTTGCAAAAACTAACAAGAATTACATCACAGAATAGATTTCCTGTTACTATGGTAACACTTAATGAAACGGCACCAAATTTTGCTCATTTACTCTGTAAACACAGCACAATTAGAAAGAAAGAAAGAAAGAAAGAAAGAAAGAAAGAAAGAAAGAAAGAAAGAAAGAAAGAAAGAAAGAAAGAAAGA
>JBAMHX010000001.1:13377965-13390638 GCA_037177515.1 Pseudomugil tenellus
CCATCCATCCATCCATCCATCCATCCATCCATCCATCCATCCATCCATCCATCCATCCATCCATCCATCCATCCGTACAAAGCCTATCCCAGTAATCAATGGGCGAGAGATGGGGTGCATCCTGAACAGGTCGCTTGTCCATCCCAAGACTTTGGGTTTTCACTAAAACAAAAATCCAAACAAAAAACAATTGTGTCATAAATAAACAGAAAAATATATATGCAACACAACAATAATGTTTATTGGAATCCAATTTTCATTCAGTCAGTTTATATTATCAAAGAGAAGAAAGAGTTAACATTTAGATGTAGTGCTGATGCATCATAAACCATTTAATTTTTTCTTTTTTTAAACTAAAATCTCTCAGGCTGTCTTGAATGTGAAGATGCTCAGATTGTAACAGCTGTGTGTGTGTGTGTGTGTGTGTGTGTGTGTGTGTGTGTGCTCTGCATTTGCTGTTAGCTGCTTGTGTCACCGTGCCTAAGGTTTTGCTGCAGGGAAGGCTTCCGCCTGTCATCTTCACTAAAGGTAATAGCAAAAAGCACCTAAATGAGGCTCATCGTGTCTTTTCCCAAAATAATTGTCCTTTTGTTTTCCCATCAATGGAGATTAATTATAAGTAAATCAACTGTATGACTTAAACACAGTTGCCAGAAGTTGCTGAAATTACAAGCCATTGATTTTTTTTATTAGAATCAAATGTCTGTATTTTAGACAGAAATTACATGAGATGTTGTTTTGCATCTTAATAAGACAGAATTAATAGACAACGTAATTCATTCTTAGTAAGTCTAATCACAGTGAAAGACTGAACAAGGTTTGACGTCAAACCACACTGCTCTCCTTTCCACCTTCCTCTAGTATTTTAGGTATTCAGGCCATTCTTCAAGAAACTCAATAGTTATTGTAAAGCTTGACCTTGATCACAGTATTATTAGATGTTGTCATCGTTACTGCAGCTGAATGTTGGCTTAGCGACATCACCGTTAAGCAAATACCAAAAGTAATTGAGAAACACAAAGACTTGATTTCAAACACCCCTTGTTTTATTCATTTATTTCTTTTGCGCTACAAAACAAAGCGCTAGAAGCAGAGTAACAAACGGAATTTATGTAAAAGGAATCTATCTTTAATATGCTTGATAATCAATAGTCTACCAAATTATACCGTAAGGTCTCATGGTTGATGGTGGTTGTCAGTGTAACAAGCATTAACAAGCCATGAAGTTGGCAGCAGTGTCTGCTGACTTTAGTAACAGGATCAAGTGACAACATATGACAGGGAGAGAAACAAGAAATGTGGACAACAAAAGTGTAAAAAAGTGGACACTGTCTTAATGCCTTGTTCTAAAACAAAATATATAATTGTGATCATGAAGTTTCAAACATTTAGCTTCCTGGCTGAACATCTGGACACAGAGTGTTGGCTAAATGGCTAATAAACCAGCCAATAATCACTGTGAATGAGATTCAGAGTTCAGACAGAAAGTCATTAATCTCTCAGAGGTGCAGGACAGCAAAGGGCATTTTAATCACACCGACCTGTTCTAAATACACCAAAAATTTAACTATTTCCAAACATCGTTTCTGGATATTCAAGCATCATTCCATAATTATAGTCCCTCCTGTCAAATATGGCAGCAGCATCATTCTGTGTGTGCTTTTGTTTGTTGTTTTGTTGATTCTTCTATCTGTACTTTATAGACTATTCAGGCCAAAGACACAGATAGATGCAGGGGAATGTATGATCCTCCATTAAAAGCTTTTCCAGTGTGGTTAGGCTTTCACTCTGGGATGAAAGTTTACATTTCAAAAAGGCAATGGCTCAAAATATACCACACTTGAATGGCTTTTAGCCAACAGAGAACAAAAAGCAACTTTGACTTGATGAAACAAAAATATGTAACTGTTTGACCAGAAGAAAACTATAAAAGTCCTGAAGTGACCTAACTAGAATCTCCAGAGAACCCTGGAAATGAAAATGAAATGATGTTCCCCATTCAGATTGAAGCGATTCTGATGTTCCAGTTCTTGTGAATATTCTTAAGAAGACTTGACTACCATGGTGGCCTCAAATATCTTTTAATCATATACTAAGTTAAGGGTCCAACTACTTTTCATTCATTCACATATTTTGTTTTGATATGTATCCAAAAAAAATATACAAGAAAGAACAAAAGTAACATAAAAAACATACACATCGGAGTGTAGGAGTGGAGTGCAGATGTAAAAAAAAAACCACTATCAGTAATAATATCATATTAATATTATTATATCATGTCTTTATACAGCTTTTTAAACTGCCCCTGTGCTTTACCCCACGTACCGAACAACAAAATCCTGAAAGTGTTGTTCACTCTGTGAAATTTTTATTAAAAATTTCCCTGTGATTGTAAACTCCGTATTTTTCCCAGGAAAGTGTAAGAATGTTTACAGTAGTAAGTCATGCTTTGCTTTTTACAATATTTGTCCTGCTTGAAGTTCGACAGTATCCAAAATCTTTAATAATTTTTACTTTAAAAGTAATGTGTTGATGTGTTCCTGATATTCGACATTATAAATGATTAGAAATGCTCTTTGTTGCAAAATGACAAGTGAGTAAAGTTTTTTCATGTGTTGACCAGGGTGTGCAGACCTCAGCACAAGACATTTAGCATCACTTTATGGTAAAAACCTTATTCAAAATTCTGTAGAACACAATAATCGTCTGTCCTTTAATGGACACCAGAGAGCAAAAGGTTACACAATATGAATTTTGACATATTACATGGTAATAAATGGTTAATATTCTTAAAAAAAAACTGTGATACTTTTGAGTTTTTAAGGGTTAAATATGGCAGAATAAGTGAACAATAAATTTCGTGGAACGATTTAAGATAGAAAATTGCTTTGCTTATGGCTATACTGAAATTTTATTTTGTCCATATTTAATGTTATATTTCCATGTAGTACTATCGTCTATTGTGACACAGAGAAATTTAATTTAAGAAACCTTTCTATGTGTACCCCATTTATATACAAAACATAAATGTAGTTTTGTTTAAATTTAGTGATAACCTGTTACAATCAAACCATTTTTTAAAACTTGTGTACTTTTACAACTTTTTAAAAGTTCATAGAATAAAGATTTGGCACTGTAAAATAATGTTTACCCAAACAGAAAGCACTACAAACAATGAAAATCTAAAAGCTGTTTTAATAAAACATATTTTCATAGGAGCTTTAGTGGTGCATTTTTAAAAGCATGTTTATGCCAAGTGACTGATAAAAAGCAATGTGGATGAACATCTCTAATTGCAGATTTGTCAGAGAAAAAGAATTTCCTAGCAAGTCCTGCAACTGAAATGGACCCATCCCCTCCAAATGCTACTGTGTAATGTCACCTGAGGCCGAAACACAGTTGACTGGTATTAACATGCATGATTCAAGACCTGCAATGTTTAATTTTGACAAGCAGAAGTACTGAAACCAACTGGGAAATAAACAGATTTAATGCTGATTTGTTTTGAGAAAGACATAAAACAGCCAATTACAGGATCTTTTAAAAATTAAAACCATTAAAGCCTGAATCAAGTGACAACCTCAGCTCTTGATTAGGTGGCAAGTTTTAAAACACATTGACAAAGAGTATTAATATCTGCTGACACTGTGCATGAAGTTATCAAATGAGAATATTGACCATGACATGTTTTGCACTTTACCTTTCACTGTTTGCTTCTTGTTGTAGTGTGTATTGCAGCCAAGGGACAATCAAATGTGTTAAAACTATTTTGTGTTCATACTCCAACAGTGGTCTGATCTAATACAAAATAACTTCTCATTACATATCCAGTTTATTGTGTTTAATTGATTTTTTGTGGGGGGTCCATTACACAAAACCAAGTCCCTTCAGTGCTTCATTCCCCATTAAAAATAGCAACTAATTAATAAATTAATTAAAAAATGACTTGTGCACATAAACATACAGTCATTTAATTTGTTTGGAAAAAATAGCTGCAAAATTATTTTGTTACCTTAGAGTTAAATCCTGCTATGAGATGGATTGTGTAAAAAATTACTCAAATGTGAAAGGAAAAAGTGTGGCTGGACTCAAAGAAGTGGACAAAAAGAACCACACTGCTGTGACATCTCAAACTAAGAATCCTGAGACATACCAAGGGCTTAGATTCAGACACAACTAATAGCTGAACCCTAATGAAATGTAATAAATTGTGTAATTATGGACATGTGTGTGTATATATGTGAATAAAGAAGGAACAAAGAATGAAAGTAAGTAAACAGCTTAAACACTAATGCTGCAGGACCTTTACAAAAAGAGAAAATACAACATCACAAAGTCAGTCGTAAACTATACAATACTGATGAAGCACACGCAAATGGTGAAGCAAAATAAACTGTAATCGCAGTAGACGTAGCAACAAACACTGTGTGTAAAGAACCTTTTATATTCATTCTTATCATGCCCCCTTGTGGATAAATCTTTTGTAAAGATCAAATTGATTGATGAACATGACAGATAAGCACAAAATATGTGAGGATTCTTGACAGAAAAAATTTGAGTTTCTAAAACTGCAAAAAATATGACAGAAAAACAAGCAGGCAGAATGAAAAAGCTGTAACGCACTCATAAAGTGCACTCTAACAAATGTAAAATGGGATGCAGGAATGCATCAACATGTGTGAAGCAGACAAAACAATCAACACATGCTGAAGGTTGTCATAGCTACTCAGAAGTACATCTACTTTGTGTATTCCTCTCTTTTTATTGACTTAAATAACTTGAGGATGGTTTGTTTTAAATATTAGTCATCTCAAAAACAGCTTTACAAGGAACAGCGTTACCCTTCTTGGTTTGAAATATTAAGGGCTTGTGTTTTATATAACCATATAAAATTCAAGATCCATTTAATATGAATGAAAAATAAGATGAGGTTACAAAATATCTGTCCCTGTCCTTCATCTAATTCATCAGCCATGTGTGAGCTCATAGTGAAGGGAAACTAACTTTGAGGTCCTTTGATACAGTATGCAAATCCTTTGAGTCTCTATTAAATCCAGAACAATATGTGTGCCACAGGCACACACTCAAGTGTTTCTACTCTCATCATTTCAAGGCTAAATTCAGTGCTTCACAAGTAAAAGAATTTCAGGTCTCACAACTGTGATGATGTGTTTTTGAGTCGCTTCTGCACCCAAAGCCATTCTGCGACTGTTGGTTTTGCTCTGGTCTAAATATGTCCATTCCTGTTACCCTTTGTTTTCTTGGATGTGCGTACCTTTGTGCTCTCCAGCCCACTGAACAGCATAAATGATTGAGGGACCCATGTATTTAGTTGTCAGCTGAGAGCGATGTTTGGTACTGAAGTTTCGGCAGGCACTGACAGCAGTGAGGTGCCTCGAACAGTGTTAGGTCACAAGACTAGCAAGCAGTCACAACACAGAGGCAACACAATCACAATGCATATGTCAAAATTGGTAAAGAAAAGATGGTCAAAAGCTTAAACAAGGTGTGCAGAATTATTAGGCTAATGAGTATTTTGAGCACATCACCCTCTTTATGCATGTTGTCCTACTCCAAGCAGTACAGGCTTACTGTAGCCTACTACCAGTTAAGCATATTGGGTGATGTGTATCTCTGTAATGAGAAGTGGTGTGGTCTAATGACATAAACATCCTATATCAGGTCAAATTGGGCAACTTCCATTCCGTTGGCAAAATGTGTCAGAAGAGAGATTTGACAGACTCTGAAAAGTAAAAAGAGTGAGATGTCTTGCAGAGGGATCCAGCAAATTGCCAAGCTTTTGACGTGTGGTCATCAAACAATCTGGCGTTTCATTCAAACACGTCAGAGTCACAACAAGCGTTTTGAAGAAGCATGGCACAAAATAACTACCCATGAACTGTGGAAAATCAAGCGTCAAGATGCTGTTTGCCACCAGTTTTGCCAAATTTTAGAGCTGCAACATCACTGGAGTTCCCAAGAAGCACAAGGTGTGTGAAACTCGTGGACATGGCCGAGGTAAGGAAGGCTAAAAAACCACCACTTAACAAAACACACAAGATAAAACGTCAAGACTGGGCCAAGAAATGTAAGACTGGTTATTGTAAGGTTTTATGTACTGGAGAAATGACAGTGAGTCTTGATGGGCCAGATGGATGGGCCTGTGGCTGGACCAGTAAAGGACAGAGAGCTCCACTCCCACTCAGACGCCAGCAAGGTGGTGGAGGGATACTGGTATGTGCTGGTATCATCAAAGCTGAGCTTGTGGGACCTTTTTGGGTTGAGGATGGAGTCAAGCTCAGTTCCCAGTCCTTCTGCCAGTTTCTGGAAGACACCTTCTTCAAGCAGTGGTACAGGAAAGAGACCGCATCGTTCTAGAAAAACATGGTTTTCATGCAGGACAATGTTCCATCTCTCGCATCCAAGTACTCCACTGTGTGGCCAGAAAAGGTCTAAAAGAAGAAAAAATAATGACATGGCCTCCTTGTTCACCTGATTTTAACCCCATAGAGAACCTGTGGTCCCTCATCAAATGTGAATCTAAAGGGAGGGAAACCAGTACACCTCTCTGAACAGTGTCTGGGAGGCTGTGGTTGCTGCTGCACGCAATGTTCATCATGAACAGATCAAGACACTGACAGAATCTATGTATGATGGCTTTTGACTGTCCTCACAAAGAAAGGGGGTTATATTGGTCACTGATTTTGTTTTTGAAAGCCAGAAATGTATATTTGTACATTTAGAGTTCTTACATTGGTTTCTCTGGTGAAAATAAGTGAAATGGGGATATGTTTCTTTTTTGTTAAGTTGCCTAATAATTATGCACAGTATTAGTCACCTGCACACACAGATATCCTTCTAAGATACTAAAAGAAAACCCAGTCCAACATCAAAAGATATTCAGTTTTGATATTTATGGGTCTTTTGTGTTCATTGAGAACATAGTTTTTAATAATAAAATGAATCCACAAAAATACAACTTGCCTAATAATTCTGTACATCCGGTACACCCCTGTACACACATGTGTATTTTTTTTAATGAAATCACTTAATTTTATTCATTATTGCCCAGCAGGTTATCAGAATTTCTCATTTATTGTCAGCATAACACTGGAAATGTATGCAGTTTTGTTGCAGTATTCATTAACAAATGGCAGAAAACAAGTTGAGTTTTATTAGTTTGACGATGAAGAAGAGTCCTTACCGTCACTTCATCAGGCTTCAGCATGAAAACTTTACCTGTTTTAAACTAGTAGGTGGCATTTCAAGCCATTTTAACCTACAAAACATACAGCTATAAAACACCATCTCAAATTATTGTCCCCTTATGTTTCTCGTCGCCGCCTGTGTTCCTCAGAACTAACCCTATTGTTGTTGACTGTCCCCTGGTCCAAACTCCTCTCAAGTGGAGATCGGGTATTCGCTGTAGTAGCTCCAACACTGTGGAAGTCCTTACCCGAGGAACTTAGATTGGCAAATTCTGTGTCTGTTTTTGAATCTGAACTAAAAACATATTTTTTACAAAATTGCATTTTCTTAACTCACTTTGTTTCTTCTTTTATATTGTGTCTGGTTTTTATATTGAGTTTATTGGATTCTTATGTAAAGCACTTTGTGACATTGTTGTGAAAAGTGCTGGCGACCTGTCCAGGGTGTACCCCGTCTCTCGACCAATGTCAGCTGGGTTTGGCTCCAGAACCCCTACGACCCTGTTTGGCAATAAGCGGTAGAAAATGCATGGGTGGATTATAAAAATACTTTTTGCAGTATTAATAATTTACAGCAGTGGTTCCCAACCTGGGGTCCCAGGACCCTCATAGGATCTCCCCCAAAGAGTTTGGGAATTAACTAAGGCTTTAACTATTCACAAAGAAACACGTTGAGGTGAATCAGTTTGATATTTCATTTTAATGCCATTTTGAGAGCTTGAAAATGTGAACTTTTGAAACCAAAGTGAATAAGTAGTGGGGGTAAAAGAAATAAAAAAAAAGAAAAAAAGAAAAAGGCAGTTAAATGAAGACGGATCCTGGCAAAAATAGGTTGGGAACCACTGAATTACAGAGTGTTTCTGTTCCATCACTTAACAAGCAACATTTAGATAATAATTTAACTTTACAAACACTATTCAGTTCAGACCAATGTTGTTCTGCTCACACACACACACACACACACACACACACACACACACACACACACACACACACACACAAAAAGAAAATAATATTAATGTGGTATCGTGGTTTTCATATGTGCTTCTATAGAGTGTTTACTTGCAAGTCTTTTTAAAGTAATACTAATGATTAGTTATAAATAACAATAGTTTGACTGACAGTCGGAAGGAAGGATGTCTGAAGGTGTTGTTTTGTCCAGGGGGGCTAAGATGAGCTAAATTAGCAGCCTGACCATGTGAAGGATAGGCGTGAACGGTACTGTGTGATAAAGAACAGATTCATTTGCAACAATGTGATATTTTAAAGCAGGACGAAATTTCTGTCTATATTGTTTTTGCATGCTGACTGATACATTTTATTTGAAGAGATGATTAATTGTTGCATTTATTTATTTATTTCAGGGTAGTCTTCCTGTCCAGAACATGGTTTCCTGAGCAGTTTTCCTACCAACACATTACAAGGGTTATAACCATTCTGGGCCATGACTGCTCTGCTTCCCAACGCCAGCGTTCCTGGAGGTACAGCATCTCTGCTGGTGACCAGTGACTGTTCATTTAATCTAACAGCAGCTGCTCAGGCAGCTCAAGGATCAGCCCATTTACTTGCCCCACTCTGTACCGTCTGTTGCTGCGGGGTCCTCAATCGCACTCTGGCAGTGGCATTCATGGTCAGTCTGGCCTTTGCAATCGTGATTGGGAATGTTGTCACACTTACAGTGTTTGTGCAAACGAGGCAGTCGAGAACACCGCAGGGATACTTGAAAGGTGACTGTTTATCTTATTTTCCTATAAAAGCTGATTTTGGCTCATTGTACAAATACTTTTTCAAATAATTATCAGGCATAGAATCCAGATTAAATTAGTAACAAGGCTTTACTTTTATCTCCCATAAATGAAATAATTCCTCCACTTTTATTCACTGATTTGTATTTTTATCTAAAAGAGACTCAAGCAGACAAGACTAACTGATTGCATCTTTGTTTCTCTTTTGCTTTTGTCTCTGTGTCACAGTGTCTCTGGCCATAGCAGACATGATGGTCGGTGTTATTGTGGTGCCTTTTTCTGTCTACACTGAAATCTCTCTGATGGTGACCAGCACTCCTCCCATTTGGTACCAGGCCAGCACTACTTCCCCATCCCTTAGCGGACTGGTGAGCCCTTGGCAACCCTGCATGTTGATTGGTCCCGTGTTTGCTGGATGCACTTTTGTCTCAATCAGCACCATTTTCCTGATGACCCTGGAGCGCAGCGTGGCCATCCTGTGGCCACTTCACAAGGATGCGCTGGTGACCCGAAGACGAACACTGCTCCTCATCCTCCTCTCCTGGGCAGCCAGCTTCCTACTGGCTCTCACTCCTCTCATGTTCAGCAGCAACTTCACTTTGGAGTACAATGAGTGTAGTCGTATGTGTAACTACACCCCGCTATTGTTTGGCGGCCGGCTCCCGCCTGATGCCAACATTCTCTTGCTCATCCCAGCGTTTGACTTCACTCTGCTTGGTGGCACGTTAGCAGTTAATATTGTGTCTTTTACTAGCATTCGACGGTACACCAAAAAACGCAAACTGCTCTCAGAGGGGAGTCTGAGTGATGGAGGGGGAGGAGGTGGAGGATGCTCTCACAGGCCCTCTTTTTCAGACATCAAAGCTGCAAAGACCATTGGCATATTAACATTTGCCTTCACAGCATCCTTCTCTCCCATCGCTGTGTTTGTGCTTGGAAACGTGGTGGGATACACCTGGTGTAACTTTTCTTTTTTTGCCTTTTGGATTTTGACAGGAAATAGTTGCTGTAATGTCATTATCTACAGTGTCAGGGACCACCGCTTCAGGAAGGGTGTGACCCTGCTCTTTCAAAGGGAGCAGTCCCCCCCACATGGTGAGAAGACCTGAGGGCTGCATTAATTCACTCTGTAGAAGCAAGCACATGTTTTGTGGTTGAATTGCTTGAAAAAAGTCTTTTTTTCCCATGAGGTGGTCAGTGCCCCAGTTATGGTTGCATTGTGTATAAAGCTTAGCTTAGCATGGAAAGGAAATGATGAAACAGAGAGATGACCAAGCAGCACAGGTTTTGTTCACACCTAGCATTAACATGAGGTTTGACCACAAGAGAACATCTCTAAGTACAGTTGTGAATGCATCCATGATATGCTGTGAACTGACAAGCTGATGATGTTCATGGCAGCATTTTGGCCAAATCCTTTCAGCAGCCTGAACGTGAACGAGTATTGGGTCACTCTGGATTACAAGAAAAAATAAAACACTTTGATGCGAGTGGCTTTACAGTCAGACTGCAGCTTGGAGTGGCCTCTTGCTTCACAACTGTGAGCTAAAGTTAATCTGGTGCAGGATTCTGACTTTTGGTCTTTCAAAATAAAAATGATATTTATGTTTGTTTTTTTAAGAAGAGAAGTTGCAATGTGAGATGTGATTTGACCACACTTGATGATGAAACACATGCACTGATCCACACACCTCATTGAAGGCTCAGAAGCTGATTGGCTAGAGTCTCGTTTCTCTGTTTCCCACTATGTTGTAGCTCATATCCTTTGTCTCTGAGTGTGAGATTCTACAGTCATTTAGCAGATGGTTTTCTCCAAATCTACTTACATCCAAAGATAAAAACAACACAAGCAAGAAATCAAACAATGGGGGACATCATTGATAAGTGCAGTTGGATTGCTGTAAGTCTAGTTGGACACAGGTGTTGCATGATGATTTTTTTAGTTCCCAATATAATCAGTTAATTTTCGTTAAGCAATAGAAAATATTTTTCAAGCTCCCGTCAGTATAACTTCTCTTTAGCCCAACTAACTGTGGAAAAGTTCCTTGAAGAGCTGAGTCTTCAGTCTGCTCTTGAAAGTAGATAACGATTCTGCAGAGCAAACAATTTGGAAGTTCGTTCCACCACCGAGGAACAACAGAGGAGAAGAGTCTCGTTTGTGATGAAGCCCCATGTAGTGATGGTAGTGCTAGGCGTCTTTCACTGGCTGAGCGTAACTGTCGAGAGGGAGTGTAGCTCTGGATTAATGAGTCGAGGTAGACAGGAGCCATTTGGGTTAATGTATTGTAAGCCAGAAGCAAACAATCTTCACACAATAGCTTCACTTTTTTTCTCCCACTGCATTTACACAACTACTTTTTGTTTACTTTGCTCATTCCCACTCATGGCTATGGTTGGGAGTAAAAACATGCAATGCAACCTGATCAAAGCAACTGCCTTGTCATTTCAGAACCGTGAAGGCTGTTTTATGGACCTAGTTTGTATTGGATGTGCTGACAAAATGTTTCTTTTTTAAATTTTCTAGTCAAACTGGGATGTTTCTATTCTGTCTATATACAAGATGCATGTTAATGTGTGAACGGCACCAAAATCTGCCTGCAAAAACCCCTGAGTCTTCTTCGCCTGTTTGTTTGTATCTGTAGAAAGAGTGAAAAGTAAAAACAAGTCATTCTGGTTTTTGTTGTGACAGATTCCATGCAGCCTCCACAAAGAGCTTACCATCACCTTTATAAAGTTTTATATCATAGGGCTTCTTATCAGCATTTCACAAAATTTCAGGAACGAAATCCGCTATCTCTTGTTTTTTTGTTAGAAATCATGCTACTGCCTCCTCTTTAAAACTAGTGTGTTTTACAAATGGTTTCACTAAGGGGTACAGCTGCAGGATTTGATTTAATTTTATTTTTCAAGCCTATAATTTGAATTAATTGTGATAATAATCTGCCTCATGTGTCAAACATGCACTTTATCAGTTACAATGTGAGCTGTTTGCATTGTGACATGCAACAGATAGTATTACTTAGGTTTTATTTCAGCATTTTATAACATTGCTTACTTTCATCAGCAAATGAACAAATAATCTGTGTATTTATAATTGTTAAACTGACTAAATGAATGGGACACAGCCACAGATGTGTATAATAAACGGGATGATTCAAGCCGATCCCTACTGTGCCAGCCTGTCTTTCAGGGTATAATGTATCTGTGATGTAAAATGATTTGTGTCAGCTATAAGTCCTACGTGTTGCTTGAAATTTTGTATTGTACAATTTGACAGTATAAAAACTGATATGAATGAGACTGACAATCCTTTTGTAGTATTGAAGGCACAGTTGAATTTAATTTAGCTCTGTCTTAAGTGGAAAATCTTTGAAAGCAAGAAAATCAGCACTGATTGAATTAATTGATTAATGCTATAATAAAGGTGTGATCCTTGCCATAGATTGTTTAACACTGACTTTGTGTATTGATCCAAAACCCTACGAGCTAATGGCATGACAGATTAAAAATGTTTTGTCCTGTTCACCATAAAGTGCCCATTAAAGAAACTGTTCGATATTTTGTGAAATATCTTTATTTTCCTTCTTTTTGAGAGTTATATGACGAGATTGATAAATAAATATATAGAAATATAGAATTATTATCTGTATTAGTTGAAGTTGAAGCCAGACAGAGAATCAATACATATTGATATATATTGATATATTGATCGTATATATA
>JBAMHX010000001.1:13445135-13459376 GCA_037177515.1 Pseudomugil tenellus
ATTATATATATATTTATTATGCATGGTGAATAAGTCTGAATAGTAGATCCAAACATATGCAAATATTTATAAAACAGTTTTATTAGCATTACTATCCATGTTGAAAAGCACTCACTGCTCCTTTAGGAGGTGGATAGTTGAAAGCTGTCGGCATAGGCATGGGCATGGGCATAGGCATGGGCATAGCCATGGGCATGGCAGCAGCAGGAGCAGTGAAACCTCCACCACCCCCTCCTCCTCCCCCAGACTTCCTATCATTGTCCACATCAATCAAGTCGGCCTCTTCTCCAGCACAAACCTCAGGCTGTCCAGACACAAAAACAGATGGTGTAAATAAAAAGATTGCATAACATTATTCTTCATACTCAGTCAAAGAAACCTTTAAAAACATACCCGGACCATGGCGTCAGGCTCATACGGCACGTTATAGTTCTTGGCGATTTCTATCAGGTAGCGCTCAACCAAAATCTTGGGAGGTGCCTCTACGCTCAGTTTGTGCATCAGCTATAAGCATCAGATATTTGAACAATTGACATGGGAAGTTAGTGGAGGAAAGGTTTGGGTATTTTAAAAACAGACTTGTAGGAAACTACAAGAAAAAAGCATACTCTGTCATTAACTGTGCCAATCTGGTTTGTCCTGCATAGCTTGCCATACTCCTTGCTATATTTTGCACACAGCTGCTCAGAAACCTGAAAGAAACAGGAGACATGAATATCAAGATCAGTCTGTTATTATTAAATTATCAGAACTTGTATAATATGGTCGACAGAGCTAATACCTCAACACTATATTCAGACCAAACTTACAATTTTTAGTTCAGAAACCTCTGACTGGAGACGAGGTGCTGCCCAGATGAGAGTAGAAACAGCCTCTTGCAACCCTGGATCTAGTTCCCTATAAGTGATGAGAGAATACGGATAAGAACGGCAACAAACACGCGCTAAAAGCTCCACATTGATGCATTTTTTTCTCTACTCACTTCATGGACTGTATGAGACCAAAGCGAGCCAACAGCAGATCACAGTAAAGCTCCAGGATCTCCATGGCTTCTACCAGATAGTCCTCTCTGATGATGTGCTCCACACGGATACGGGCTCGTTCATCTTTACCTGATGACAGGTAATCGGCAATCTCTTTCCTTGCTTTTTGGGCAAGCTCAGCTTTATTTTAAGTTTACATTAAAGAGAGAAAAAAAACATTACATTATTCTCACCTACAAAAAACAACTGCTTTAGCGAAACCATCCAGGACTGGTGTAAAATAAGAAACAGGACTCACTTTTCTTTTTTTCAAGGAGTTTGAGTCGGTTAATAACCAGCCGCAGATTGACTCTGAGCCTCTCAGCTTTGAATCCTCCTCCAAGCATGATGGCAAACTATCAGTGAACCGACAGAATGAAAAGAGCTGACTTCACACGGAAACATAAAGCAACACATAGAAACCATGTATGTACCCCACCCCCGAGCTAGTGAGTCACTTAATCATGTGAGCATGACCACATTACTTCACCCATTTGACTCCAAGCTAATAAAACACATATAAACACAGATGACGTTAAACGTTCCAGTAGCTAACTTCCTAAAACCATTATGTTTATACCTGAAACTGCGAGCCATTACCGGTTAGCTTTAGCCATACAAGCTAACAGGCCAGTAATACTGCTTTGAACGCACATTTGTAATTTGCTCTCTATTTATTCTCTAGCTTTTCCATAATCTAATAGTTGTACGAATTTAATAATACTGATTGATAAACTTAACTATTAGGACGCTTTGTTTGAAGAGCTCCTCTGCTGTGTAATGGTTAGCCTCTTAGCTCTGGCTCAACGCTAGCAAAACAAAAACTAATCGAGCATAGATATTCAAATTCTTTGAAGATATTAGTCTTCTTAAAGCGATTGATTTCAGTTAAAACAAAAAAATACATGAATAAAATAAAACAGAATTTACCTGTAAATGTCAGTCGATCGCGAACAACTTTCTAGTGTTTCTGTTTTGTCGCCTGGTTTACTTCCGTGATTATTTGCAGTGACGACATGGGGATTTTACCACAGGGGGCGTGGCCTGGGACTGGACCAGGAATGTAGCAGGTGTGACGCCAGAGCTATTTTACCCGGTTAAAGTTGGACCTCTTATTCATTATATGTAGTCACATCAGGCAAATCCTGGTCCAGAAAGTAAAACACCTGTTCTGCAGTTTTTCCGACCTGTTGAATTTTATAAACACAGTTTATCTGCCCGCTAAACGAGCCTGTTAGTGAAAACACCTGTTCTAAACAGGTACAGGTAGATCCAAAAACATGGCAGGACTTCTACTTTCTGGACAAAAAACTGGCACCTCTGTATGTAGTATTTTTCATTCTCTGTGCCTCTTTGATATTCTGTAGCTTACATTTGCAGACATAAACAATTATAGCCCCATAAACCTCCTCAACGTTCCTATTTACTGTCATTGTCTACTTTTATATAGTCTATGACCATTTTACCATTTAAACACTATAAACTATTTGTTTTCTTAAGTGCTTGTATTTGCCGTGTTGGAACACAGAAAAAACGAGAACATTTAAACATTAAGTCAAAGGACAGAAAGCAGGACAAGCTTCTACAAACTCACCCACAAAGCTACTTAATGATGCATATAACAAATGTAGCTTTTTCCCTGTCAAAAATTTATTTTGCTATATTTTACTATATATATTACTATATATTTAGTTCAAAATATAGTATAAGCTGCAGTAAAATAAAGATTTTGTTGCAATCAGAAAAAACACCAAAATTAATTTATGATAGTAATGCAACATGCTATATCATTGTGCATTGAATTGATTCATTAACTTGTTAAATCAGGGTTTATTATATCGTTCATTTAGCATTTAGCTGCAATAAAAGTCTTATGTTTAAGATGGTTTTTAAAAGCACTCCTTTGGTTTCAAATGGATGCTCATGAGTTTTGTTATAAGGGGAAAACTCATTTCCCTCTTTTCTGAAGATGATGATTTTTATTCACTTGAAAAACCCACACTGACACATCTGTGTGCTTGATTAACTTTAATAAAAACATCAACTTTACATCAACTTTCAGGTTTAATATATGGCATCTTTGGAAAAAAACCCCCAAAAAACAAAGAAATTATCACAGGCATTACAACTTGAGTTTGCTGACAGAAATTTCTTTGTGTTTCTTTTTCTTTGAAGATTGGTCTTTCACACTTTTGATCTGACTTTTCACCTGATCCTGCAGCTGAGAGAAGAAGGCCTGAGATGACCTTAGAGCTTTGTCCTTTCCCTCGTCCTGAAAACGAAAAAAAAAACAAAGTTAGACAAACCGGAAAACATGTCATCTAAGAGACAACACAGTTTATTTTGGTATGTAAAGGTGTGGCGTGTCTGGTTAGTCAATTCATATGAATGCTTGAGGTAGTATTTATATGCAGGTATGTTCGTCATGATAACACGTCAGCCAACTCAGTGCACATCTGCAGTTCAACTGTGGACTCAAAATAATCTAGCTACATTGATTATTCTAAGCATTTTGGCTGGAAAGGTGTAATACTTAAATTATTTTACTTCCAATCTTGTTACAATAATAGTACAGTAATATTGTGATGACGTTTCAGTCAGTAGTGTAGAGGCTGTAAGTACAGTAATGTCTCATTAGAAGTCTGTTAGATATAAGTTTTAGATGCCTGAGAAACATAATTTATCCATAAGTTGTGTAACATTTTCTGGTGATTTGACAAAGACCACAAAGGACTACAGGGAAAAAGTTAGAAAGTCAACTTCAACAGAAACACATGAGGGATCTAAGGTCAAGAATGAAAAAGATCACTGGCTTCAAGTTAACGGGATCAGACTGATTGGGTCCAAAAAACCTGCTCACAACTTTTTCAACATCAGCCTGAGTCAGAAAAGATTTCCCGTGCAGTGGTAAATATCCTGCTTCATCCAGTACCTAAAAAACTTAACCATTTGAACCAAATGACTGCAGACCTGTTTCAAAGTGCTTGAGACTGGGCTGAACACTCATGCCATTGTGCTTATTGATTGCAATACATTTTAGGCTGATCAGTAATGAAGCTGTTTACTCGATCAAATGTGGTAGAAATGTGGGACCCAACAGCCAACAAACATTATTTTCTTCTTTTTCTTGCAGAAGTTGAAGTTAGACACACAGAATAAAGAAATGTGGAGCTGAAGGCAGTTATTAGGTCATTACTGAGAAGAAATGTTACTCAAGATCCATTGAGTTGCAGTTTTTATGTATTATTAATTTTAAAAATGTATGTAAAATCAGATTATACAAAAAATTATATCATGATCTTTTTGGAATATTGCTCTACTTATACCTGTGACTGGTCTACCGCCGCCCCCATTATAGCTAGCATACCATAATAAGCTTGGGGTTGAAGTCACCTTCACCTGCTTCAGAGAGCGCACTGATGTGGACCAATTATGCAGCACTTTAAAAATCCCATTAACTGATTTCTCAAGTGCCTTTAAGGCAACTTGGCCTGCTCTATTATGCGAGAACCTCCACAATTTCCAGGTGGATACCTTTTCAACAACCTGGATTTAGGATTTCCTAACAAAAGGACCAGTTTGTGAGACTGAAAGGATGTGTGTCAGAAATGGTGGCCTGAAGCGCAGAAGCACCACAAGGGATTAAACTCTACAACTCTGCAGGTGTGGGGTGTATCAGTGATGGACATGAACTGAGTACAGACTGAAAAAGACTGATCAGTCCATTTGTGGGATGGTGGATGGTGGAGAAGATTTCTGACTTCATAAGAAACAAGACAATAAAAATCACTTTATATCCTTGAAGAGGTGGTGGAGGAAGAAAACAAGTACCTTGGAGTTAAAATTGACAACAGATTAGACTGGAAATGCCACACAGAGGCCATCTACCAGAAAGGACAGCACAAGTCTTCTCTGTACTTTCTTATGCAAGTTAAGATCATTCAGTCTTTATCAAAATGTTATCTATCATCTATAAGTTGATGTGAACAGAACAATTAGCTTTGCAGCTATTTGTTAAGGCAGCAGCATCATTGACAGAGAGACAAAGCAAACTGATCAAGAAGCCTGGGTCTGTGCTGCGGAGAACACTGGAGCCACAGGAGCTGATTGTCCAGGAAAGAATGCTGGATGTCCTGGACATTAAAGGATGTCCAGGACAGCTGGACAATACATAAATGTTCAGAGAGAACGTCTTAAACTCCAATGAAAGACACAAAAGTAGTTCAGATTATTCTTGCCAGCAGCACATTTTCCATTTGATTGAATCTTTCAGGGAACTTTATATGGATGCCGTTTTGCTCCTTTGGTCTCTTTTTTGATGGCCCCTCCCTTCTTCAGCTAACAGCATGACTCCTCTCTCATTCACCATTTTGGAGGACCGCACACATGTCCGTGTTGGTTGGTGACTGTAAACCTTTTACCCCATATGGAGTGAGAGCATAAACAATGCTTTGGCTCCAGTCCGTGTCCCCAGTTTGTCTTCTAACTCCTCATTTTAACAATTAAACTCTATGACCAGACCAGTACTGACTTTCCATGCAGACTACACTTGAATGCAAATCTTTCTGTGGAAAGTGGACTAAGACAAAACTCTTACCTTGAGTATTGTGGCTTTGCCTCCTTTCGTGAGTTTCTTCAGGTTTTCTGTGACTTCAGCCTTTGATGGTTTTCTGCCCTCGCCAGTTGTGCTGGCCTCTCTTAGTTTCTGTCTCTTTTCTTTCTCCTTGATCCTCAGACGCTTCACCTTCTTTTTGTGGCGCCTCTCACGCTTTTTGTCTGTTGTCGTCTTCTCAGCATCACCCACAATATCGCCTGCTTTGTTCTTCTCCTTTAGCAAAAATAAACTGTTTTTATACAGGTTGTGTAAACACATATCAATATCAAAATAACTGTGAATGAACTGATGGTAAACCTTGATTTCTTCCGGTGCGAGCAGCGTAGCATCACTAGCGCTGACTGGTGCCACCTCCTCCATGGTAATGGATGGTAAGTTAGACACAACCTTGACTTCAGGAACAGGCTGTGCAGAAAAAAACACACATGATAGTGTTGATCAGTAAATGTAATGGGCTTCTTTTTCTGTCAGTATGTCTGGAAACTTTTAAACAGGACTCACTGGTTTTGGTGTGAAGTGAAAGTTGGATAGAGCATCTAACTTTAGAAAGAGTGTGTCCATAAGTTTTTGAATTTCTACATGAGCAGGGTTTTCTTCCTCCTCTGTCTTTTGCTGCAAAAAGAAAAATGAAAACTTAATGGAAGCTGTACATGACAACAGAAACAATGTAAAAGGGTCACATGTCAAACCTGAATCTGATTTATGTATTCTTGTTCGTAGATTTCCGCTAGACTCTGCTTGCTCTTCTCATGGTCCAAAGTTAACCTCTTCTTGTACTCAAAAACCTCTTCTTTGGGCTTTGCTTTACGGACCACATCATCAAAAGCCTTAGATTTGAAAAGAAGCAAAGGACAAGTGGTTACAAATCGGGAACATTGTGTATTTTCAAAACCATAAAACAAATGTGACAATGGCTAACCTGATCTTTAATTCTCTGTTTGATGATGTCTTCAAGCTGCAACGTGGTTTCCTCTGTGATAGTTGGAGCTAAAGTAACAAACACAAATTTTCATAGTTTCAATTCTTGTCATTCTAACAGCAACCATAAATCAGGAAAGCATGGCACCTGTGTGAAAAACCGTACAAATTTTAAATAAATTGCACTTATTGAATATTTGAATGCTGTCTTACCCATTCTTGACGCCTGCTCAAACTCAACATCTTCTTCCAGCATACTGTTCTCTGGACGAGTTTGTGCCGTCACCTCTCCCAGCAGCTGCCACGGCTTCTCTGCAAGAGCAGCTTTCTCCAGCTCCTCGATCTTCTGGGACATCTAGAAAGCGGAAAAAACAATGGTTTGTACGGCTGACATTAAATCCTAAAAGACATTTGATTAATTAAGAATCCATCTGAAACTGATTCAGATGGTCATAATATCACAAAGTTTTAAAAGAACATGAGTCAGCATGTTATTTCGTCTCTCCATCTGCTTCTTTTCTGACATGATCCAGTTCAGGCTCGCGGGGAAGCTGGAGCCTACAGGCGAGAGGCAGCGTACACCCTGGACAAGTCGCCAGTCCATCAAAGGTCCAAAACACAAACAACCAGCACCCTTCTTGCAGTGAAGCCACAGCGCTAACCACTACGCTACCATGGAGCCTTTTCCCAAATCCTCCATGGAAATTTACATGACCTTATAAACTAAAAGCCTGGTTTGTTGGGTGAAATTACCCAGTTTTATTAGATTTCCCTTCTATCTAAAGATTCAATCAAACCCAAACTGGCCTTGACGCTCAACACATTGTGCACAGTACATCTGAGGTTCAGCCTGGATGTAACGGAAGAAGCCAGTACAGTTAAAAGAAACCTGCTAGAAATAAAACCGTGTAAAATTCACAATATGTGGCATTAATCTCGTTTGTAAATAATCACACAGCATCTATGAAATACACAGTGCTGTGAAAGTGTGTAATTTATTGCTCAGCATGGGAACAATTTACCACCAGTAAATGATTTGTTTTAGTCTTTTAACTAACAAATGAAGAAAATAAACCTGATAGTAACGGGCTGAAAAGGATCAAATCACCAACTATCTAAGGTTATGTTCACACTGCAGGCAAAAGTGGCCCAAATCACTTTCTGCCTATGTACGACACATATCAGATTGTTTTCTGATGGCCTAAAGAGCAAAAACCCCTTTTCTCTTTTATTTTAAATGACACCCAGGCCACTGGTCTTAAATTGGTTACATTATTATTTTTCCATTACTTTTTTTAAAACATAAGAACTCAGCATGACATATATGATACACTTAGTTTCTCAGACATTTTGCATCATTTTATTCTAAAAACTTTGCTCAAAATTGTCTCAAACACAATCAGATTTTTGCCTCCTGCTCCTTATCGGACACCAGAAAATTATAGGAATATTATATAAGAATGATGACATATCACATGGTTATAAATGGTAAATATCTCTAAAAATGTGGTCCTTCTTTTATATACACGTATATATTTTTTATTTAAGGGATGAATACAGACGTCATAATCCACTTTTCTCGCTGCTTTTTCATGGGTTGGGTCTTTAAGGGTTAAAGTGACCTCAAAGTGACCAGCCGTGGAACATTTTATACAACTTTTATGTCACTGAAGTATGAAAATATAAGATTCAATGATCAATGCACCAAGAGCTGGTATGTCTCCACCTCTTTTCCAGATGTTTTTTCTATGCAGTGGAGGAATAGATGATGAGATGTTCCAGAGGGGCAGCATATGAAAGTGCAATGTGTTAATATAGCACTTAATAATTAAATTGCAGCTATTACAGTGTGTACCCTGCCTCTCGCCCGGTGACTGCTGCGATAGACTCCAGCTACCTGCGACCCTGAATTGGATGAAGCGGTTAAGAAAGTGGATTGCTAGAAGATTTGGATGCTCATGGTGCCGTCTGCAGAGCTACATGTTGCTTTTGGCTTGTAGGCCAGCTTTTCCCAAACGTTCGGTATCTTGGGGTCATGGCTCAAGAATTTTGAGTTGCTGTAGACACATTCAAATGCATGGAGTACTTGTCTAATCCCAAACAATCATGGGGAACTTCATCAGTGATTCCTGATGTGCTGAATAAATTGGTATGTTATAAAGCAGCTTCACTGTAAAAAATTAAATCAACTTCAAGTATTTATTTTTATTACAAATAGAAAAGAGAATGGCAAGTCAAATCATCTCCAGTTTGTAACTGGTTACCTTTTCTTGTCGTTTCTCAAATGAAGACTTCGATTCGGACTTCTCTGAGCTTGAGGCTCTTCCTCCAAAAATGTCCTCAATGTCTTCCCCCTCGCTGTCTTCGTCACCAGAGAGATTAAAGGTCACTTTCTTATTAGATGCTTTAGCGTGACGTCTCTGCTCATCCCTGGCAAAAACAGACACAAACATGCTGGAATCAACCAAACAAGCTCCTCCCACATGAATACAGACAATACATAACTTTCATAGCACTTACTCATCATCACCCTCCTCTTCACCATCAGAATCATCTTCTTCATCGTCGATTTCTTCTTCACCTTTTTCCTGGCTCTCATCCATGTCATCTTCATCTGACTGCTCATCAATTTTAGGTGTCTCACCCTCCACTGCATCAAAGAAGTCCTTGTACTTGAAATCTCTAGAGCTTTTTACCTGTTAACATGAACAACAATCAACACATTTCATGTTTTCTCCACTGACCAGAACAAATGGAAATGTTTGTTAAAATACATACGTTCTTTTTCTTTTGTTTTTTGGAAAACATTTGGTCCAAGTCAAGATCATCATCCTCATCAGATGGCAAATCCTGAAAATAGTCTACATAATCTTCCTCTCCATCTTCCTTTCCCTCTTGTTTATCCATATCATCAAGAAACGACTCCATTTCTGAAAGTTTGAAGAACTTATCATCGACTTCAGAAGGAACCGCCTTTGTTTTGGAACTCGTCTTCCTACTTTCTTTTTTCTGATTCTCTTGTTTCTCCAAAGAATCCACATCAAAATCAATATCAGAGTCATCCTCTGAGTAATCCTCTGAACCATCTTCTGCCTCTGTGGGCTTTTTCTTAGAGAGTCTGAGTGGTTCCTCCTCTTTTTCATCCAAGTCCTTTTCATCATCTGTTGTTTCTTCTTCCTCTTTGTCATTCTCGTCTTCATCTTCTTCTGGAAGTAATGTTAATGTGTTATCTGACAAGGCCTTGTTGATGGTGTGACTTAAGTGTTTCAGCACAGCATCATTCTGCAGCTCCAGCTCCTGCCAAATTTGCTCTTCATCAAAGTTTTCCACCACCAGTTGAGCCAACGGGCTGCCTTTAAAATCTGCAGGTTCCTGAGATTTGTGGAGGTCATATAGGGTCTTTGTGAGGGAGGTGAAGTCTGCTGCCACTCCATCTTGAAGGCTGAAAATATTAAAATAGTTACAGTCACTGTTCTGATGTACTGGTGCAGGAACGTTTTTATTTTTTTGCTTTTATTTTTAGAATTTGTTCAGAAAATACAAGCTGACAACCGATTGCAATCTTCAACATAAATACTGATGTAAGCATGTGTAATATAGTACTTTAATAAATAATTTCAGT
Source organism: Pseudomugil tenellus (assembly GCA_037177515.1). Lineage (NCBI taxonomy): Eukaryota > Metazoa > Chordata > Actinopteri > Atheriniformes > Pseudomugilidae > Pseudomugil > Pseudomugil tenellus. The sequence continues at coordinate 13,455,313 of JBAMHX010000001.1, forward strand.
ATGTGCATAATAATAATAATAATTTTTCATGGAACACCAGTCAATCTGAAAACCCAAACTCCTTCCACGGATTTCAATACACTTATGTGTAGTTGTCCATATATTGAGATGCTACATCTCTGCACAATACTCCAATCTATTTTTATTTATTTAAATATAACAACTAGCGCAAGTAGATTAAAAATAATCTCAGTACCGTCTGAGCCACATGTACACACATGCATAATGTGTATGTACACAGAATGGCGTAAAAATCACAGTTTAGCAGATGGATGCACGAAACTTGACAGTATTTTACTTATTCTGTGATACCATTACATGATCATATCATTTATTCATTTATAGCTGGACGGAGTGACATATATTCCCTCTAAAAAAAATTAAGCACTAGGTTGCGCTGTGGTTAATTTCTTCATACGAAAGAGAGTAGATGCTGTTAATTTTGGAATAAATAAAGCACTATTACGTTTTCATACTTTCACGCTCTACTCTTTTTATTTCATTGGAGAGACTGTTTCCTTTACTTTTATAATTGCACATTTTATTAAAGGGGTTAGATCAGCTGTTCTCTTATCACAAAGGTACTCAATGAAAATGGTTTTAAATTAACTACAATAATGTTCACAAAAACTGAGTTTCTTTGATTGCCACTGGTGGGATTCAAAGTTAACCCTAATTAAACTTAAAACATCGAGTTAACCCTCACATTAAAAGTCGCCTGAGAATTATTTGGTTTGCAGTTGACAACGTACCAGACATGCATTACGCTAATATGTGCTACCGCTATAGCTCCTGTAGTTAGCATTAGCCAACAGTAACGAGAGACATCACATCTTAACAAATACGTAACAACATTGAACAAGTTTGATAAAGAAAATCAACACTCGCCTCAGAAAGTTTTCTGGCTGGGCTGTGTTGGTATTTATCTTTTGGACACACTCCTCCAACATACTCCCCAAATCTCTACTAGCCATGTTTCCCTCACATGGGTGACCCTCCGTGTCGCAGGTAAATAGGTTCAACGAGAAACTCGTCTGTTGTTGGATTTTCGTTCCGTGGCACAAACATGGCGTCCATGGTGCTAAAGGTTGCAGGTTGGTTTATGTCGAAAATGTTCGAACTACCACATTTAGGCTTTTACGTGCTCTTTTCTACTTACGTCTTAGATGTGTACTTGATTATCAAGGCACGCTTAAACTCTAAACAAATCTTCAGCGTTGCTGAGTAAAACTGTTTTTGCGTTACGTCACCAGTTTGTGTGCACTGCTCTCTTTGCATTTGTGACTTGAAAAGTGTCTGTTGATTTTAACAGAATGACATATTTGGCCAACTTTAATTCGACTTTAGACATTTTTTAACATCTAAACTTTAATTTATATACAGTGAAAAATATAGCTTAGAAACGTATTCTATTTTGCAGAAACAGACAACTTAAAGCATTTAATAACATGTAATATGTAAACTTACTACAGCACGTCTCACTGTTTTCTTCGTTCTTTTCTCAGTTGCAGGTATTTCCAGATGTTCTCGTGTTAAACTCCTGAGGACACATGCAACAACAGCATCTCTTCATCAGGGCGTCCCTGGATCCCTGTGGAAGCTGGGGAAGCTGAACCATATTGCCATTGCTGTGCCTGACATGGAGAAGGCCACAGCTCTGTATCGGGATGTGCTTGGAGCTACAGTGAGTGAAAAAGTGCCCCTGCCAGATCATGGTGTCTACACAGTATTTGTGGAGCTTGGCAACACCAAACTGGAGCTGCTCCATCCTCTGGGAGAGAAGAGTCCCATCTCTGGCTTCTTACAGAAGAACAGGTCGGGAGGGTTGCACCACATTTGCATAGAGGTGAGACCAGGCTGACATCATTTAGTTGTTGTATATGTTGACTTGTCTTTTCTGTCCTTTCCATCCCCGGTCGAAACATGCAACCTTACACAGAAAAGTCGCTGTTTGAATCTCCTCACCAGCCGAGGCTCAAACCAGCCACCTTCTTGCTGTGAGGCCATGGTGCTAAGCACTTTTCCACCATGCAGCTGTTTTTCACTCAAGCCAAATACTTACAAAAATAAATGGGTCTTTTTTCTAAATAATTGACTACATCATTGTATGCAACACTGTTTGTGAGGAAGATCACATTTCAACAAAATCCTGAATTTTCCAATCAAAATGTATCCTAAGGTGTTGCACACACACATGTGGGCGCATTGGGGATTATGGGGTTCAGTTAAAGTTAATGACACTTCAGGATGCTGATTAAACCCTGCTTCCCCCCCCAAAAAAGTTCAGTTTAATCTGAATCCCACTTTTACCTTTCAAGGGGAAAACTTTTCTTTTTTAAAAGCTGTTTTCATAAACAGTGCCTTAGTTTAGTGTTTCTACTGTGTGCTGTTATAAATCTGTTGGTAATAATGTTAATAAAGCATTTTGTTGTGAAGTTTCTTATATAAAATGCATATGTAAAAAAAAAAACAACACATTTTATGCCGGGCTCACAAATTGACTATTTATTTATACTGGCACAACAACAAAAGATATTTGTTCAGTATTACATTACATTACAGTTATCTAGCAGACGCTTTTCTCCAAAGCGACTTACATCTGAGAATAAGAACAACACAAGCACAGAATCAAACAGTAGAGGACATCATAGATAAGTGCTGTCAACTGCTGTTCGACTGCACTATTACTCATCTATTCAACATGCATTTCATTTTTTTACTTATTGTCTTAATTCTACATAGTGTATTATGAAATGAACACGCAGTCTGACTGAATTAGTTAGATGAATAGCTGACAGAATTCTCCTTTCGGTTGCAGGTAGATGACATTAACGCTGCGGTTGCCGACCTCAAAGCAAAGAACATCAGAACTCTGTCAGCAGAGCCTCGGATAGGTGCTCACGGGAAGCCAGTCATGTTTCTTCATCCCAAAGACTGTGATGGTGTACTGGTGGAGCTCGAAGAAGCATAAACATCTGCGTGTGCTTGCAACAGTTAAAGCTTCCTCGATAATAATTGTGATAACAATGTCGGTGATTCCTCAAAGCACTTCTCATTTCAGCAACTTCTTTAGGACTTTTCTTTTTTGTTAAGAATAAAATAGTTTGGTGTGTTGTTGAGTTTCTATAAAGAATATTGTCAATCATTAAGCAATTTATCAGAGTGTCTGTTTCCATTTGAGGTTGAAAAATCAACTCATTGCTATCCTGCAACACTCCTCTTCCAAGATGACAGAAAGCTCATACTGGAGTAGGAAACAGATTTAAGCTCATATAGGGACTTTCTAGGAAGTTTAAGGTGGTGGGTTTACACTGTAACTTTAATTTGTAAAGGCAAAATGAACTAACTCATACATATATATACAGCCGTGGACAAAATTGTTGTTACCCCTCAATTAAAGAAGGAAAAACCCACAATTCTCACTGAAATCACTTGAAACTTACAAAAGTAACAATTAATAAAAATTTATTGAAAATTAAATAATTAAAATCAGCCATCAATTTTGAATTGCTGATTTACATAATCATTTAAAAAACAAACTAATGAAACAGGCCTGGACAAAAATTAACGTACCTCGATAAAAGATTGAAAACTATTTGACCAGACTGACATGATTCTTCTTTTTCTTATTTCCGGCAGGCTATACGCTGGTATGCGCAATGCTGCCCTCCAACACTTATATGTTACTACACTTCACTATATTCTTGAAAAAAGGCCAGTACGGCTTAAATAAGACAGCACCGCAACTGCAACTTGCCCCTCATTTGATGAAAAAAAATCGCTTTAAATGAAATAACAGGAAGAACTGACATGATTAAATCAGGTGTGTCCTTTAATTGATATCACAGGTGTTTCCAAACTCATAATCAGTCAGTCTGCCCATTTAAAGGGAGACAAGTAGTCACTCTGCTGTTTGGTGAAAAGGTGTGTATCCCACTGAACATGGACAACAGAAAGCGAAGGAGAGAATTGTCCCAGGACATCCGAAAAAAATTATAGACCAACATCTTAAAGGTAAAGGCTATAAGACCATCTCTAAACAGCTTGAAGTTCCTGTGACAACA
>JBAMHX010000001.1:13459476-13476903 GCA_037177515.1 Pseudomugil tenellus
AGCATACGAAGAAAAGAACACTGTCCCTACGGTGAAACATGGAGGAGGCTCAGTAATGTTTTGGGGCTGCTTTGCTGAAATCTGTGGACTATCAAGGCAATCTGGAGAGAAATGTGCTGCCTAGTGCCAGAAAGCTTAGTTTCAGTCGCAGATCATGGCTCTTCCAACAGGACAACGATCCAAAACACACAGCCAAAAACACCCAAGAATGGCTGAGGGAAAGCGTTGGACTATTGCAGTGATGGCCTCAAAAGATTGTGCAACAAAATATTAAGTTATTGGTACCATCATTTTTGTCCAGGTCTGTTTCATTAGTTGTTTTTTTTTAATGATTATGTTAATCAGCAATTCAAAAGTGATGGCTGATTTTGATTATTTAATTTTCAATACATTTTTATTTATTGTTACTTTTGTAAGTTTCAAGTGATTTCAGTGAGAATTGTGGGTTTTCCTTCTTTAACTGAGGGGTACCAACAAGTAAGTGTGTGTGTGTGTGTCCATTAATCATATTACATGAAGTAGAATAATTATTTTACCTTGTTTTTAAAAATGTTGTTCTTTTTATTTGTAGTTACTAAACAACTCAGAATTTAATATAAATGAAAAGAGAGAAAATTTAATTTCTTAAAAGTGAATTATGAATAAGAAGCATGATTTCTGAGAGGGATCAGTGTAACATATTTTATGTGCATAATCCACAGTACTCACATGTTTATATAAAAAGCCAAAATATTAGTAATAAGTAATAAATTAGTGGTGTGCAGCTGGAACCCACGTCAGAGTGGTTTCATGACATCAGGACTGATGGGTGTCTTACTGCCAAACCACCACTAGAGGGAGTTCCAGGCACTGAGGACAGTCGCCAACTGATTGCGTATTTGTGGGAATCTGATGATGCATAGATACAGTATGTCATTTGACCTTCCTGTAAAGTTCTCTGTTGTCAGCTGGAAAATTCCAAGTGTGTTTCTTCATCCTTTTTGTTTTTCATGATATCTTGTATGTTAAAAAGTAGTATTCTGACAACATGCTGAGATAGTTTTAGTCAGCAAAGTTTATTTGATAACCTGCTAGTTTTAAAAATTCATATGAACATTCAACTGAGATTTTTAAATTTACTTCCTACACGCACGGAGAAAAGTTAGACATTATCCTTCAATAAAAGCATAACTGACTAACGTTTCAGTCTCATGAGGGTTTACTGACTGCAAAACTTCCATTTTTACTCTAAAATTCCTGGAACTTCTTTAATTATAGCTTATGATCTCATTTTCAGGTGTTTACAACTTTACTTCATATGAAAGCAACTAGTCAGGAGTTGTAAGCTGTTTTTATAAAACCGACAAAAATAGTCCAGTTAGTACAAATCACTTAGTAAAGATACTTTACAAACTTAGTCTTAATAAGATTATAGTGAATATTTTAAGTCAAACGTTTACAGATATATTACTAACATAGAGGAATGTCCTTTAGTTTGATGAAACAAACTGAACTGTTGGATCAACTATATTTAGGTTAAAGCTGTAGGATCCATTTCAACCTTAAATGTGAGTTAATTTAAAGTTTATATAAAAGAAACTTGAAGAATTTAGCTTTTACCTCTGACAGAAATTAGTATTATGGTGCAGATGACCACATGATGTCCTCTGAGGACACCCCGACTCGGGTTAGAACTAGTTTGTATACAGACATCAGTAGTCTCACGCCAGACTGAAAGTGTTTGGGATCAAGCAACTCAAATGAAAAAAAAACAAAGTGATGTTGTTGGGACTCGGCCCCTAATTAACCTTAGGATCAGTAGGACTGTGTTCAAGGTTGTGTTGAACTCCATCTGCTCTCAGTGGAAAAATCTCAGCCCACCCAGGGACACTTTGTCAAACTGCATCTTCCACATAATTATAATCTTGTGGTGCAAGGTTACAACACTATCCATAACTTTACTTGTTTGAGAGGAGCAGTGGCAAAAGGCCCAGTCTCCTCTCCTCCCCCTCATAAAGGCTAAAATCGCTTCGAAAACAATGCTCAATTTCCTTCAACACCCTCCTTGTTGCTCTCTGAAGACACACACATCAAATGTTATTCACACAAACTGCTTCCGGTTCTAACAGAAACCAGATTTCTGTCCTGCCAAGAATTCTGTTTGCTACTTTTTTCCCAGTTTACAAGTTATCAGTTGGCCAGTTTACAGAAAATCCACAATATTCAAAGAAAACAATGTACATCCTAGCCTTAACATATGACGGTAACAAGTTTACGAGTTACCCTGATGTAAAGTCTGTTGAGAGGAAAATGTTTCCAAATTAGAAAACCAAACACCAAGTCTTAAATGTGTTTTCCTAATGTAACCACTCCCAGTGTTGTGGAAACTTCGACAAAGTCAAGGCTGTGAAGAGAACCCAAACATCAAGCTGATAAATTTGTTGCTACACTTGTGCACCAAGTACACACACACACACCAGCTCAGTCAGGATGAGTTCATACATTACCCACGTTTACCAGTTTCATACTAATGATACTAAATGACAAAGTAACCCCAGATTTTTTGCTCCTGTTAAGAAATGAAGTCTGATTTAAAAATCTGTCCAAGCTAAATAAAGTCGCTTTCAGCTCAACAAGCTGTGACTCAGATTGTCTTCGAAACCCATTATTTATGTAATGGACAGTCAGCTAAACAGATGATTAGCTTTGTACCAAGCTGTTCATTTCAGTCATAAATTACATTTACTAGACGTTAGCATCTCAGGAATACTATAATTAAGTCACCATTTTGTCCACCCAACCCCCCTTAAGAGTCAACCACCAAAGCCATTTAAAAAAAAAAAAAAAAAAAAAAATTCAGTCACTTAAACACAATCATAACACCCAACATCTCATTCTTCATTCCTGCTGTCTGGAGGGACAATCTAGTTTAATATTCTCCTGTAATGAGACGCAACCCTGGACTTCTTAGTAAAAGAGACATCAAGTCAGAATTCAGAGGGTTTCATTTATTTGGTCAACTCCTGACAGAAACAGCAAATATGTGATGATAGCGTCAGTAAAGCTACAAAGTGGAAAAAGAACTTCAAATGCAACATCTCCACAGAATCTATTGGTGTGATGTTAAAATAGTACCAGATATAAATACCATGAGCTTAAATGACTAGCCAGTATCATGCAAAACACTTAATATTGTCGATACAAAGAAGCGGAAACCAAAACACAAATGCAGAAGCGTTAGCAAAAAGGATCGGACAGATTTAGCTGCTTTCTTTGCCCAGAGTGTGTTTGTCAAACAAGTATTCAGCCATTCCGTTCTGGGGAGCACCCATGCGGCGCAGGTTGGTCACCCAGTCTCCCAGTTCTTTGATGGACTTCACCTGCTCGTCAAGGTAGTGGGTCTCAACAAAATCACAGAGCTGAAAGAAAAATGGGAAACAAAAAAAACAGGTAATCAAAAAAACAGGTCGACTGTGTTGATATTTGCAGCTTTTGGGGACAAGTAGCCCAGCCAAACCCACATGATTAAAAATAAACTAGAAAATGTTGCAAGCAACACGCTGTAGAGCATATTTGCTTTAAACTCATCAGCTGATGGTCTAAATGTCCTATAGGTCACATCATGCCCTAAACATGCTTTTATTTAATACTCACATGTGGGTCATTGCGATCAGAGCAGAGTTTATGCAAGTCCAGTAGCGACTGATTCACGCTCTTCTCAAGCTGCAGGGCACATTCGAGAGCCTCAACTCCGCTCCCCCACTCATCTCTGTCTGGCTTCTGCAAGGCAAACAAGTCAGTAGAGTGAGACTAAAGAGGGGCTGGGGGGGTTGTCACCAACAAACTGATACCAGCCTTCAGATCGCATACAGGCTGTAGATTTTACTAAAGCTAAGGGTTGTGTTTGCATGTTTACTATAGATAAGCAGCCCATCCGACTCACACCCTCTGTATCTCTACAGCCCAACCTATACTGGGTTCATGACACCCCACATGACGTTTAAAAGCTCATGTTAAATTTTTACTCATTTTAGAAAACTTCACCTTGATGTCTTGAAGGAAGATCCTTCCCCCCCTCTGATTCTGAAGTTTCATTAGCTTCTCAGCGTGCTCACGCTCCTCATGCGACTGGTCACGAAAGAACTTGGCAAAGTTGTGCAATGCCTGGTCGTCCCGGTCAAAGTAATAACCCTACGAAGAGAGAGAAGTGGATACGTTAGCGTTGTTTAAACCAAGGCGTTTCTGTTTAGACAAATTAGGAAAAAAAAAAAAAATCAATTTGATCTGGCTATTGAAAAAAAAAAGTCCAATTTAAAATTACACTTTAGATTAAGAGAAGAGGGGATAAATTGCCTACATAGAGTGGGAGTCACATTCAGCGACTTTCATAGAATATATTCGCACACAAACAGAACTGGACCTTAGACGTTTGCTTACTTTCCTGTCCTGTCCAACATTTCTAAATGGCATCCAAAACCCCAAATCATTTTAATGTTTCTTTGTTCTCAGAAACGGCTAAACTTCCTTAAGGCTTTAAAGCTAACACACTGAAACCACAATAAAATACTTTTCATAACCTGAAACTGGTTTAAATGGTTCCTCTTTCACTCCTTACTTCCACTTGTGAACACCTGGTGCATGCCAACTTCTCTAAACGTTTGCACACTATGCCCCCACAGCTTTGCGTTTAAGCCTTTTTACAGATGGATTCTCACCATAGACATGTAGACATAGGAAGCATACAGCTCCAGGTTGATCTGCCTGTTGATTGCAGCCTCGCAGTCTTGGTGGAAGTTGTGTCTTACCTGGGAACTCATGGTTCTGAAACAAAAACGCAAGTTAAGGTTACTTTCTGCACATAAAACAAGTATGAGAGGCTCATCAGGTTATGATGCTTTTGAGTTTGTCAATTAAAAGAATAAAAAAAGACAATGTCTTAACATAAAATATTGTTTAACAAATATTTTCCAGAAATATTTAACGTTAAAACTGCATGTAAGCAAACGGAAATAAGTATGGATTTGTATTGAGGTTGATATTCTCCATGCCAAGGTTACAAACAGCGCACTTTGGAAAATACTAACGGCGCCATTTCCACGACAATGAAGGCGAAGTGAAAAACAGGATTGAAAAAAAAAAAAAAAAAACACAAACCCAGGCCTCCTTTTACATGATGGATGCGACCAGGCTATGTACTAAACGAAGGGAATTCGTGAAACGCAAAGCTCAAAGATGTCATCTTACCTTATCTGTATGGCAGGTGGTCTTCTGAAGAGGTCGGAGGCGTCCGAGTGCTTTTGATGTTAGCAAAACAATTAGCTCTTGAGCCACGCGTGGGTTGGGACAACTCACTCTGCTAATTTCTTAATTGGGCTTAAAATGTCTTGACCTTATCTATGAAACTCTGCGTTGAAGGTGTTGTGGTGTTGAAGGACAGTTAAAAGGTTGCCGTTCAAGCACTGTTGAAGCAGGTAACCTTCACCGTCCGCTATCGAAAGAATTCAGTATAAACGGTCCTACTATGCTAACGACGTCTGCGCTTTTAAGCAGCACCAGCAAACGTGTCTACCCCATGTGGGCGGAGCATAGCTGTAACCTTAGTAACTGCACGTCTGCATTCACAGACGTGTAATCAGAGTTTATGCATGTATCACTATTTTATATACTGTCTATGGTGCAACTTAAGACTGTATAAAATAAGGTGCAACATTATGGTCGTAATACGAGTTACTCTAGAAACATCAAGCCAATTTTGTAATTTTCTAGGGACACAATTTAAATCAAGGGTTGTGACATATTTCTGTTGTTTTTCCATACCTTGTACTTTTTCCTTTTTAGAATACATATAATTTGTCAGGTTATATTTACAAACATTTCAAGGTGAGGAAAAGATCAAAATTGATTATATAACCTCAAATGCCAAGATCCCCACAGTATGTTAGAGGTGGACTCAGATTACACAGAAAACTAGTCTGCTGACTCAATCTTAGCACGAGATGACTCGAGTCTCTCTTCTTCTTTTTTAGTTGTGACGTTAGTAATTTTTAAAATCCAGACTTAAGTAAAGGCGTCACGAGCCACAACATGACCAACTGAGTTTAAGAAAAACAATGGTTATCTTAAAGAAAATGTATTACTTTCATCATTATTCTGAAATAGACATAAATTAAAATGACTAACTAGAAAAATAGCTACCAGAGTCAACATGCTCCAGCAAAGCGATTTGATTTGTAGTGTTTGAATAAAGTAGGCCTTATTATGTATTTACAAGGACAGTAGGACATGTAGGTTTTATTTTTAATAGCAGATTGTAAAAATATTCTCGGAAAACGTTTGTCCACTAGTAGCTATACAATATTGAACAATATGTTAATGTGTGCTGAGTTGTTTCGCTGTAAATCTAGAGTAAAACAGAATTTTGGGAGTTTATTCTATCTGTACTGGCCTGGTTAGTACACAATCTTCAGTTATCTCGTTTCAGCTGAACTTCACTCAGGTGAAAGGTCAAGTCTGTAGTTGCTGTAGTGGCAGAAAAAGCCACAGGTGCACATGAGGCAAATGGAGGCTCATAAATATCTACTGTTAATGTACTAAAAAACTAGCATTGTTCTATTTCACTATATTACACTGGGTTTAAGGGCTCAATGTCCTGAAAATCAATTATTTACTGCAGCTTCACAGTACATCACACTTCCACCAGGTATTATGAAATATGATATCCACTGACCTGGATACAAGCAAAATTCTACTTGCAACATTAAAATCTAATTATCGACCCATTACGACCGGCTAACATCAGAATTAATGACAGCTTTGTATTTTAATGTGATAATACATCATCCATAAAGATGTTTTATTTTAAAATAAACTCTTTTACAGAAAATATTCCACCTAAATCTATAAAATGAATTTACGACAAATGCTTTTGGAATTGTCATTTTTTTGGGTCACTACTTATTTAGCTTATTCAGTGTCATATTTATTAAACTCTTAGGAACTTTTTTCAGTTTTAATCCGTTTCTTTTGCGTAAGCATGACTTTGCACAAAAGGTCAGCTGCAGACAACTTGTAAATAATGCAGATGTTGGTGCAGGTGTCAGCATATCCTGGCATTTTGGTTTAACATCCTGCTTAATGAAAGAGAACATTGCCATCTACTGTTTTTACGGTATAATTACATGAAAAATTATCTTGTGCTGCTGAGCAGAGGCCCAAGTCAGGGGGTCAGTAACCTCAGTCCTTAAAAGCTACCACCCTGCAGATTTTAGCGTTTCTCCACAGCAACACACCTGATCCAGTTCAAAAGCTAATTAACAAGCAGGTGAAGAAGTTGACTAGTTTTTGGAAAGTTTTTTATTTGAATCAGGTGTGTTGTACCGAGGAACCGCTAACACCTGCAGGATAGTAGCTCAGGAGGATTTGAAGACCCCCGTCTAAGCAGGCACTCATCAAGAAAAGTGTAAAAATGACCTCATCACATTACTTTATATACATGTACACTGTGTGCAGACAAACTACAGCTCCCTTATAGATTTTGAAACAGAGGTCCTCAATAAATCATGGTTGAAAAGAAATTTGCAACACATTTGTCAATTTTTTTTTACAAACTTTATTCAGCATCTGAAAAAGTTTAGTCAAAGAGGCCAAATCCCATGTCGTCATCAGACTCCTCAGACTCTTCTTTCTTCTCTTCCTTCTTCTCCTCAGCAGCTGCAGAGCAAAGGGCGTGGTCATTTTATGTATATGAATTTAAAATCATTTCAGCTTTATATAATCTGTGATAATCTTAATGCAAACTATTTCTACATTACCCCATTAAAAGTCCAAGAATAAATGACAACATATTAACTTGTACCCACCAGGCAGTCCGAGGTTAAAAACATATCCATCTTAATAACACAGCACACAGGGAAACAGGCACTGTGTGCCAAATGTCATTGACTGTAACAAACACAGTGCTAAGCTGAAATGCTCACCTGCAGCAGGAGCTGCAGCACCACCTGAGCCAGCAGATCCAGAGCTGGCAACAGCTACGGCACCACCTGCTGGCATACTGGCCAGCTTACTGTAACCTGGGGAGACATGTTGGCAGACATTAAAGCAAATGCAAAGCAGGATAGCACAGACACAAGACTGGTCAAAAACACTGAACATAACAGAAGGGCAATATGGGGTTTAGTATTTTGCTTTGACATAGTGAGTAGGGAAGTCCAGGATAGAGGAGCAACCTTCAGATTAGAGAATGATGCCTTCCCAAAACATTATTCATGTTCTAGTACTGTAATGCATTTAGTCTAAATCAAGGTGCCTGAATCTGGTCCTTAAGATCTAATTCAGGTGTGTTGGAGAAAGAGTACATCTCAAAGTTGCAGGATGGTAGATCCTGAGGACTGAACTTGGGCAGCCATGGTCCAGACCAGGAGTAGCCAACTCCAGTCCTACAGAGCCACTCCTGCAAGTGTTGGGAGTTTCCCCATTGCAACACACCTGATACACATCAGACTTAATTATCAGACTTGTGGATCGCTATATATCAAACTCTGCCCAAGTCTGTTAATCACCTACTGATTTAAGTCAGGTGTGATGCAGTAGCGAGCCTCGCAACACTTTGAGGACTGTGGCTCTCTAGGACCAGAGATACTTATCCCCGTTCTAACCCATCATACCGGCAGTCAATTTAGAATAACTTGTAAAAATATGCATGGTTTGGATTAGAGGAGGCTGCAGCACAAAAAACAAAATAAAAATAGTTCCTAAATGTAAGAAACATGGACGGATGTACAAATTCAAGCAATAAAAAAGTTAGGTTTCACAAATTAAATTAACACATTTATCAAGGTATCAAAATAACTAATTTTTTTTTAACCAATTTAAATATAAAAATGTTTAAACATAAGGTTATGGCTAAAAAAAAAAAATGAAACCTCTACACTTAACCCATAAACGAAAAACAGACTCACCGGTGGCAATCACATCTTCTACATTCTTGCCTTTGAGCTCAGAGATAACCTATAAAAAAAAAAAAAAAAAAAAAAATCAAACATAGTGAAAGGCTGAACTCAGAGCTCATCAAGTGCAGTCAGAACATTAGGAACAGAAAAATGTGCACCCACTTTTTCCAGGCGCCCGTTATCGGACTCAATCCCAACGCTCTCCAGGATCTTCTTGATGTCCTTGGCCTCAGGGTTTGCATTGCCACCCAGGGCAGCGAGCAGGTAGGCAGCAACGTAACGCATTCTTAAAAATAAAGGTTTTGAAAGGAAAGAGTGAAAAGGTGCATGGGTAGCTTTTTTTAATGGATATAAACACACAAAGAGGGCTGAACATACTGTAATATTTTCTCAATTTACCCCCCCCCCCCCCTCCGAAAAAAAACAAGTGTTTTTAAAAATATGAGCACATGAATAATCAGAAATCCCCCGACCTCACTTTGACAGTATAATAGTAAAAAGTGATAATTTCTTATGCTATAATCACTAAATTTATCATTTCAATTAAATGCAACTAATAAACTATACTTTAATACAACTTATGTGTTTAGACAAAAGATGCAACGGGTACTGAATGAGCTTTTATTACAACACTAAACTTTACGAAGAAAAAGTCATGTAATTTAGACAACTCGGCCGGGTGTTAATCACTTATATGTACAGATGACCTAAGTTCAAAAGCTTAGAATAATATTAAACAGCATCATCTAAAGTATTGGGGATGTTACGATCTATATTATTTCATCATAAATAACTTGTAACAGGACAATCAACGAAATAATTTGCGGAATAGCATCCGTGCAATTGCGTGCTCTTCGTCCCCCGTACCATCAGCTAACCGAGCCATGGCTAAGCTAACAGTAAAAAGCATACATACTTTTAAACTGCCGCTCTCAAACATTTGAGCAAACTGTGTTTGGAAGTTTATTAATTTCCCTTATTAATGTGACTATTTCTTGGTTGTTATTGCTTTGATTTCGATATAAACGGGCACTCACTTGAGCTAAGACAGGCGAACGCGTGTTCACTTCGAGGTTGGCACCGACGAAAAGGAAGTTACGTCATAGGGTGAGAGCGGAAGTAAGCTCTTCTTCTTCGTGAAATATAAAAATGTAATTGGAAACCATAGCGACGCCTGCTGTACAGGAAAGCATTGGTATAATCTTGCTAACACGTTATCTATTTTTCTTAATAGATCGTGCCTTTTGATTATTCATCTGTAATAAAACATGAAAGTTGGAGACAAGCTTCCTTTGCTTATTGGGCATGGGTCGGTAAGTTGAGCAGAGTTTTGCAGGGGCGTTAGTCTTTTTTTAACAGGCAACTTCCCAGTTTATTTCATTCAAGGCTTTTTTAACATCATGGGTCAGGGTAACAGATATCACACTAATAAAACAACTCCATACATTTTCATCCCAAATAATGAGAGATAAAATACACATTAACCTGAATAAATTTCTTCTTGCTTTTCTTGTCAGTGGGTACTACTGCCAATTTGGCTCCTGGTCCAGTTTGGTCTCCTGCTTCTTCCCCAGCCTCTGCTGCTGAGTTTGCTCCAGGATGTGATTGATTTTGACTGCCAGAAAAGACGAAGTGAACCATCCACATAATGCAAGTCTGCAACGGATGGCATGGACGTCATGAGAAACCAGCAGCTGCGCTGGTCTCAAGCTGCAGAGTGAACAACCAGCTCTAATGAATCTCTGTCACGTGCACTGCTTGGTTCCAGTGAAACAGCCTTGATCTGCCTCTGAGCCTGTTTTAGAGTTCAGGCATTCAGTGCATGTAGAATATCTGGACTTTTAAAGCTTAAAAAGAAACCAGCAGATTTGGCCAAATTTTGATGGTCTGTTTACAAATTTACTGCCGGATTATAGATAAAATACAACTAATTGTTCCAATATGAAAAAAAACATTAAATTCACTAAATCAGTACATATTGCAACACCTTGACATGTTTATCTGTTTGGGTGTGTATTTAGGCCTTAAGGCCCTGCCCTGGAGTAAACTGGTATAAAAAGTGGTTGAATGGATGGATGAATACAGCCATGACCTTAAACATTCTTCTATTAAACACACACAAAAGTCAGACCTCAGACCCATTATCTAATCATGTAGCTGCCCTGTACGACTTTGTCCCAGACTCCAGCACCACTGTAAGGAACTTGGGAGTTGTTTACTTTGATCAACCCAGTGTAAGGACTTATAGTTCCTTATCGCTCCTCGAGAACACCGCGCCCCCAGAATGCAGGCTTAGTAGGGGTTCCTGGTCTCCAGAAGCAGAATGGAGGTTGATCTTCTGACATCAAGAGTCCTCTCTTGTCCAACCATCTTGCAGCTTGGGTGTGGGGGTGCAGATACACGTAGTGTCTTTAAGAAAGTCCTTAAAACCTTCCTTGTTGATAGCTCCACGGCAGAGGCCGAGATGTTTTTTTTCCTTTTTCCTTCTTTATGTATAACTTTAATTATGAAGTGTGACATGTTCCATGTGTCACACTTTATTTAATTGTAAAAAAAAAAACAAAAAAAAACTATTATTCCTATTAAGATTAAAATTTTATGACTAAGTTGCATTAACTAGTTTAAATTATCAGCATGAAAAGAAAGAAAAACTTGGGAGTATATAAGTCTCTGTGTGAGGAATCTATACATAAACATGCATTTTACTTTTTAGGTTGATTCAGTCCAAAAAATGACCAAACTTCTGGTATTACTGTATTTATTTATTCAGATGCACTTGTATAGGTGTTTTCCATGGCATTACTTACTTCCAACACAGAAGAATTGGTTATGCAGGACTATCATTAGTGTTACTGCTTTAATTTAATTTTTAGCTAAGTTAAAAACTTTGTCACTTTTACATGCGAAAAAGCATTTATTTAAACTCAAACTGTGAGGTTAAAAGCAAGAAAACCTGTTTTTCTATTTTCTGCTTTTCTTACAATCAAGTGTTAAAAGAAACATTGAAATGGAAAATATCACTTGCTGACCTGCTTCAAGAACAAACTGTTGAATCTGTCAGAAAAGAAAGTTCAGTAGTTTAGATTAGAAGTTAAATCATTTATCAAGAAAACAATAGTTTTGTCTATAACATAAAGTTTGATACTTAAGTTTCCAGACAAAAACACATACGGTTAACACTATTCTGACAGTGGAGAGATTACGGTTTGCTACAGAATAAAGAAAGAAAAGCAATTTAGTTTAAAAGATGTTCCAACAACGCATTTCTATTTCATAAATGTAAGCAGGATTTATTGAGCTTCTAGTCCAACTATTGTTATATTCTACATCACAGTATTTTACATTCCACAACAATGTAACACAGCAAATAAGATAACAAATCAGACATCACAAAATAACATCACACCATCTACAGGCATTAATATTAAATAATCACTGTCTAAAACATCTGAAAATATTATAAAAATTTTAATAAATGTTTCAAGTTTGGTATTGGTCCTATAAAGAGAAGATCATTTCAGAGCTCAGAGAAGCGGCGCTGATCTTGGAAAGTTGTGATCCAACACCACAGCTGCTTCCATACAGGCAGAGCTGAAATGTATCTGGTACACAGTCAAAAGTACCGACCATTCCTGGTATCTGTTTTTAGGAAAATCACTTATAAAAATTGAGAAAAATATCAAAAGAAAACATTATAAAAAATTGTTCTACTGACCACTGATTTTTGACAAGAAAAATGGGGAAAGACTTTAAGGGTGCTCTTTAAATTAACACTGACATTCAGTGGAAACTGTGCAACATCACTACGTGGTATTTCTACATGTTCTTCGGGATCTTCTTTACGTGGTTGTTCGTGGGGAGTGAACCGAGCAAGCTACTGTTTGATAAAACAATAAGGTAACATACTAACATCCATTTTAAGACTTTTTGTATACCGCTCGGGATCCACGTAGCCATGGATGTTACTGCTCTGATCACTCAGACAAGACAAAAATTAGGATCTATTCAGTATTATGACTTATGAGTCATCAAGAAGTTACAAAACAATTAAATATACTTGTTGGAAAATATTATAACTTTGTAAGTTTTGATTTATTTATTACGTTTATACAATTATTTCACTTAAACAGCCAAATTCTTTTTTGATTACAGGAGAGCAAGTACTGAAATAGATGCTTATTAATGCGCTGTTGAGGGTTGCAATGCAAAGAGTTGCTTCCTGTTAGTAATCTTCAAATAATTAGATAAAAAAAAGTTACTTTCACAAGAATTTAGTCACTTCATCTCCTTGTATAAACATGTTATGCTAAAAAGCTTGTGCAAGTTATATGACATTTGCAATGTTTGAAGCATGGCAGTCCAAATAAAACATGTTCAGCCAGGATTAATCTAGTCATTTTCAATAATATGACAAGTAGTTTTCACCAATACAAATTAATTCCAAAGTTTGTAAAATGACTTTGCATAGACAATTTGCATTGAGTGTTTGTTTCATGTTTACATTTCATTTAATCATTCAGCATTTATTGATACACACTGGTAAAATGTGTATAATGCCCAATGAAAACGGTCGGGACATGTTTTTCTTGCAGCAATTTAATTAAAAAATCATTCACTAAAAGTTTAACAATTTCCACAAACTTGAAGACAATCCTGCTGGTGAAACATTGGAAGTATCAGCAGAGTGTGAGGTGAGTGTACATGTCTAGCAACAAAAGCTCCTCACTCGACTTCAGTGAGGAAATATTTTACATCCAGTTACTGTGGGACGATTATAATAATAGCATAAGATGAGTGTACATACATGGGGGGTTACAAAAGAAAATAAAGATAAAAAAACAATATTTTATTAGAACACATTGGTAGCTTAGTAATTTGTAGTGAACGCAAGTCTAAATTAGCCATTATTTAACTTTATAAAGCTTATAAAGTTTTAAGAACTTTATAAGTCATGTTGATGTCCAAAAACTTTGCAGTGCAATATTTTTGACCAGTGTAGACCCAATGGTGGTCACCTTTAATGTAGGTCACTGAAAGCAAATGAATACACTTCCATACATTTTCCACTACAGGTCTAAAAAAATCTATGCAAGTAGACTTAATGTGACCTTTGTGTCGGGCACCACATGAAATTAAATATAATGGGGAAAGAAATAATGCAAAAGATTTAGCGGTCCATTTATTATATAAACACTTATGACGATGTGGAAAAGCTTAAAAAAAACTTTTTAGTTCAAAAGGATTTATTTCTGGAGAAAACGTCACGATCATAGGACAAGTATAGACTGAGAATAACACAAATATAAAGTCACATAATCCACCACCTAATTTCTTCAAGCTATATAATCGTTTTAGGACCTCAATGATGCAAAACGATCCTGAGACTTTACTATAGTATGACTTTGTCAGCCTACACACTGTTTTTAAACATAAAATACACATAACCGAGCCCCACTTAACCCTCGAAAAGAAACAAAATAAGGTCATTTTTCCTTCTCCAGACAAGCAAGAAAAGTCTCTAAATGTTCACTCATGCAGAGGATTTTAAAAGTAAGACTTGTCTGATGCATGTAGTTAGTCCATCAAGGATTTAATATTCTCAATTTCCAAATGTTTAAGACTAATAACTGACCACTAAAATATTTTCTTATCATGTGAGAATTTCTAAAACGTTACCCAAACATACATCATTGTGTAGGGACATAAAAGTAGATGCAAGTGGTCAATGTGTAGATGACTGTAACCATTTGACATGATTCTGCTAAAAATACTCACAGTGCAAACATGATCGTTTGGTTGTGTTTAGAACTAAAAAATCATTTAAATACGATCGATGTTCTACGTGTACCACGTGTTTCACCACAGTTAGGATTTTAATGGTGCAATGAGGTGTGAGTAATGAAGAGAGAAAATAGTGATATCACAGATTAGGTGGTTTAAACTATTGCTCAAAATTATTTAGGTAGGTACGCTTTAATGGATATTAAAAACTTTAAACATCTCATTCTAGCACCTGTGTAGTCATTTCTTTACTTAAAGTTCTTTATAAATACAACTAAACATCAGGATAAAAATGAAGTGAATGTTTTAAGACACATTTGTTTTGAAAAATATGCAAAGATACACATGAATGACACGTACAAGCAAAGGATTTGCAGCATAACCACATAAACACTATTCTATATTTGTGAGCAGTATGTAGAAGACTTCACATAGTATTTTTAGTAATATCAGCAATTTTTGTGAACTTTCAGTGATGAAATTTTACATTAGACATCGTTATGGCCCACTTTGCTAGACATGACCATTATGTACCCTCATTGCCAAAAACTGAACTTTCCTCGGAGCATTGTTTTAAATAAAAAGAGAGTCATATAGTGTAGCTTTACTTTACATTATCAGATGAAGGCTTACATACAGCAATGCAATCCTTTAGGTTTTCTGAATTCAGGTCAGGCTAAACAAATTGTCAAACCTACTTAAATGATTAATCTAGTAGTGTTCAAATAATCTCACTGTAAACTTAAGAAAAACTTTTTAATTCTCTGTTAAAGATCACAATTGGACTGGAGCTTCTGTTTCAACCTTAAAAAGTGTTTTTTCTTATCAACAAAAGACAAATGTCCATTTGAGTAATTTCTACACAACTGTAGATTCCAGCATCTTAAAACCAAATATCCCCATGTGCATAAAGTTACAGGCAGGTGTGAGAAGTCTGTCATGGTCTGGAAAAGCCAAAATGTCAAACCAGCAATAAGATACATCCCATAAATTGAGACAACTATCAATTAAGAAGACTCTGCTCCAGATAAATCCCAATAAGCTTGACTACCTCTATAGGAGGCATCTCCAAATTTGGTCCTCGAGGGCCACCGTCCTGCAGGTATTCCCTGCAGCAACACCTGATTCAAACGAATGAGTCATCAACAGACGTGCAGAACGTAATAAGCAGTGGAGATCACTTTAATTTGAATCAGGTGTGTTTCAGTCTGGAAACTTTCAATACCAGCAGGACACCTGGCCTCGAGGACCAGATTGGGAGACCCCTGCACTGTAGGAAAGTGTCAGGGTGAGATGAGATAAACATTGAGTTGTCTGTCACCTATTATGTCATCTGTGTGTCAACAGCACAATTACTATTGCAATGTCCCATCGTAGTAGGGCAAAACTAACCTATTAGATAAAGTAGAATAACAGAAACAGCTGGAAATGGCCACTCAACACTTGAGAATATATTTATATGCTGCATTTATTTTAGAAAAACAAAAACCTGATAAAACCTGTTCAAATTGTTGATGAATGTATGTAAAATAAAAAAAAAGAAGTCATCTTTTTAATGCTAAGCGGAGAGTTCAGGTTTAGGAAGGATCCTTATTCTGAGAAAAGCTTAGTCTCATTTCATTCTTCAGTTGCCGAGACCCCATTACATCACTCACTGTTGGGCTTTTTATAGCACTGTATAAGCCAGACAAGAACCTAAAAATGAGCATATTTTCTGTTTTAAAAGTTACTTTACAGTAATTCAGCTTCTGACTGAAGATCCAGTTTGTTGTTCATTCATATAAATGGTCATCAACTCCATAAAAAGCTTCCTGTTCTGTACAAGCATACCGAGAAGCAAAAAATAAAATATTTTTTAAGCTTGAACAACTAAACAAGTTTACATTTCACTACCATGTATTTATAGCAAATAAAATTAATTTTGTGACAGACATATGCAAAGCCTGAACAGTTCTTGTCACAAACATTTAACCACCAGGACTAGACTTTAAACCGTTAAGAAAACAGGTTAGTTGACACAGTACATAAGATCAATGTGTTTGCCCTGAGGCACTTGGTAGTGACTATGATAAAACAAAGAAAAACACTACAGTCCTTGTCACAGGAGTCCTACATTTTGACTCTAAAGTACTCAAAGTTGCATTCAAATTGTCAATTCAAAAGTAATGCACAATGTGCGACTTGCTGACAATCATGATCCTTCTAGTGTTCATCTAGAGTTTAGTGTCTGATACAGTAACAAATGCAAATATTAAGAATGCTACACAGGAGGTCAGAAGCACGGTATACAGTATGTTTGAGTGGGAACCACAACTAAAATTGGTCTTTTTTTGTTGGTTTTTGGGCAAGGAAATTAGAAAGAGACCAGAACAGATGGCCAGAAGGCTAGAGGAGAAGAGATATGGTAGCTGGGCATGAACATGAAAAGCTTAATCCTACTGGGGATAGCTGTTCTGTTGCCGGCGCTTTGCTGACCTCATTTTCTCAAAGCGTGACTCCATTTCCTCGAGGACTTTTGGGGTGTACCTTACGACCAGCTTCACTGTGCCCTGAGCTGCTTTGAGGAGTTCCACAGCTTTTTCATGGTGCTCACCTTCAACACTCTGCGGGGGGGGGGGGGGGGGGGGGGGGGGGGAAGGTGCGTCCCCCCAACCCCCCAAAAAAAACCCCCCCTTTTAGTTTTTTTCCCCCCCCCCCTTCCCCCCACCCCCCCCGC
>JBAMHX010000001.1:13495278-13506241 GCA_037177515.1 Pseudomugil tenellus
ATAGATAGATAGATAGATAGATAGATAGATAGATAGATAGATAGATAGATAGATAGATAGATAGATAGATAGATTGACGTTTTAAGACATGCTCCTGCATCTTACTCCACTTCGTGCTAGAATGATCACTGCAGCGTCTTAAATCCCATATTGGGAGGATGATTAGGCATAACGCAACGATTACGCAAATTATGTTGCAGCAGGCAGTGTTCGGGAACTCCAAAACGATTGAAAAAGCTTTTTTTCGGCACGACAATAGCCCCCCAGTTAAAGCACATGAGTCTGTGCCATTTTTTTTAAATGTGCACGCATCAATCATTTAAAACATAATCTTAATATTACTGTTAAAAACATAAATGTATATATGGTTTGGAAGGTATATTGGTCACCTGGATCGGATCTAATTTCGGAGTTCTCTCGGTCAGTGATGTCCACATTTTACACAGTGTCAAAGCGAAGGACTGCATGCTGTAGTTTTAATCCGAAGTTGATTTGAAAAAAGCCAGAAACCCGTAAGGACGACAGGAAAAAAGGAAGATTGACATGAAAACAAGGGATTGTGCTCTTACCTTTACAGGGGGCTGACAACCACTACGTGCGTGGTTAGATCTCCGCGACCAAGACTTGCATGTCCCAAAGTTTAACGCAGTGTGGGGGGGCTTATAGGTACCGAGAATGTGGTGTGCAAAAGACCAGACGCCCTAACATTTTAACTTTCACAGTGCTCTAGAAAAAACACATTTTTAAGCACAAGCTCTTTTAATGGCAAGCTTTCCCTTCTTTTTTTCTTTTCCCCCTCTTTAGAATCCCGCTTATTTTCCGTTTACAGACCACAGGCTCCTTGAGAATAAGCTTACCAAAAGTTGAAAAAACAATCCCAGGTTTGGCAAAGGGGGGCTGGGAAAAGAGAGAAAGAGAGTTGGCGTCCTCTCGGCGTTTTAGTCCATGCACGACTCCGGTGCCTCTGTCCAACGTGCTGAAAGCATAACACAGCCAGGGTAACTATGAGGGGCCAAGAAAATATCTATACTTTTGCTTGAGTGCCCACTTTAAACTGCTTTTCTCTTTTTTCCCCCCTCTCTTAAAAAAAACTATGTTACTTCCCCTTGTCACGTGTATTTTCCCACCCCTTGCCAAACCAGTCCTGTAAATATTTGATCACATATTGGTCGGACATTTCCTTTTAGATAACAGCGGTTCTATTCAGTGTGGTCGCCTTAAAAGGCAACACTCTCACGCCAAAATTACAACTACCGACGGCTGATATTGAGCCCAATCGTTCCACATGCTTATGACAAGTGTCTCAGGTAAGTGACACATGTTGCTTATTTTCTAAAACATGAGCAGCGCACTGAAAAAGAACATACATACATGCATAAAACATAAAGCCCTCATTGCCAACACACATCCCTCCAAAGCAGTATAGCCTGCATCACATCCACATTACGCGCAGACACAATGTAATATTTCCTTATCCCTCTCACTGAACCGGCATATCCTGAGCAAAGAAATGCCACACAAGCTTTTTCACACAAGCTTTGTCAACATCAGCCTCAGCAGACACGGGTCTCGATACTGAGTTTGTCAAGTAGCCTCTGAGTCCAACCCTTCCAGCAATGCGCTGCCAGACTAAACAGCAAGCACGACTATTTTTTTTAATTTTTTTTTTTTACTTGTAATCATCCTTTATCTGCTGTTTGTTTTCCATTGCTACTTACCATTTTCCTCAAGCTGTCGTGGAGATGTGTCTTAATATCCACTCACTCCAACAGATGCTGGAAGGTAATGTGTCTTGTTTGAAGTCATCATATGAGAACTTCTGCTGTGCTCAGTAGATCGCCCACCACTTCGCTGACTTATGAATCTAATAACCCTTTACAATATCGGCGTGCTTAAACTCTCTTAGGCAACACCTTGGTGGCTCTACAGCTAAGACAAATAACAACAATTCGGACTTGTCAGTAAAGCTTGTACAGATATACGCAACACCCTCGCCCGGACAACGCCATTAGTGGTCTTACGTGATTGAAACGAGCGACGGTTGCACAAGTTTGCGGGGATACGAGTTGCAGCTTGATGCTCCTTCACTGCCTCAAATATTTAAATCCGCATCGAGGAACAATGACGGACATGCAACTTCTGACATATTCACGTGTTTGTTTGTTATAGACCGTAAACTCCCCAATTGGCCAAGGGCCATATAGGCCTATTACGCAGACGCATAACAGTCATTTAGATGTTCCCAAAACGGACAATACACCGCAGCTTGGCTTTACAAAACAACATTTATAGCGCCCCTCTGCCTGCTTGTTAAGTTCTCCAGGAACTTGTTGCTGCTCAAAAACACCATCCCACTTTCTTTTCCTTTTGTCCCCCCCTTTATCCTTTTCTTTTTGCGGGACCAGACTCTTTTACATATAGCTATACTTACAGTGTCAAATTCTGCTGGGAGTGCTGCGTATTTTTTTTACTTCTCCGGACTGATGTAAGACAAATCAAAAAGTTATTCCACGTCCTCCACAGGCACAATTTCACCGAGAAAAGCGTCCAAAGCGTTTAAAGTCAGGTATGATACTTTTTGATGAAGAATGTGAAGATCAAAGGCGAAATCTGTTTTCAGTAAAATTCCATCAGTTGCACTGCCAACACTCAGCCATCTGATTGTTATGCAGTGACGAAGCGCTGTGCTTGCAAGTGAAGCCCCAAATGTACTAAGTAACATGAGTAATAGGTGATATTTTGCCTGACTCTTTGCCAGCATCCCAAACTTTGTGTGTAAGAAAAGTGTCACTCTTGTGGTATAAATGACTTTTTTTTCGGAGTAGTTTATGGAAATCACGCAGCATGAGTGGCGTGTTATTGGAACTTGTGGGTGTGCATCTGCAAACAGACAATCGCATCAATCTGGCAAGTCGTCGGACTTGACTCACAGGTCAGTAAAGTGTTTTAGGTAGCTGAAAGACACTCAGACCTGCTGCTACTTCGGTCTATGTTTCCTCACAATGAAGCAGAAAAAAAAGAGGACGGAAGGTGGGGCAACACTTCATCACACATGCATCAGTTTGACTCAAGTTTTATGGCCCCAGAAGGAAAAAGTAAGAAAGTATATAATATAGTTGTTTCTTATCTGGCTTGACTGTGTACTGTTTCATCACACATGTGGAGATTAATGGCAAAAAACTTACTGGCATTGGAGCGTGTGCTAATACATTTCTGCCTCAAAGACACAAGATGGCATAATCAGATAAAATGAGTGTCATTTTGTTGAATTTGAAATGTTGCTTTCCAAAAAAGATGCAGTATTTTTCTGTGCCAGCAACAAGTGCTGGACATGATGTAGCTTTTTATCATTGAGCTCACTCCTTGAAAGCTTCTCACACTGGCAGCTATTCATTACATGCAGCAACATAAAGACAGAAGTAAAGCATTCCAGTTGTGGACAGCTTTAAGGACTTCCTTCATTTGCCTCGCATGACGAAGAGATCAGAATGTGTCCAGTCACATCTTGGGCTCCTACCATCATCCTACTCTCAGGCCTTTTTGTTTCCTGACGTGGTAACTTGACTTGCTCCTACTTGTGATGTTGTTAACACTTCCTCTGCTCCCACAGCTTTTAGCAGACTCTGTTACTGACTCATG
Source organism: Pseudomugil tenellus (assembly GCA_037177515.1). NCBI lineage: Eukaryota > Metazoa > Chordata > Actinopteri > Atheriniformes > Pseudomugilidae > Pseudomugil > Pseudomugil tenellus. Next base: position 13,498,918 of record JBAMHX010000001.1, read on the forward strand.
CTCATCCCTTTTCCACTATGCATGCCCTCCCCCACACTCTTTGCCATAATATCTTATGGCTGAATCCGAGGTCATGGATCAATCACTTCATCCCCTGGGCTGCGTATGACTGCATGGCATTTTGCTCCGTGGTCCGCCTGCATACTTCACCTCTTCTGAGCTTAACTCTCGGAACTTTTAAATGTTTTTTGTGGAAAAGATTTAGGCAGGCGGAGTGTTTTTGAGGTGCACCTCAAGATAAATGTGGTCCATAGTAGGAAAAGACGATATATCGGTGCTAATATTAGCAGATATTTTTCTATTTTTCAAATATGGGTATAAGTAAAACTGGGCTGATATTAACAACCGATATTTATTTAAGGCTACTTGTGTGTGTGTCAGGAGATGGAGAGGGCATGTGGTGTTTATTTGGGCACACCAATGGGAGTGGAGAAGCAATTTAAGGTTGTAAATCATAGTAGAGAAAAATACACTAATAACAAACTTTAGAAAAAAATGTTATCGGTAACCATTAGTTATCGGTCATAGGAACAATATTAATATCGAATATCGGTATCGGCCAAATTTTTTTTTTATATCAGTGCATCTCTAGTCTATAGACACATTGAAAAAACAAAAATCTAAGCAAGATTAAACATCTTAAATCAAATAAACATAAATAAACATAAAGATAATTATTTTTAGTAGTTTTTTTTAAAAAGATTTTTGTTTTAGGAATTCTTGACAGATTAATGATCATTAATTTGATCTTTTTTCAAGGAAAGTGAACCAATTTTTTTTTACTTGTTTTTTTAAAGCCAGTTTTTGTAGTGTATGTATAAAACACAGAGTGGTATAGATATTATCTGTACATGGTGCACAAGTATGTTCTACACCACTCACTTTAATAGTTGCTTCATTGCTACTTGACATGTTTTACACAACACAAACTGTTTTTCATAGTTCAGACCAAAAAATCTTTCAATGAAATCCTGAAAATGAACGTTATCTCCACTGGTGACAACAGTACTAATGAATTGTGTAAGTAGAAAAACAAACAAACAAACCAAAAAACAAGTATTGTCCAAGTCATTTTAACACTGCAGTCATCATACTTCCCTGCTTACATCTGCTAATCACGTTCGGGCCCCATCTGGTCTCCAGAATCATTACTAAACTGCAAAATGCCAACCTAAAACTTTGAGTCTATTAGCGCTCTGCTCTCCCACAATGTAATGACAACTATTAGGCCAGGATGGATCCAGTCAGGGCTGCGTGTATCATTACTCTGTCTTAATCTTTGTTCCATAAATATTGATAACAAGAGTCTCACGTCATGAGTTACTAGTACCTGCTGTTATAAATAGAAGCCGGTTATCTCTTACTGTCAGATCCCAGTGTATCTCCCCCCCCCCCCTACTCTACCTCTTGTATCTGCAGGAAGTTGAGCTCTGGGACAAACAAAGAGGAGGCAGAAAACAACAAACAGTCTGATTACACACCAGTAAATCAAACTACCGCTCCTCTTTTCTCTGCCACTCACTATCTAACGGCCAAACAAATTGGTGTAAAGAGAAAATAAACTGCCCGGGACAAAACGCTGCGATTTATTTACATAAGATCTCATTTCTTTTGGAAAATAATGAACCATAATTTCCTAACGACCCTATCAAAAGAGCTTAGCGCAGTCGCCCCGTTGACAATGTGCTTCATGCTGTACATCTGTCATTTAGTAGTGCAGCTTCATAATATTTCTGTGGAGTGTGGAATTAATTATCAGGCTCGGTTGGTGACTCAGAGCTCAGGTCCTCAGAAAGTAGTGCAGCCCGTAAATAATCGCCCCTCTGCCACCATACTTCACTGGAGTAAGCGCTGCATTTGTGTTAATTTCACAGTTCTATGTATAGTGTCATACACAGGGTTAGGGTTAGGATGAATGATGTTTGGCTTGTGCTTCCAGTTTAGCAGGCTGAAATTGAACTGAATGTGCTGGCGTGAGCATGAGGCGGATTATATTTAACTTTGCATCTTAACTTATCTGCTTTCTCATCACTTACCAGGTAAACACCAACTTACTAGGTAAACTCTGTAGTTTTAGCTGGGACATATCAGTGCATTAATCCGCTAACTCTCCTCTAACACTCGTCTGCAACAGCCTGGAATGAAGGGTGCTGCCTGCCTGCCTTTATCTTCATGACTGCGAGGGTGAAACGGGTCATCTTGGGCCTGCTAATGGACCGAGAAGGTGCCGACCAACAGCAAGGGTAAGCATAAAAGTTTTTATTTTTTTAAATGATCAAGAACATAAATAAAACTCCTCTCTTAGTCAACAAGAGAAGTGGCAGGAGAAATATAGATCCAAACTGGTTTAAGATCAAACATAGCCGCAGGACTGTGATTTATTCACACATGAAATGAATGCAATGTGTTTTAATTCCTCAGCTTGCTGTTCTAAGCTGAGACTGCGTGTGAGTGTTTGAGTAAGTTTGGATGGGTTTGGAGTGGTGCGAATTTGAATGGATTTATTTGCATCTTGTTGTTTAGCCAAAGGCATTTTTGGTTCCCAGTGGTAGTGACCTGAAATTTTGCATGCACTGCAACCCTGCAAATGGTAGCCCCTTTATGCGCTGCCAAATCTTACATAGAAGAGGTATGAGCCACTGACCTTCAATGCGATGTATAAATGTAACACATGCTGGCACAGAGGTTCACATTTCATGATTGTCCCTCGCTTCCAGGTTTTCTTCTGAAGTCTACAGAGAAAAAAAGAAACAACACATTTTTTTCTTTACCTGTTCATATAGTCTGTAAAGGTTTAGGCTGCTTTTGCGGTTCCTACTGTTAACGTAATGCCTATTATTGTTCCAGCCACACCTACAAGAATTTAAACATACCTAAATGTTTTATATTTTACATATAAATTTGTGTGTGTGTGTGTATGAAAGAGCAAGTTTGTGGCCATTTCTTATAGCTTACAGATGTGTAATTCCACAGTGATGCAGCTGCACACACAAGAGGTATGCGGTAGATTGCGAGCACAGAAATTCACTTTGCGTGATTCAGTCAGATACCAGAGAGGTGATACTAGCTTTTTATTTCTGAACTCTACAACAAAAGCTGCAAACTTCTGCTATTACAGGAGAAATAAAAGTAACCCTTTCCTTTTTACTACTTTCCAGTTTGCTAGACTATGTGCTCAGTGTTTAGGTTTGCACTGGAACCACCTACCACCCTGTTGTAAAAAAATATACAGATAAATATATAAATAAAATATACAGTCTGTCAAGGTCATCATCCGTGAAAAACTTATGAGCAGGCTTTAAAACAAAAACGATTTTTTTCTTTTCATTGTTTTTATATAAAAGCCTTTTCCTGACCCCGTACTAAAATATCTATGTGATGAATATAATCTTTATCAGCTTAAGCACTTGTGGACGCCCAGAAATGAAGGGGTCAGGAGTTTTGGCTCCATTACTGTCTGATATAAAAGACTGCAGCAGTCTGCAGAGGAAGTGGAGGCTCGTAACTTGGAAGCTTTCAGTTCAAATCTCTGATTTACAGCTCTGTGATCAGCCTGCACGACAGCTGCAAAAGTGCTGTTGCATGGAGTCCCTGAAGTCCCAAATGGTCAGTAAATACAGTGTGAGATGGTGGCAGATGACTGGGCTGCCTTAGGCGTGACTGTGTGAGCTTTCTTGTCACACTGTCTGGACATAAACACAGATTTTAGACTTAATATGGATTTAAGCTTAAATCTGACACTTGCAGATCAAATACAGAGGAAATAACAGAATTAGACTATAGTTATGTAATAACAGGCTGCATATCTGAAAGCAGACTTTTTTATTCATAATAGATTATTTACCCTGACGTTTGTCTTCCCGCTTGTCTTAAACCACTTTTTTTTTTATCTTTTTGGCTTTAAGTTATAATGAACTTATATTTGAGGCAAGGTCAGATTAATTTGTGACCGCAATCTACCAATTGGTGGTTCAAATAGATATTTTTTTCCATTTCCAAGTTTTAAAACCATGTTGAAAATTAGTGATTTTTTTTCCATGAGGTGAATTTTCCAACATAAGATGAATGTAGTCAGCCTAAAGATGTTTCCTCTCCAACATGTTTCCTTTAAAAGCAAAACAAGCTTACTGATAAGATCATTTGGTGCAATCATAAACTATAAATTCTTCAGAGTTCTCAGAAAAACCTCTGATTAAAATACATTCAACAACAGAGACATCAGGCTACTTATTAAAAGACTGCAACTTGATCAAAAGCAGGCTGAAGGATCTGTGTATGTTTTTCTCAGCGATCATGTTTAATAATTAATATTTTTGTTAAATTACTAATGTAGTTGATTCCTAATTTTGTCAGAGACAATTACTTTAAACTGGTGTGATTTTCTGTAAACAAATATTGACCTGGTATAGACACAAAACTAGATAGAAGTTGGATGTAGAGATATTGGATTTGGGTCACTGTGTTGGCTGAATACTGAAAAAGAAATTGCAGTACAGGGTAGTCGCGTATCTATTTCAGTTCATTTAGAAAAATTCAATTTAACCCTTCCACTGTAAAATGAGCCTAATGGTGATATTGAGGCTGATGTGGTGTTCAAATTGGCATCTCTGTTGTAAGAGGATAACTTAGCATATTACATGTTTATGAAAAACATTAATAAGTAAATGATCTTTAAAGTTTATTCTTAACCATAGAAGTAAACTCTGAAAAAAAAACCCAATTACACAATTCAGGCACAGCCGTGTTGGCTGTTTTCATGTGCTGAGACAGAATTCCTTTTACGTATGACAGACACCATATCAGATGTAAATGAAAACATATTAAAATGAAAATTACACTAAAAGCACCAACATCTAGCTCCTGCATTTCTCGGGACATTTGCCCTTTACTGTATAGACGTGGAAATATCTGACTTACGTTACTGCCCGTTGCCAGATAAAAATATCTGCGCTAAAGCCAAAAACAACAAAAACATGATTCTTTTTTTATCTGTAAATGATACACTATATATTTTAAACTTATTTCCTGTAACCAAAAGTGGCCGTTTGACTGTAAGTCAATGTCTTCATGAAGACATCTTCAGCTTATTTACATCATATGAAAACTTCCTCATTCATTCATTTTTTACATCACTAATATTTATTCAGGGTCTGGGGAAGCTGGAGCCCACCCTGTGCTGGTGAAAGGCAGGTACTCCAAGCTAATAAAATCCAATGGAAATAGTCTAAAAAAATTTCCACTATTTTTAAATAGTAGAAATATTAAATTATTATTATTAAAATGATTTCAAATTAAAATTTGAAAAATATTTTTGTTTGTGTCTATTTGTTTCATATAATTTCCAATCATTAACAGATTCTCAGCAAAGAAACACAGGAAGAAACTATCAGAGGAAGAAAGGTAGAAAGCGACAATGGTACAAAACAAGAGTTAAAATGAGACAGACTTTTACCGGCTGGAGAGAGCTTGCAGTACAGGAAGGATGCAAAATGACTGCTGAATTAAGCTGGATTGGTGGAAGAAAAACTTCAAAACGATGTGGTTATCTTATGGTTAAGAGCGAGAGCACTTTTCATTCGGTAAACTGCTCCGCTGTATGCAGAAGCATAAATCCAGCTTTAGCTGACCACACGGGGCTTGTCACTAGAAAATCGCAAATGTTCTGAAACATGTCTTCAATGTTAGAAGTTATAGATTTTTTATTTATTTGCTAATCTCAACATTTTGTAAACTGGAATTTAAGCCCAGTCAAGCATCTTACTTAACATCCAGAAAGAAAAGCGGATGAGCATCTGTACCTTGATGCACCCCATCCCCCAAAGTCAGACAAGATACCCCATTACAGGTGACAGGCAGACAGTGGGCAGAAAGTTTAAAATAAAGGTTTTAAAGGGAATAAAAGCTTTGCAATGAATGGCGAGGGAATTGTTAAGAATAATACAATGGAGTGGGATTTCTTGTGTATTTGTCTGCGAGGGATATCCCAGCCGAAGTTTCTCTATACATCAAAGAACTGCCGCAAATAAAAGCACACTTGTCAGGGGCGAACAAACTGCCTCCTTTATGTCTTCTACCACGTATGGATGTACAACACTGCAAAGAAGACATACTATTCAGATCACATGCTTTGCTCTCTGGTGGTTTGCTGTGTGCTTTTGTCTGTCCTGACCAGGACAGATATATAATATCACTGGATCAAAATCCTTTCAGTCCTTTTTACTCCCAGTTAAAGACTCCCATTACACTCCCTCCCCCATATACTCCACTATTCTTTCTTTTCTTAAACAAAGTAAACTTGATGCAGCCAGATAACACTTGCAGCCCTCAGGCCTAATGCCCAAAAATAAGTCTCAGGTTCATTCAGTTTTTTTCTTCTTCTTTAAGCAGAGAGCTTTAACAAACTGTGGTCAGATGGGATATATTTCTCTTTTGACAGGAAATCTTTGTTTTGGTTTGCCGTTTCATGAAACACCTTTCAGCTGCATTTTCATGTTCCTCTGAAATAAACCATCTTAACTTAAGAAGTTTTTCATGCAAATATAAGAGTTGAAGGAAGGCTGTGTTTTCTGTCTGCACACACTTTAACATGACTCACGCTGCCTTAAACGGCTCCTCTTCATGCTACATAGGCGTTATCACACTGCACCAAAATTTATTTATCCTCAATTTATCCTCAAAGTCTTTATTCACACCCTGTTTTAATACAGCATTGGCAGTTGTTGCCATGGAGTGATGGTGGGGACGCCTTGGAGGAGACACAAAATGAATCAGATGTCTCCAGATGACTAAGATAACAGAGAAGCACTGCTGTTTTACGAAACAATGCTTTTTTTCTTCACCTTTCCATTCCAAAATATATTTTTTAAATTCAGCTATAATAAAAACAAATTAAAGGGTCTCCAAATGATTTGCCATGGGGGAAATCTGTTTTTGGAGGAAATGTTTACAAACCATCCCCTAATCGTGAAATAACTGAGCGGGTGTCAAAGCAAAGGAAAATCTTGCTTTGCTTAATGTCAGTTGGTTGTTTACTGAAAAGTTATGTGTGTCAGGGTACATCCCATACAAATTCTAACAAGTCTGCTGGAAAGTAAGTAAAACCAGAAATGTTGCAAATCATTTATTCATCTCACTGGAAATGCAATGAAATGCTCAAATCACAGGCAATGATTCTTGATTCTTTTCATTATAGAGACATGATTACCCAGGATGCTAATATCAGAAAAACATATAAATTTTAATTAGTTGAAAATATTCCATAAAGCCCCGGATGATCACAAGCAAGACAATCCTAGCTGATTACAAGCTGTGCATGCCAATATAT
>JBAMHX010000001.1:13506281-13523981 GCA_037177515.1 Pseudomugil tenellus
TATATATATATGTATGTTTAAAAGCAGAGTGTCAATCTGCCTTGAGAAATTTCTGGGTTGAACAAAAAAAATAAAGAGAAAAAAATCTCAATCTCTCAGTGAATGCAATGACTCATCATCAGGGTCATTTGCCTTTCACTGCAAATGAGTGTGGGTGTCTACCTAACTTGCAGTTATAAGCTGGATATTGTTTTTTAATCATGCAAGAGGGAAAGAAAGGGTGAAAAAGAGACCTTGTGTATCTGCGCAGAGTTTGCGTAAAGGAGGGTAGAGGCATGTGTGTGTCTCTGTGTGTGGCTGAGACAAAGGCTAAGGACCATATTTTAAGTTACTGAGATTCATTTTCTGCCTCAAGACATTTTTTTAATCAAACAATCACTTTGGCATGGAAGTACTGTTTCCTGTCATTTGACAGAGAAGTCCTGTGTGTCAGCAGTAAAGTAAGAGTCTTTCGTACACACTTGAGGGGGTAAAAGTAAAAAATGTGGGTGGACAATATTTGTAGTTGGTTATGCGCTTTGTGAAGGGCAGTTTTAGGTAAAATTTGAATTTTCCTTACAAGGCAGGAGTATTTTTTCAGAGATATTTATTTGTTTATTGCATTTATTCTTTTTTTTGCAAGTTTTTTTTAAAACCAAAGCTGAAGGTAGGCGGGAGAAAATTTAATTAACCTCTACCTGCTGAAATCCAGCCCACATACAGTTATATCCATGGTAACACTTCATTTGAAAAAGTGTGCATGAGTCTGGCTTTACACTATCATGAGTACTCTCATAAGAACTAGCATGATCAGAAAATAAACTGTAAGCTGACAGTAAGATGTCAAAAAATTACAAAACTTTATCATGTCTGACGTAAAACTTGTTAACTATTTCGAAAACATCATCAGCACATGAGCAGAAAACTGCAGGATAAAAACCTCAATATTCACATCACGGAAACTCTTCTCTGGCAACATAGCAGTAAATGTGAGCAAGCATGCGTAAGTACATAAATATGGTTAAATAACATATGGGAGAAACAAGTTCAGAGTTAAGGTATGAGGTGCTGGTCAACAGGGTTTCATGCAAATCTAAAAAAAATTACACAGAATAGGTAGAAAATCTTCATCTAAATACTGCATGACACTGAAATGCTTGGCAGGATATAAGACTATCAAGGCTTAGCAGCTTATTAAGACTGCCATGACGTTTAGGAAAAACAACATTGGTTGCCATAAAGTCACCATCAAATGGGGCATATACCAAAAGGATAGACTGATATTCCTTCAGTCACATCATCACAAAGAGGGGACATGGAAACAGAAATGGAGCGACCATCAGTCACTCCCTATTCATGGGTGACCTCAAGCTCTATGCTAAGGGTGAGCAAGACTTTGATTCTGTTGCACCCAGGCGGCAATCTCTGGCTGCCGGTGGTGATGCTAATGCGGAAGTCGGATTAATTGCAGGTCACCCCTCACCGCTAGATGACTGGCTCCAATAGAGAGCAATGCCCATAGACTCCCATGTTAAAATGTCCAATTTCACAGCTGAAATAAACATGTTTATAGAGTGATTACAAAAACTTTTTTTGGTTTAATAGATCCAATTTTCTGTCATGTAAACTCTTGGGGGGTGAATTTTTTTCGAACGCTTTGGTTTCAATGTTATTTTAATCTTAAATTTAGAGGCGTGTCCTTGTGATTGATGTGTGTTACAGCGTTATCACTGATTACAGCTGCGTACTTCCTGCTGGCGCCATCGTGACGAAGCCCTCTCAGCTCTACCTTTTCATCCATTTTGGGATTTTCCGATAATGACAAAACAGCAAGATGGCAACGGTAGGACCCACCTATTGGCTTCATTTACGCTCTTCAGAAACCTATGGGTAACGTGACGTACGCTCTGTCCAGTTATTTATACTGTCAATGGTTGCACCTCACCAAGAATTACAGCAAGACTGAAACATTTTTCCAACGTAACGGAATCAAACAAGCAAGTGCATAGCTGAAGGACATATGAATGAGGGAAATCAGTCCTTTGATTGGAGATGTTGGAAATGTGATTGCAGGATAGTAGATCTCCAGGACCAGAATTTAGTACCTTTGATGACAACATCGGTGTATCTGGATAAATAGCCAGGAATCAGGGCAGAATCATGATGCAAGAAGGCCAGTAAAAACCAAAAATGTCCAGAGTAAGACAAACGCTGAACACTTTTGCTCAGTAGGAGTGAGTTTAAAGCCATTACAATACAAAGAGTGGCTTCAGAGATTAACGAGGGCATAAGCTACTATTTAAAAATAAAACAAGGAGTATCACAACGAAATGACGGGAAAGAATACAGGCATTGTAAAACAGACTGGTGAGAGAAAAATTAAGTGTAATGTAAGACTAAGCCCCTCTATGACATATAGAATTCTGCATATGAGGAAGTAGTGATATTAAGAAATTCTTCTCTTGTCGGGTAAAAGCCGGTCTAAAAGGCAACTCAAAACGCCAACCCTACAAGGGTCAACACCTACACAATGTCCTCTTTCTCAGTCACCCCCCAATCTTTCCCTTAGCTACTTTACTTTCTGCTAAAAATTTTACAAGAAGAAGAAAATCTACCGTTTTAGTTACAAATGCCAGTAATTTGTAACAAATTTGGTCCTTCAGTTAAAAACAACAGACTGGGAAACACTATGTGGGATCTAAAGGGCATGGAAAAAGGACACGTTTTCTTATTTAGGATGAAGGATTTGGAAAAAAAAAAAAAAAAAACAACTCAAAAAAACTAAAAAAAATCATTCCACCTAAAAGTCCGAGACAAAACATTTTCAGGGCTCTTTCAAAGTTCTCAGAACTGAAAAACAAGTAAAAATTGAGCAGCTAAAAAATACCAGGATCTTTGATGAAAATGTCAAGGCATAGGTGTGGGTACACAACATTTTTATGGAGGATTTCACTATTCTAACACTCATGACCGAAATTTAATCAAATTTGTCAATATCAAGATGAAACCAAGGCTGTACAGTGGAGAGGTTGTTAGCATAGCAGCATCACAGCAGGAAGGTCACTGGTAAGAGCCTCTGCTGGGGGGAGGTTCAAGCCTTTATGTGTGGAGTTTGCATGTTCTCCCGTTGGGTTCTCTCTGGGTACTCCGGCTTCCTCACACCATCCAAAAACATGCATGTAAAGTTAAGTGGTGACTATACACCACATTAACACACACATTGTTAATGTGTGTGTTAATGGTTATTTGTTGGTTACTCTCTGTGTTGGCTCAGTGATGGACTGGTGACCTGTCCAAGATGTACCCTGCCCGCTGAATGCTGGGAGAGGCTCCAGCTTCCCCACGACCCTGAATTGAATTAAGCGGTACAGAAAATGAATGAAAGAAAGAATATGCCAAAGAAAACCTTTTAATCTGATTAGGCCCTTAAATTGAATTACTTTGAATTCAATTGGATGTAGGACAAACTTGTTGAATATTGTTGCCAGTAGAGAAGCGATAGCATCTTATTACAGCTTCTAGTACAACTTATACTTAACAGAGAAAAATAGGGACATAAAAATAAATCTGATGAAATTTAATCAAAATGAATCCAATTAATGTCCATCAACATGCTGCAATGGTTTATTTAATCATTTTTATAATGGTTAATTCAATTTAGGGTTGTGGGGAAGCTGGATCCTACCAAGTAATTAGAAGGCAAGAGGCAGGGTACACCCTGCAGGTCATCAGGCCATCGCAGTAGTTAAAAAAAAAGTAGAGTCACAAAAAAATTGAAAAATGAGAAGTGCTCTTTTATAATTGTTCAGCTTCTCTTAGGTAAAATGTTTAACTTACTCTGGCTGAGCTAGTGCAGCTAGCTTGAAAGGGACAATGATGTTGATATGAATGAACAACTCAGAGAGAGAAGACTGTTTTAAAATTTTTTTGACAACAGTTGATATAGTAGCATAAGTGAATTTTTAAATTTTACCGTCATTTCTTATATTTCAAAATGAGAAAAAGTAACGAGATACCATGTGGTTACTTTTATAACACACAACCAAACCAACTGTAAGAATTTATTTTTATTTTATTTTATTGGGAACAGATATTTATTGGAGGGAAAAAACTAGATGGGTTTTTCAAAAAAGTTTACATCCTTCCACAGATCTTCTTTTTCCCCCCTAGTGTGTACCTAAGTAAGAACGACAAAAAGACATGTCAAATAATAAAAAAACAACAAAAAAACAAGTTAAGTAAAAAGAAATATAGATTACACAAAATTTCAATAAAATCTACAATTTGCCGTGAAACTGTAGATCTATGAATGGTTTAAGCACAGTCTCCACGACCTACTCCTTAGAGGAGGTCTAATGAAGTGAGGAAAGTGTAAACACTTGTGCAGGTGAAACACATGACTCTAACTTTATTTGTTAGATAGGCTTAAATAAAAAGTTTGGTTATAAAATAAATGCCTTGATAGAGGAGGTGTCTGGTGTTGATTACACTGCTTTTCCCCTACAGGAAGTTCCGCTTCCTTATGCAGCATAGTACCAAGGTGATGAGTGCTGTTATATTACAAAGACAAAATTGTCATAAGAGAAAAACTGTAGCATATGTTGCTTCCTCTACTCCAGTCAGCGCATTTACTTGAAACTGGAACAAAAAGCTTGGACAGAAATGTGCTTTTCTAAGCATAATCCGACGTTTAATAACATTTAAACTATGGAGAAGTTTATGAAACTGGAATAGCATTCCCAGATGATTGCTGTTCAGTTAACTTAATATGTATGTGCATACATCTGACCCTTCAGTGCACGTATATTGGGACAATGCAGACATCTCCATGCAGACACGGGGAAATGTCTGCATGGAAATCACTAGAGAGGGGAAAAACAAGATATAAAATCATATAACACAACATGAAAATACGGTAAAATATGTTGTTTTTTATTTGTATTGTACGATTATTTTCTTATATTTATTCGACAACCTTTAAAAGCAAAATAAAACATTTTTTAGTTTCTTTTAAAACCATCTCAATGGTTAGAAAGGAAACTGTCTCATATTCAATTTCTATTGTTTTCATTTCAGATACCTATTTCTTTTTTTAAATACCACTAAATGGAGACTACAACAACCAAAAACACAGGGTGACCTCAACCCACCTCATTTCATCAGGGAAAGTTTAACTCAAGGCAGTTTCATAGCACAATATGGAACTGGCTGTTTTTTATGGTTAAGGTTGGGTATTTATAGACAAAGTGGTTGCTGTTAAGATTAATTCTGTTCACATTTGAATGCGCTTATGGACAGAAAACTGTCCATCTTCTGGATAAATTTCTTCGGAGTGTTTGCGAATGCATTCCCAAACACAGTATCAGTGTTGCATAGTACATCAAATGCAAAAAGAACAGAGACGAAGAGGAAGCAGAACCAATAAAACCAAAGTGAAGAAATTGGCTAAAATGGGTGACTCGAGTCTGAGACTTGGATTCAAGTAATTTTATTTTGATTTGAATTTGAATTCCAGTAGCTTGAGACTAGCTTTGGACTGGAAATTTGAGACACACAAGTAATCATTTAGTTTTTTCTTTCTTCATGATCTCTCTGTCTGATCTGTCAGCTGTATGCGTTGTGTCGGCACGTGCGAAACAGTGGCACCACCAGAGAATATATCTGTTGCTGCAGCAGTGTTGTATCTATTGTGTATTAAAAACTTAAAAGGGACAAATGAAAGTGCAGGAAACTGCAATATCTGTGGTGTAAAATCCAGGGTGCTGGATTCACCACTTCCACCTTTATTTATCTTAAAGATGGATAATCTTAAGATAGATAAAGATCTTAACCTGGAGAGGTTAGTCACCATAAAAAAGCTAAGCTATCTAAGTTTGCAACAAGTTTAACACACGGATGTAGTAATCTTATAAATGTTTGTACAGCTGTTTAACAAAATGAAGACTTCTCTGATGCACTACAGTGTTTGGATCAGGTGACATCTACAACCACTAAACTGCAGGTTTTTAACCGTTTAACTGCTGCAATACACTTGAGTCAAATTAACAATGGTTCATTGGGGGGTTGTATAAAACGTTACGAAAAGCTGTCATTTGGATTTGGCATGTTGCAGATGGAAGCATCTAAAACCTGCAAGACAGCTGGTGATCTCTGCACTAAAGTGTAACATATTGGCTTTGCTCTCTACAGTCAGTAAATAATTAACAGCAGTATTAATTTAGAAAATGTATCTGTGGGTTCAGATGGATTTTATTCGCATTATATACTCTTGCATAAATTATCTTAAGAGGATATGTACTAATATGAATATATTTCCATGTTAACCTACAGCTTATCCGAACTCAGGGTATCAAACAAATTGTTCAAAGAAGAGGGTTAGGGGTCAGATAAAGATCAGCGCTGTTGCAATACGCTGCAAGATAAAGGGTGATTATGGATTTTAAATTATTTGGATATTATAATGCACTCCTGTAACAGGAAGCATTAGGGGAAATTATTCATTCCAACTAAAAGGGACTTGTGATTTAACTTAGACTTGCAAAATAGGACTCAATTTTTGACTCAATTTAGGATCCACTGATTGATATAATTAACCCTTTAAACTCCAAACCAGTTTGCTCAAAATTGCATTTGTTTGGGAAAATTACTATACTGTATCTCTGCAAACATATGGTGTATTTCAATATTTCTGATGTCATATTAAGGGGAAAACCTGTTCAATTAAAAAAAAATAGTAAAATACAGGATATATGTTACTGGTGAAGAAAAAGACCCAAATCTGTGGCCCTTAAGGCTCCAAGGGTATATAATACGAAATTGTACACAGTAAATTCAATTCATATCAAAATTACAAAAGGCTATTAGAATATCATTTTACTTTTTTTTGTCCCTGAGCTCAGATATTTAAATGAATGAATATTTTTTTTTACTAATGCCCATGACCAATGAGTAACAAATGGGAACTCAAAATACAGCAATTGTCAAAAATAAAAATTCATTTTATAATAATAATTTTAAATTTTATTTGTAATGCACTTTATATAAAAAAGAGCTATGGTATTGATATTTGAACGATGTTTGCATTTTGGAATGATGTCATTGCCCACATGATCAGTCTGATCAATGATCAATCAATGATCAATCAATGATCAATCGAAGAAGAAGGCTGTGTTTCAATCCATGCCCTGCATGGTTCAACTGCAAATTCGAAGTGAGCTAACGTCATACAGGCGTGCGAAGCACTGGCCCTAATCGAAGTGTATTTAAGATCCACACTTCAAATGCTGACTTGTTTAAGGCCAAATTAACTTAAAACTAAGTATTCATGCTATGAATCATTTGCTGTCTCCAATCCCCAGAAGTCATTGCGCGCCAGATAGAAGAATTAGCAGCCGCCGAATGCTGGAGAGGACGTTCTTTTATGGATATTAGCACATATTTGTTCCAGCAGACACGCTGGTACAGGCAGCAGTAATGTGTGCCGTGACCACAAATGAATTTTATACACGCACCTAACCAGGATTATTTTTCACTGACAATGTTTTAGTTTAGACACACATGTAAATTAAAAAATAAATACAATCCTAAGTACTGAGGAAATTATAATATGTAATTATATATCTTAGTGTTTTTGTGAACTATTGAGATCATTAAATGGATAGACAACAGATGGCATGTCGTCACGATGACGGGTTTGCCATCTTTGTCAAGGGGAAAACAACACGTTACTCTCATTCAGTTACATGTGGTTGGCTCACTGTAGGTTGGTTTAAATTACTGAAATTTTGATTTACTTATTCCACATGAGTTTTTCATATCAATGTCACCTACCAGCAAATGAAAAAAAAAATCATTATATATCACATTATATATCATTATAAAGTGATGGCCTCCGCAGTCTGCGTACTTCGAAACGTGTAGTGAATGGACTGGAACACAGCGGTATTGTTGCACACCTTGTATGTGTGCACTGCACATAAAATGAGAATGAATGGGTCCTTTAAAAATGACTGCCTGCATCATAACATACACTATAATAATGCTTTAGATAAATATGTAATTTTCAGATATCTCGCTGTGGAGTCCACCCCTCTTCTAAACCCACCAAGAGGGTTGGACATAGGCCATGTTTACTGTTCATGAATTCGAATTGCTCTTTAATTCCGAAAAAAAAGTTAATTCTGCTTTAAACAGCTGAGAAATAACTACGTAAACACCTTACTCTGAGTGAAGTTGACATTGAATTCGGAGTGAAACCTAATACCAAATAAAGTGTCTGGTTTATTCTAATTTAAAAGCTGAATTAAATAATTCCTCTATCACGTAAACATTCAGCCAGATTAATTACGGTCGTAATCATGACGAGCTAGTATTTCACAAATTTGATCAAAATTGAAGCAAAATGGCTTTTTATTTCAAAGTAGCCGCTAAAAACAGGAAGTGGTTTGTATTTCCGGTGAATGCGTTAAGCTCGCCGTCACATCAGAATTATTGAAAGGCGAATGAATTGTTCCCATGTCGACCTTTATTCAGAATTAATATCTTTATGCAAACTCGAAGAATAATAACTAAATATACCCATAGTGGGCGAATCATACGCTGAAATACATTGCTTCTACGTCATACTAGGCAGCACACTGAAAACAAAGAAAAAGTTGGCCTGAGGATGAAGGACAGAGCTGGAATTAGTTTCCTAGTATTTATGTTGGTGCTTATGTGCCCCTCATCTTATTATCCTTCTTATACTGAACACTGGCAATAAGTGGCATCATTTCTTTGGGCAATAATTCAGAACAGATTAAAGATCAGAGGAACCATCCAACTTTTCACAACTCGGAGATGTCGGAGCACATTAGTAGTTATGGAACTTGTACATCTGGACAACATCATTCAAGAGGTCCAGCAGCTGGTCTCAGCTGCCAGATATTTTTGTAAAAAGAAGGTATATTGGTAAACATAACCTATTCAAACTTTTGTGGGATGTATCGTCATCAAATTCAAGATAAACAACATTTCAATAATATTTGGAATTTTATTTTAAATAAAATTGTTCTCTATGAGGTATCCAATGCATGGTATTCATTCATTAACAACTCATACAAATCAGATCTACAGGTACAGTTGGACATAAATTTTGCTGTTTTGCATGTTTATACGGGAAATCCTTTTTTGAGTTGTTTGCCGTTTGAGTGAACTTTTCATAAGCTTGAAAACAAGATGGAGAAAATTGCTTTAACAGCATACTGATATTTTTCTGTTACTAAGTCTTAACCATGTAGGTGAGATGCCTTGAGGGAACTCAAAATGATAAGACAAAACAAAACAAGCAAACAAAAAACAACCATAAATGCCTTAAAAACACAGCTAGATGGAAAAAAACAGTTCTTGTGTACAAGACCACCATTGTCCCTCCTACTTCCAAACTTTTTCATTTATTTATTTATTCATTGCAATAGAAGAGCCCTGCATGTGATTTTATTTTGTGGTTCCACAGATAAAAAGAAAATTAAACAATAGTTTTAATGAGTTTTTATCATGAATTTCAGTGACACTGTGTTGGGTGTGAACATCCTCATATGTCTGTGACAAACACAAACCAAACACTCTTCTTTATCTCTAACCTCAGTAATTAACATATGGAGCCAGATCTCTATAACATCACCTGCCTCCATGCCAACCCAGCTTCACAGCAAAACATGAAATAGTCACAAAAGCAACATGATGATATTTCTGCTGATGGTCACAAGCCTATTTATTTATTCAGTCCTATTTATTTATGTTTTTCATGCCACCTATCATCCCTCTGAAACTAATATAGTTCAGTGGGAAGTTTTACTTTAAATGTTCAGCACATTTTGCATTTTGACAAAGAACTAAAGAAAAAATATGAGGCTAGGACTGTTTGTATTAAGGCAAAGTAATGCTATCCTAACCCAAACCTTATTCTTTTTATGGATTACCCTAGTTAATTGCTACTTACACTTAACTAATGTCTGTCGGAATCTGCAAGCCTCAGCAAATTACAACTAAAATCTGAGGGAAAGAACGTGATATGTATGACATTTATTTCTAACTTGGCAGTTTAATCAGAATGGCTGACGATGGTATTGCATGATGTATTTATTTGCATCTTTACAGGCATTAAAAATATAAAAGAAACCCAGGGTAAAAATCAGTAGATCAAGATGTTTTCCATACATGCCAGATTAAGCTGGAGGACGAGCAAAAGTGTGCTTAGTGTCCTTGTAGTATGTGCAACCAAAACACACGTACTACTTTATCTTAAAATTAGCGATGTGTCACTTGGATTTGACATGCGATTATCGATGTGATTTTGTACTCTGTGGGGGGTCAAGAGTACAACAAATATGGAATTACTGTAACCTTTGTGTAAGCAACACTTCACCTGTTTTAATCTAATAGATTGACATGATCAGAACACGCTAAGAGCATGAGAAGATTATACAAACCGTTTGAAAAGAACAGGTTGCTGCCGGATATCACAGATCATTTGAATGTGAACATATTCCCTAACCATCCACCAAGAGGAGGAGTCACCCATCCACTCTGCACAGTCATTCCTGGATTACTGAAAGTTTCGGTAATGAGCATGCACTGTATAATAGCAGCAGGTTTGGAACGGTCTCCATGGCAATTGTTGCAATGATGAAAATTTTGCTGCTTCAATAAACCAAATGGGAAAGAATCTGGAGCCTTAAGTGAGGTCTCGGTATTGTGTATTCTAGCAACACAGTGGGGCCATGTTGAAGCAGGAGATCATTTTACATAGTGAGCCTCAGAGGCAGTTTGTGAGTTTGTATTTGCAGTCTGTGGGATCAGACATTAAGTCAGCAAAGTACTTATGTAAATTCTGCAAATCATATGTTTATTTGCAAGGGTACTTGCACCATACAACTCTTGCTCCTGAGGATGACTCATCCACAGACTACATATGGTACGTTTGAGGTGGGCTTTGGATAAGCTCCTGGAGGAGAATGTAGAGGGGCAAAGAACACTGCTGAGCCATCACAGATGTACTGATTTTCTGTCACATTGTTTCACAACAGGAGACATTACCTGGTAAAGTAAACTGTAAATCTCACCCATCCCCCATGATTACCACTGCACAAGGTCCTGTCAACAGTTTGCTGTGCATTGATGAAGGGAGCCAGGTATTTGCTGCCACATCTGTTTTCTCTTATATTTAGTGTCCGAGTCAAACGTTGGCAGATAATTCAATACAAATAATTTCTCAAACATTAAAATACAAGAATGGCAAAAAAGAAAATACAAAATGCAGATTTCAGTTATAATATTTGACAAAGATTATATTGCATCTATGTTAGGTTGGACCTCTTTTATAAGTTCAAAAACATCCAGCTTCAGTACTGGACACAGATCTTAGAACATGTGGTTAGATGAAGCACTGTTTAGGCCAGAAAACAACATAAAATGGTAAACAAATCCAACAATAAGCCCAAAGATGATCACATTTTTTAAAAGACCCCTTTAAGGACAAAATGGGAAATAAACCAAGCCAGATTATTGTTCACACAAACATCCGGAACATTAACCAACTCATGACTTCCCTGCTTATTCAAAAGGGCTTACCTTTCTTTACAAATCACTACTTTCAATTGTCCTTTGAAGTGAAGTATCTCCCAAAATGCGTAAAGATTCAGTGGACAGCACAGTTATGGTATTATTATCGTTGAATTTCTAATCCTCATGTCCCAGTATGATCTACTGGACAAAAAGGTTTGTAGCATAAACAATCCTCATGGCGCTGTTTTACATGCAGAACCAGGGTGGATCCCTCAAATTTCCATGAACCTCATTTAAATATTTGCATTAAGCATCATGGGACAGAACAACTGCAGGAGAAACAAAATGGCTCTTCTTCTCCTGAACCTGTTGATGAGGAAAAAAACTATTTGTCTTATTGGATCCCTAAATAAAATCAAACACACTCCTTTTAGCAGCATTTGAGTCTAAAATATACATGTTTATTTCCATTGTAAAGCATGTTCACATGGTCATGCACACATGTAATTTTAGGTATATATATATATATATATATATATATATATATATATATATATATATACTTACTTTTACATAAACCTACTTCCAGGCTAACGGAGGTAAAAGTGACACCATTAGTGGTAAAAGGACACAGAGTGATCAGATCTCCACTAGTTGTTTCACTCTGACATATTGCTTTGAGATATCAGGTCATCTAATTAGACAGGGGATGAAAAGTTCACAGCTGTGACGCGCGGCATTGTGGGAGTCAGGAACATTGTGAGAGATCGTATAATATGCCTTTATTTGCAGAAGTCTGTGTCTACACAAATCCAGAGGTTCTTTGGTGTCGCTGCGTTTATCAAAACATAAGCAAATTCATTTTCCATGATCAAAAGTTAGAGTGAGGGAATATAATAAAGTCTAACATATCATTGCTTCATGCGTGATGGTACCCGTGAGGTTAAATGTTGCAAGCACGTTACATCCACATGCATCTTCTTTGTTTTGAACTGCATTGTCTTTTTGTGTTTATATTTCCTCCTTGACTGCACAAGGTTCAGTGAAGGTTAGTAGCCTGTGATGAGGAGCAAACCCTAAAGGAATTCATTTTAAATTCTCTTGCATCTGTACAAGTGACACGCAGATTAAATAAGACAGTTACATCGAGAAGTATAATAGCAATCAATCAACAAAGTGCTCTGCGTAGGGGAGGGGGGGAGTGGATGCCTATAAAGTCTCTGTGATCAATACAAAAATAGACTTAACAACTTTGTGACGCATTTGCACAAGGGTGTTTTTTTTAAACCAACAAATGACAACAGATAGCATGTAATGTCTCTCAGGGAGGCAAGATAAAACAATGGGTCCGACATGATCTGAGATTCTACCTGCAGTTGCTAAGCAACACCCACCTCCAACCTCTCAATCTGTTCCATTGGTCAGCAGGAAAAACGCACAAAGCTCCTCATTGGCTAGGAGAAAGTTAATAAACTTTAGCCAAGACCTGCCTCCCTGTGTGCGTACACACTCCCTCCCTCTCTCACACACAATGAAGAGATTCTTGTGAATGAGAGCATGAGAGGGTGTCAGTGCTTGCGCAGTACAGTGCTGATATATGCATTGAGCTCCTGAGCTAAAAATAAAGATCACACTGAACGCTGTGCCACTGAAAGTTGCAAGACTGAATTCAAAGTGACAAGTCTAGTTCTCTCCAGACAGAGCAATGAGGTCCCACCCTCATAATGGATCTGGGATTTTGTTTTGTTTTTATATGGTATTCTAATAAAAGCTCCTTCCCAGTGACTCTCCTCATTTGATCAGGCTAAAAATGCAACTAGGAAAAGCCCAAAATATCTTTAAAATGGATTTCAACATAAGTCTTTAGCAGCTCCCTGTTAAAGCATATCTGCATATCATTTAGAGGAGCTTGAATGCCTTAAATACTAGGATGTTCTTGTGAATGGAAATACAAAAAGTAATGGCTTTGGACTTATATAGCGCTTTTCCAGACATGTTGACCACGCAAAGCGCTTTACACTACATAGTATAAATTCACCCATTCACACACACACACACACACACACACTCACACCACGATAGGCACATCGGGGGCAGCTTAGGGTTCAGTGTCTTGCCCAAGGACACTTCGACATGTAGTCAGGGGAAGCCTGGAATTGATCTCACAACTTTCCGGTTGAAAGACGACTGCTCTTCCTGAGCTACAGCCACCCCATTTATTACGGTAATTACAGCTGTAATCAAAGAACTTTTTATGGCTATTTGGTTAATTGTTGTGGGGAATGTATAATTTTAAAGAATTCACACGGAGAATCATTTCAAATAACAAAACAAAAAATATATAATTTTTTTTTGTTCTAACAAATTTATTAAATCTTTACTGCTATTTTATCTGATTCTGGTAAAAAGTGCTCTATATGATTTGGATTAAAGTTCCAAATTGGCAAAATATAATGTTGTGGCACAACCTGACAAAGGACAGATATCTTAAAAAAAAAAACAACCCAAACCCTTAAAAACAGACTCCCCCAAATCCAACCTTCAGTGTCTTTGTTTTTAAAATGAATTAGCAGAACTTGAGCTATTTCATCCCAAGTGATGGTTCACAGGCAGTACTTCTGATATGCCAAGAGAGCACATCTATGTTTAAGTTTCTTTTAAACCATGCACAAGATCTATGCTACAAAGTTTTTTTTTATCATTGCAAAAAGACAGAAAAAGCCCTACAACAGTTAAATTTATGGCTATTTATGGCAGGACTACTCAGTTTGTTCCCATGAGGTCCTGCAGGTTTCTGCGTATCCCCGCTCCAACACACCTGACTAAAATTTGAGTCATTGTGAAGATCATTTGCTGTTGGATCCATGTAATTTTATTCAGGTGTGTTGAAGCAAAGATGTAATAAAAACCTGCAGTACAAAGCAGACTTAAGGTGTCCAAAGCTTGCTTTTTTATTTGTATTCTTTTCTGTATTTTGTTTCTTGTTGTTGTTAATTTGTACTTGTCGTATGAAAGGTACTATATAAACAGAATTGATTTGATACTTTATGAATCAAAGCTGCTCCACAGAACTTATTGTAGCATAAGCTGCTGAAAAATTTAACAGGCAGTAAAGTATTAAAAACTAATAACTATCATTAAAACAAGAGTACTCGAGTGAATTCCCGCATCAGTAAAAACAAAAATCACAGTAATACTAAAATTAATGTTTAAAGTGCAAACAGTTTGATAAATGTTTAATAAAACAGTGTATGTAGAAAAATAAAACTAGCTTTGTGTAGAGACAGTAGAAAAATATGCACTTTAAAAAGTAGAAGAATCTTCCAACAGAAAATTCTGGATGTAAACGTCACACAGTGAATGAAAGGAGGGTGACCTTGTTGTTGTTCCTTCATACCTCATTTTTTTGTGATAAAACTTTGAATGATCATTTATTTCAATTATTTGACAACCCTCTTAAAAAGCTTTTGAAAAGATGTAAAGGAAAATGAAAAATAGCTTTCTCTATACTGAGTCTATAATCCTTTTACAGCAGTGACATTTACTAGCCTTTCACTAAACAAAAAGATGAAAAAGTTCTGCGCAAGTCACTCTGAACTTAGTTCAATGTCTTTGGATTTTGACGTTCACCTTTTCCAGGCATGTCTGATGTTGTTCATTTAGTGTTGGAACACCTTGTAACTCAAACTTCATTGAAAACAACATTCATACACAACAGCAATGGCACAAAGAGCAGACACTACATCTACGTAATAGATTAAGTTGTAAACAATTTTATTATTATACAATTTAATCTTGTAACTGTACAAGAAAACAGAATAAACAAACAAAAAACAATACAGAAAACAAACATAAAAAGAAGTTAAATTTAATCAGGTCAGAATTGAAAAGTGACATTTTTATTAGCTGCCTTAGAAAACGTGTTGTCCTATAAGACAATGTTCTAAAAATACATCTGAATGAAAAACAGACGTTTTGTGTCAGTTTGTCAATAAATGTTACATTTAATAAACTAAATGACCAGAACACAAACTTAAAATTGTAAAGAAGAGTTATTTACACAGATAAACCACATGCAGTGTTGAGATAAAAATCAAACTTCCCTGCAGTCTGAGCAGGAAATGAAAAAATGCAGATGAAAATAATAAAACTAAAATAAAATGATGACACTCAACATGTTTGTTTTTTTAGGTTCTGCTGGAGATATCTACACAACAGACTGCTTTTTTTCTAGTTCTTAAGAAAAAAATGAAAAAAGACATATGTGGATGACAAAGAGTGCCGAGTAAGACAGTTTATTAAAGCAAAGTGTCCTGATGCGAATGGAGTGTTGCTTCACATCCGCTTGGTCACTCGTTTAAACTGTTGGGACGTTTTATAGAAAATAGACTTGGATTTCTGAGGTTCGAGGAGGCGGAGATTCCCTTCGGAGACGGTCCTCATAACTCTGTGGGGCTTGTTCTCAGACCCTGACATCAGATGCCAAACAAAGAACGTTAAGAAGAAACAGACTCTACACTACTACTAGTCCTAGTGTAGATACAAAAGTATTTTCCAGCTATTAAAAGACAATAGTTATGATGGTTTTTGTTCCAAATCAATCTACTATATATACACATCATTATAATCTTGTATGTTCCAGATAAGTGTGTGGCTGTCTTCTGGTGTTTTCTTGTTTTGCTTACCACCAAAACGATGCACTCTGATTGGCTGTTGGGCCACTGAGGGGTCTTTTTTAATGCGCTTTGGTGCAGAGAAACTCTGCACCGAAGAGACACTCTCTTCTCGGCTGCATCTATGATGAAGAAAAGAAACAGTAAGGAACAGAAAACCGTTCAGCTTTTTGACTTTCTATCCGAAAAACGGCTAACGCGAATGCAAGAAACAAGATTTTGGGTGGGTTACCGGTTAAATTTACGCTTTCTGTGTGCAGCAGATGTCATGTCCATGTACGCTGGATTGGCTCTTCTCACCTCTTGCAAAAGTGGGACCTGTTGTCTATAAAATAAAATGATGTGTTAATGTGACAGTTCAACCGTGTCCATCAGAGACTTGGCCAGTGACCATAGACCTGAAGACAAATGAGTTATCAGGTGATAGCTCCACTACTGAAATGCAGCCTGGACCTTCACTTTCTGAAAAAAAGACAGCTTCTCATAATATTTATACATTTATTTTAAAGAATTTTGGTATTTGGTATCTTTTGATATTGACACAATATCATAGTTTGGGTAACTATATTACAATTTTGAGGTTGTTGAAAAAAGTAAATAATTTTTCATTTCTGTTTTACCAGTTTTAACTAAAAAAAACATGAAAATGCTTGTCAGCTCAGTTTTCACCCAGTTGTTTGGACAGTAAACCTGATTATGAGAATACTTAAAAAAATTTTACATTCTAGTTTTACAATAGTTTTCAATAAAGTTAGGAGGATTTTCCAATTTCTAGTGTTTTAGTTGCAGAAAAGACCAAGTTTGAAACATTCAGCTGGCTGGCAGAGAGATGAATTAAGTTCTGACATTTTGTAAAGAATAGATTTCAGTGTTAATTCTCTATAATAACATGATGACATATAATAATGACACACACAGAGGATGTCAACATTCACGATGAAAGAACAAACATAATGCTGAATGTCTGTATTCGCTCAATAAATGTACAAGAACTCAAACTCTTCGGTTTAATGTAGACGTTTACAGGATCAGCTGCTTATTTCTCTGCAGGGCCCTGATCATATGCATGCATTAGCATGCATTCTGAGTGATATGATCACAAGTGAACAGCTCAAAGTACTTCAGTTCTCTGCTTTCATTAGAATGCACCTCCACAGGCGTCTCAAGAGACAACATGTGACAAAATCTCACATTCCAGCTTCACATGCAAATAACCACACACTTTATTTCCATTTGCAAAGACCAAATGTCAGTTTTGCACTGGTCCAATTTTAAAAACCATTTCTACCAACTCAAAAACGTTATGGCTACCTGACTAAGTCACACTGACCCTTGTTGCACTTCGTTGATAGGAGGCTCAACAGTCCTTTGACAAGGATGAGAACGTATTTGTTTCAACCAGAATCAAAAGACTGCATGCTACGAATCTCCGATGTATTACTGTAGATTTTAGATGAGCTAATCAACAGCAAACGGTCCTGGGTACATTTGCCTGTCCGTCCTG
>JBAMHX010000001.1:13524081-13537407 GCA_037177515.1 Pseudomugil tenellus
ATGTCTATTGTTCTGTTATTACCTGCATGTGAAGCCCTCTGAGACAACTTGTTGTAATACTGGGCTATATAAATAAATGGAATTGAAAGAATCAGCAGCCTGAACAACTCAATGTTGTTTGAGTGACTGTATCTATTTACTTGATCCATAATGGATAAAGAAAGATTAAAACCATGCAGGACTGTGATCTTGGGGCTCCGAATTTTCTGACCACATGTCGTTGGATAAGTTTCCTCTCTTACTCAAACGATAATCTGCGTCACTTTCTTCCGCTTTTTAATGCTTAGTTGCAGTTTGCATGCGTTGCATTTAACTTGTTCGCTGGATAATCTGTTTGCAAGCGAATAGTTCTTTCGCTTCTTTGCTCTCCATCAGAGCAGTATGTGATCATATTGCGCCAAATGACTTGTACTGTCCCTGCAAGCAGACCGCGCTCATAACGTGGACCAAATACCAGTAGTGGGAAAAAGCCGTAAGAGCTGTTGTCTTGGAATTTAATCGTTATTAATTTACCTAATATGCACATATTAACATAGGAGAAAGCAGCAGGAATTGTTTCGATAGGAAAAACAGAAATTATACAGGTGATGTGTCAAGTAAGCTCAAGTCTTCGAGTTTGTTAATGACAAACATTAAACAATAATCGTTGATGTGATTGATAAGTAAAGATGTCTTTTCAATCTCACCTTTTTGAAGGAATGTGGTTTCCCTCAGTGGCTTTGGGAAGGTGCCGATGTTGACTTGGTGCTGACAAGTCTGTGGATTTTGATGCTTTACTTGGACTCTCACAGCTTATTACGATAGTTGTATTATATGGAGTTTGGTCATCATTGTCTATAACTTCAAAGGTCATGTTTGGATCCATGTTGGTGGACAAACTTAGCGGTTGAGGTTTAACTACTTTCGGAACAGTTTCTGGAGTGCACTGGAGAGGAAACATGTCCTCCTCAAACACTTGTGACTTGGCAGTGGCCTGTGGGCTCTCTGGAGGAAGTAACGCAGACAAATTCCTCCTGATGGGCATTCGGGGGGGTTTATCTTGAGTCGTGCTTGGTTGATTTCCTCCATCTGGGAAAACATAATCAAAAGTTAATAAAAATAAAACTAAGAAAGGACCCATAAAGTTAATTACACTAAAACAGCATGATGGAAAGCAAGAAAAGGATTTTGAGTCACAAAATGAGGTGTGCATAAAATATCACTAATTTAAATGACAGCTTGGAAAAAAGGGAAAAAAATATTGGTTTGAGTCAAATGAGTAGTAAGACATCGGCATGTCAGATATCAGCTAAAAGTTCAATATTGCTTATACCTGCCAGAGATATCTTAATTATTAAATTTACTTAGTAATATTTATTATTTAAAAGTGTCATTGTGTTCAAAAAGGAAGTGTTAAAGGACAAATTGTTTCCTACAGAGATATCACAGAAACACAATGTTCCTTATCCCAAACCCAATATTTGAACAGTACAGAGAATAAAATTGGACAGTTAACTGGAAGGGGAACTTCCCTGCACGTCACCTGCATCCTTCATTTTCATTTAATCACAGTGTATTTAGTTTTTGTTGTTTTAGATGTAATAAGATGCTTTAGATTTAGTGCGACGCATGATGTATTACAATGATAGAATGAGGCTCTTGTTAACAACACAGCCTTCAGCTGTTACATAGTCTACAATGCAACAGAGCCCTCTGCTCCTCAAGTCATAGACTCAGTTGAAAATGACTTAACGAAGATTCTTTGGTATACCTTTCTCAGAGTCAAGGGTCTCATTGGGATACTCATTCACTGCTGGGGTTTATGCTTCTGACAAAAATAGAGATCTTCAAGTTTCAGAACTCAGTGGCAGATATTTGTTTTAATTTTCTTTAAATCACTTAATGCTGTTCAAATATCCAAATGGTTTTGCCCATCAAAGTCATGGTGAAATGAGGCCTCACTAAAGGTTTTGGTTAAGACTGTGGAAACAACTAAAGAGTCAATACCAGAGGACCTTGGAGTCTGTGATGGCTCATATCAATAGGCAGGTCATGTAAATTAAAAAAAAAAAACCCTCAAGTCTACAAGAATATTTACAAACTACTAGAATAACTTTAAACGCAATCTTGAAAGAATCCAATTTAAAACGGGTGTAATGTGTTCCTGTCATCTGGTCCTTGTCCGAACATGTTCTTCTAATTTGTGAAGTAATTTTTATGTTACAAACACTCTTCTTGGAAAGACCAGAGCGCAGGGTATTACAATAATCTAATCTACTAGAAATAAAAGCATAAATCAGCACCTTCATGCCTTCTAGATATTTGGTGATGTTTTAAAGATTTCAAAATCCTGTCTTTGTAAAATTTTCAATATTTGGTATACAATCCAACTCAAAAAGGACACTCAAATTTCTCACATATTGAGAAGGGTTAAAATTCTGCAGATTCTGGTTATGGTACAGGAAATTCTCTGCCAACCATGACTTTATATCTAAAATACAGCTTAAACTCCAAACATGCTCCAAATTATCAGGAAGACACGGTGATGTAAAGCTGTATGTCATCGGCATAGTGGTGGAAAATCCCTCCTGGTGACATCCACAAGTGGAAGCTTGTACAAAATCCCAAGTGTTGGTCCTAAAATTATGTCTTGGTAAACTCACATTTTATTTTATTGATTCCTGAGGAACAAGGTTCCATATAGATGAAAAATAGTTGATCTGTGAGATAGGAGTAAAACCATCTGAGAGCAGTACAGTATAGAGGTTTACATGATTTTTGAGTACAATAAAATCTGGTGATTTACTGTATCAAATGCAGAACTAAGATCAAGCAGCATCAGGAAAGAAAGTTTGTGAAAGACCGTGTTGCATCTGACATAATTAACTTTTAAAAAAGACCATCTCAGTGATGTGGTTTGTCCTAAAACTAGACAGATTTTTAAAAAATATTAAGTTCATGGAAAAACCTGTTAAATTGAGTAAAAGCTGTTTTCCCCCTATAATTTTACTTAAAAATGGTAATTTGGATAAAGGTTGCAAATGAACAACTTTGGGTTCTAAATGACTAACTCGTCAACAGAAAGGGGTCTCATCAATGTCGATTTGAAGCCAGATGGGAAGTCACTACTTTAAGATTAGATTAATGCAAATCCTTATTAATGGCTGTCCTAAATATGCCCTGAACAATTGCCAACTGATACGACATGCTGTGGCGAGGGTTCTAATGAGAACTAGCAGGAGAGACCATCATTCTCCAGTTTTGGCATCACCTGTTTCAGCTAGCATAGAATTAAAAATTCTTCTTCTGACATGTACATCTCTCCAAGACCAACCTCCATTGTATATTAAAGATCTCATACATTCCAAACAGAGCACTTCATTCTCAGACTGCAGATTTACTTGTGGTTCCCAGAGTCTCCAAAACTACAATTGTAGGCAGACTTGGCAATCAGGGCCCTCTCATGGAATCAGCTTTCAGTTTGGGTTCAGGAGGCAGACACCCTCTTCACCTTAAAGATCATTAATGTATTTTCCTCTCTAAACAGGTCTTTCCTGCGTAAAAGCTGCAGTGCATTTGTTTCCCTTTCCTGTCCTCTCCACCCTAATCATTCAAAGGAGATGGCCATCCTCCCTGAGCAGAGTTCTGCCGGAGGTTTTCCTTACTGTTAAAAGTTTTATTTTCCTTTCTACTGTCACCTTGTGCATGCTCAGACTGGGGGATTAGACTGAAGTTAAGATTCAATGCAATCTGTTGATTTACCTTAACTAGGCTGTTTATATGAATGGCCTCAAAGGATATGTCTGTAAAGTGCCCTGAGATGACATTATTGTGAAACGGTTCAATAAAAAAAAATAAAAAAAATAAAGCTGATCTAATTAAAGAAACCAGTCTGAAGAGAGTATTTTACTATATCTAAAACCATATCCTCAAAGAAACCATTAAATGTGTTTAAAAATATGACAAAAATCTAAAAGGCCGGTTGCTGGCTGCAGATGGGAGAAAACTTGACCAAGCATCTCTCTGTCAAGCAGGACAACACTCTCCAGTGTTTCTTCAGGGAAAACAATGATTCAGGTATATCAACAAGAAGAAAACATAAAGTAAAAAAAATTGAGATAAAAGGCTAGAAATAATGGAACTGATCTTACTTCTGAAGTGGCTTGTGAAGTCCTTGCATGCAGTGACTGGTGCTGTGAAGAGCAATAATGCCCTATTGCACATGTGAGCGATGAAGAGTTAGCCAAGGTATACGACTTTCTCTTCTAGTTTTTCAGTTGGGGGTGATTTTGAACTACCAGATAATGGCCCCACTGCAACAGCCCTTTCAGGCTCTTTACAACCAGACAGAGAGCCTGGTTTACACTAGCATTGGCCAGTAGGACTTGTTATGGGAAAATAATGGAGTCTGTCAAAGCTATGTTTTGTCACTACTGTAGTTTATATCTTTTATGTACAAAATTTCTTGTAAAAGCCACAAGTTCAATTTCACTGAGCTTTATATCGTATTTTTTGCAGGGATACCGATGCTACACTAGCTTTGTTTAAGAACACAGTGAGCTATGCCAGAAGATGCAGCTGCTGATTTACTGGTCAATTGATGTTTTATATTCCCACCTACAGTCAAGACTTGTGGGTGGTGACTGAAACTTCAGGGTTGTAGATACTAACAAAGGAAATTAGCTTTTTCTGAAGGGTGTCAGGGTCGTAAAACTGAGGAAAAGGAGGTCTAGTCAGAATGTAGTCCCCATGACATATACTTGGACATTCAATACAAATTGATGAGGAAGAGATACAAGTCTTCTTCATTTTAGAAAAGAATTATCTCTGCATTATTTATTTGTGTGATCCAGAACAGAAGAGCCCTAAATGAACTGAATGTAGTGTTTGCAAACATATTTAAGCATAAGTTGTCCAGCTCTACCTATCAAAGTTGTAGCAATTATATCTAAAATAAACAATGACCCAGTAATTTAGCTTTGTCACTGTACCAAACAATTAAAAAAGTTATTTAAAAGTTTTTTTTATACTATGGATCTTATAACTAGCTTAAATATGCATGAAAACAGTCAACAAAATATTGTACAAATGACACAAATGGATCATCATTAATCTGTACTTGGCACCTAAGGCCTTGGTTCAACAATAGTTTAAATAAAAAAAAAGACTGTTATAATGTAGAAATGAAATGGACTTTTCCTTTAAACACAATTGCAAGATCCCTAGCATCTGAGTGGCACACGGAAATTAAACATTATAGTGTCGTCTTTGCATGTATAAACAAACTTTTAAGTATCAGCACAGAGCTGTGACATGCATTATTCACTTAACAAGTACAGCATTTTATAAATAGACCAGAAAGCAAGGCATTTTCAACCAAGGGCGTATAAACAAATAAAAAACTTTAAACTCAAACATGTAAATGTGGGAACTTGCCTTTCACATTCACTTCCTTTTAGGAAATATTTTTTAACATATATGGCAAAAGTAACTTAATAGTGAATATTATATTTGAACTTGATTACAATAAATTATATGGTTTATTTAAATTTAAACAAGCAGGAGCTTCTATTTGGGAGAAATTGTCGAGGGTAATTAAAAAAGAAAATGTACTGAAACTTGCACAGGCTGCAGAGTGAATAGGTTAAACCACAGTCTGCATCACATTAGGAGCATTATTACACTCATGGCATTTTCTGCAGAGGAGTGGTGTGGGTTAGGGAGGATGCTACAAAAATGAAAAAATGCCAGCAAATAAACGAAGTCAAGAAGGGAAATGCAAACGTGAATGACTGATTTATACATTTCCCCAAATATCAGATGCAATATTTAGCAAATGTGAGTCAGACTTAAGACATCGCTCTATATGAGGAAACAGTGATAAATAGCCCTTTCTGTGGAAGAGAGTTGTCCTCAGCAATAAATGGTAGCAGAGTTCCTTCAATCACATATTTTTGGCAAGTAGGGGATTAATACATGCATGAGTTGCTATTTCTGGTAGAAGCTGCACTGAATTAGGGTCGCCTGGTTGCTGCTGCCTGTTTTTTATAGTGCGCCTTTTCTGGTTGGTGGAGCAGGGGAGTTTACGTCTGTTGACGTTTTTCCTGCCCTGCTGTGGATCTGCATTTTCATGAATGAAGCTCAAGAGGGATTGGGGGGGTTAGATGCTAGACAGACAGAGAAAAAGGATTCGAGAATAGGAGGGAATGAAACTTAGAATGGAGGAGAAGGGTAAAAGAATGCACAGCTAAAAGAAAAATGATGCAACACATAAACATCAAGGCAAGAAAAAGTATACAGAAGGATTCAGTGATAGAATGTGAACTAGAAATATAAAATTAACACCCACCTTCCCCTGCCTCTGTGAGAGGTCAGGCAAATTAAATAGATCACAGAGCTATTAATAAAAGCATGAGGACATGTGATAATGAACACTAAAATTAAATGTTGTCATGATTATTTCATTGTGATCACATTTCTGACACGTGTTTTATAATACAGCCCACAAAGAGTTAGTGTTATGTCAAAACCACAACACCCCGACTAAAACCGATGGAATTTGATTGGGTTTGCAGACTGCAGGGTGGAGCTATCCTTCAAAATGTGCTGCAGTGACTAACATTAAGAGCTGAGGTAGCAGAGAGGCACAGACAAACATAATCAGGAGAGATCAGGGGAGTTCATGTGAATTCTAAATAAATACAGCTGTTAGTGAAACAGATGTTTCATACATACATACATACACTTAAAGTATTGAAATGAATTGAAATCAAAGTGCATGTTGTGTCTGGCTACTGGCTAGTAAGTAAATCACTCCATAAGCTGCTATCAGTTGGACCAGAGAGGTGGATGGATTTATGCATATAAATGAGGGCAGAGCGATCTTTTAATCCAGGTAATTTTTTTCTTCACGTGGCAGGAAAGGTTGCAGATAATATTTCTGGGATGGCCAACAGAACCTTCTTCAGTGGAGGGAATGGTTTGGTGGTTTACCCCAAATATTTAATTGTGCCATTAAGAGATATTTTTGCATTGGTTGTTTTGATGCATGGACTGACTCCATGACAGGTAAAAGCAATACAACCATAAATTTACTTTCAGTGATGTTAAAGAAAATTATTGAATGTTATTGTTTAATAGGCATGAACAGTACTTTAAATGAGGGCATTTAAAAAAATATAGGTTTTATTATCATTATTATTAACATGATATAATTATTTGATATTAAATATTCTTGAACAATTGGAGCTCTTATGACATTGTCACCATCTGAAACTGGCTTTAAAACATTAGAGAATACTAAGCATTTCTAATTTATAATTAAAAATGTATTATCAAGCAGCTGAACTTTCTTTCAAGCATTTTAAACATGCTATAGTGCATTAAATCAATTTATTGTAGTTGTGTGGCTTTCCCATTAGACTTTTGCAGACTGCATGATGGGCTTCATTGCAATTCTCTTCTCCAAAAATTAGTTTTGTTATTTGTATTCAACTCAACTTTATTTATAGAGCACTTTAAAAGCGACAGCGTTAACAAAAGTGCTGTACACATTTGCAACAGTTAAAACAATAAAAGAAGCAAACTTTTAAAAAGGAATAAAAGAGATAAAATAATATAAGACAAACAATAAAAGCAAATAAAACAATACAATAAAAGGCAACATCTCATACTGAGTTAAAAGCCAAAGAGAAGAGGTTGTAATGCATGGAGAAGAGGTCTGTATTCTTTCAGCGGAACAACAAATGTACTCATTTGTGATTCTCAGATACTACATTTAATATAAATCCCACCAAGGCTGTATCACATGCTAGATGACAGTCAGTAAAGACCAGTAACCATTATTTAGATTATTTATGTGTATGAGTAATCTTGAAAAGTAAATCAATCAGGGTGTTTTCAGGTATGCACACGTTTTTTACAGCAATAAAAATATCTAACAGCAGAAACAACAAACTGCACTGGTTGGGACTGTCAGCGGGGCTTTTAATGTCAGTAAAACTTTAAAAACTTGATGATTCATAAGAGTTTTTTCCTCCCCAAACAATAAGTTGCAGTAAAGTGTAGCAGTAGTCATGGTGGTGGTGACAAACTCCCTGGTGTTTTTATGTCTATTCAAGAAACTCTGGTCATCTGGCAAAAGTATTTTCTTCTCAACATACATTTCCCACAATATGCTTCAATGAAATGTTAGACCATCTGTGTAAATATCATTATAGCCAATTTAAATGGTCATATTTCACAAATGCTTTTGTGTTAAATTTTCCCAAAGGTTCTCCTTGTCCAGAGTTCACTCTATAAAACCGTTTGAGTGTTCAGCTTATTTCATTATTCAAGTTCTGGCAAGGAGAAAAAAAAAAAGTCTGAAGCACAACTATAAATCAAACTGTCACATGTCTGATTTTTATTGTTTATTTCACTACTCTGAGCAACAGCTTCACAGCAAAAGAAAGAAAATATCTCCAGTCAGACTACATTCAACATTTTAAACTTTGTATGGCAAAAGTGGGTTATAATTTGAATGCTGTTTCAATAATGAACTGTCTTTTAACATGTATTTGTCTAAGTGTGATGCAGTGAGGGAAAGGTGACAAGGCGAGCGTAAATAATAGAAAGATTGAGGGACAGGTAGAATTAATTGGTGTGCAAGGGTTTTAGATTAAGGACTATAATATGCAAGCAAGACTGAGAAAGAAGTCTTTACCTTTAGGTGATGGTGCCGCCTTGGAAAACGACCTTCTTTTAGTGTGTGTCTCTGCACCTAAGAATTGTAAAGAAAAGAGATCTAAAGAACACACAAACACACAATAACATTTATGACAGAAATCTTACGCAACTCTTTAGTGGTTTACTCATTTAAAATGTGGAGTTAGCACTAAATGTTTGATAACTTTGCTATGTCTGACATAAACATATTTAAGTTTTAATTGTGCACTGTTCCGATCTTCATGTAAACAAACATTTGTTTTCCGCCCCTTTATGTAAAAGTGATGTGACTACAGTAAAATGTTGAAAGGAATAACTGCAAACGTAAATAAGCAGAGCGTGGAATTAATTTCCTAAACAACTGGGTGTGTTTTAGTTTATACACAAGCGTCTTATCTATTAAATTGTTAAACTATGACCCGCAATCAGTTGACATTAATATCCGCATTCATGTGTCGTCAGATTCTTTGTTTTTACAACTAATTCACTTAATTAAAAGTCAACAGAAAACACTTTAAAATTAAATGAGTAAACAGTGGAGCAGAGGGACAGGTGCAGACTTTACGCCCTGCCAAACAACAGATACTATCATAGGAAGTGAGTACTGTTGGCAATCTTCAGTTCAGTGTCATGGCTTATACGTCACGAAGGTTTGGTGCTGCTTGGCCATGCAGAGATGACAGGAAAAAATTAAACATGAAGCCTCACGGCTCCCACAAAACACGCCAGAATTGGACTGTTGTCAAAAACACTGACTTTATTGAACTACCTCAGAACAAGCGGCTTTAAGATTTAAAGCCGTTGTAAAACTTCCATCCCATGTGTCGCACATGAATGTTTCATGTTTGCTGAAATAATGATTTTAACAGTGGAGTTGCTCTTTGGAAGAAAAAAAATGTGGTGAACTTTTGGTAACTCCTTTTTAAAAGAAATTACAATAACTAGAAAAGCACCCTGAGAGCGCAGACTTCTGCCAAGCAGCTCATTTCCACCCATATTGTGAAGAATCCTTTTGAAAATTCATGTGTCCACAATTTCTTCCAGATTACTCCCAAAATTTAAGAGACTATATCTGCCAAAAAGGTTAAAATAAAATACAACACATAGCTGGACATTAGAGTGGCCAAATAGGGCTCATACTTACAGATGACAAAACATATTAAGAGTTCACCAAAAGACATATGGAAAATTTCTCCCAACATATGAAAAACGGTCATCTGGGTGGATGATTTCAAAGCACCAACTCACCCACCCAAACATTACTGTCCCCACTATAACTGAGTAAAAGCAGCATCACGCTGCAGGGAATGTTGTGCACTGGCAGGCACTGGAAAAGGAGCCAGAACTGTAGGAAAGATAAAGCTACATAAAGGGACATCTTAGGGAAAAAAACTGTTTCTGTCAGCCCACCTTAAATCAGGATAATGCCCCTAAACATACTACTCAACGAACACTTGAGTGGTTTACATGTTTAAGTTGGAAATCTGGCCTAGTCCAGAAGTAGGCAAGGCTTCTACTCCTGCAGTCGTGCAAGTTCTGGATGCACCATTCACCGAGCAGAACTTAAAATGGCTGGATTTATTCTCATTAGAATCAGGAATTAAAGGGAAACATCAACACCCTGCAGGACTGTGGCTCTCTGGTACCAAACTTGCCAACTCCGGGCCTAGCCAAAACAAAGACCTCAATCTAATTGAAAATTTGTGGCATGACTTAAGGTTTGCTGTTCAGAAACAGATTCCATCGAATTTGAAGGAGCAGTTTTGCTTTGAAGAACAGGCCAAAACCTCAGTGACCAAATGTACCAAGCTCATGGACACACCCTACCCAGATATGCTTAACTAATCGGGGTTGAACACAACCCCTTGCCTCCCATATGGAAGAATGACAACTTTTCCATCTAAAGAACTTTTAATGCATTCTTTATTTCCTTTAAACCTCATCAATTAAACATTTTCTCACTATACAATTTCACGAACTTAACTTAAATAAATGCACCAATTAATTTAATCCACTTTACATGCTATTTTATGCTAAAAGAAATTAAATTATGGACCACAACATTAATTTAATCTAAAAAACAAACAGAAAAAAAAAAAATCAGAACAGATAACTTTGGATCCAATTTGTCCCCAAAACAGTTTTTTCCTCTGCGGGACAATGGGCCATACCACTCTGCAGCATCAGCTTAAAACCAACTTGAATAAGATGACAAAGCCAACACCACAGCACAACTACCAGGACCTGATGGGTCAATTGTAAACACCTCAGTAACAGACGTCTAAGGACACAGCGGAAGTCCCTCGTTCAGGTCTAAATGAATCAGAGCTGTTTTGGTGATGCATGAGGTAGCTACACGATGGACAGGTGGAAAATTATATGCAACAAATCCAACTGTAAGATAAAACCTGTCAGAACTGAGAATCAGGAATGCTTTTTTTTTTTTTAAAAACAGGAACCTGCTTATCCATTTTAACTTATTGATAACAAATACCGTCATAACAATTGTCTGTTTTTTTCACTCATGCATGGCTGAATTACACATTGTGATTTGTCACTGTGTAGTTTAAAAGTGTTTAAACTGTTCCATCAAGTTGAGCAACCAAGACATGCAGGAAAAAAAATGTTTTTGTGGGTTGAACATTTTTGTGGTGATGTGTTTTTTTTTTTATATATCCTTTTGTTCTCCAGCAAACTAAAATCTTTCCAGGGAAGTTTTGGAAACTAGATTTTAGTAAGTCTTAAGAAAAAACAAATGTGCTTAAAATCAATCAAACCTCTCTGAACTTGCCCAACTCAGAACACATGGTGAATAAACATGAGAGTAAACAGGATGAAAAGAGCATGATGACTTACTGCAGGGGCTACTCTGGTGGTATTGCAGTTGTGAGAAAGACAGGATGGGTGCCAGCTCACTGCGGAACCCAACGCTTCCCACATCATTTGTCTTCTGAGAGCCCACAATAATCTTTTCGGCCTTCATCAGCTGTCCGGCCTCTTCCTGGTCAGCCCAAACCACACCTCTCTCCCTCAACACAAGGTGCTCCAATTCATGGTTTTCCAGCTCATCTGCTGGCATGGACAACCCAGCCCCTTGCAATGCAGCGTAGTGCCGACCATAAGCTGGCAACAAGATGTTCACCATTCTGAAATCAAATAGAAAAATGTTATTGATACATACTTCTTCTTTTAAAAAAGAGACGGCACGACTTGGGTGAAATGTTCCTTCTTTAGATGCAGTGTAGAATAGCTTGGTCAACTCACTTCTGCATGCGCTTGTTCTCCTGATCCTGTAGTGCAGTGAGCTCAACCATCTGCTTGATGTGCTGTTTGAGGTCATTGACCTGCAGCTCCAGTCTGTGACAATACAGGTCTTTCTCTAACACCTAGGCAGGAAAAGGAAAACAAGCAAACAGAAGAAGAGGGTTGTTTTCAGAGAACAGACACATCACAGCTTACAAAATAAACAATTTAAGGTCAAAACTTGTAGGGGTCAGTATACTAGGCAGAGGATGCAAAGTTCATCCATGTTTTATTATAAAGTCTGCAGGGTAAGGGATTGGGGGGGGGGGGTGGGGGGCTCTGACGTAAAGAAACTACGAAACAACAGCATTGAGAACATTTGACTGGTGGATGCGTCATAGTTCTGGGTCAGTTCTTGGAAGAAAGGATAAAGAAAAAAAAACATGGACATGGTTTTAGGTAACTGGCTGCTGTGTGAGGGATGAGTAAAGAGTATTGATTTATTCTCTTCACTGATCCACGAGTGAGCTGGAGAAATAAAATGAGCACGGTTCTAATTACTGAGAAAACAGATGAGAGGAAAACAAAGACTGTCACGACACCAGTGGCCATCTTCCTAAAACAGTAAGCAATAAGTTTTGTCTGAAGTGACCCGCATTGTTAAGGTCTTCCTGGAATCTTATAATTTGTTCTCTTACACATTATTTTGACCACATGGCAGGTATTTTACCACTCGACTGATCAAACGAATGACTTTGTAAATCCATCCCCATTGCCATAAAAATGCTGATGGATCTTTGTAAAAGTCAGAAATCACATATGACATAATCTTAAGACGGGGGTGATACTTGACCATTTAGAAAAGCATATAGGGAACAAAACCATGTGAAAAAGCTGTAATTAATGCTTTTGGTTAATGAGTTCTATTTACTTTTGAGGTTGGATCATTCGACTTCAGCAACTTAATCTCATTCTCGACCCGATGAAGCAGACCATCATTTTCCAGGAACCGTGTTTCTGCCTCCTTCAAACGTTTGCATATGTGTTGCTGCTGAGTGCGCAAGCTGGCAATCTTCCGCTCATGCTTACAAGTGGCCTGTTGAAAGCAACGACAAACAAAAGGTACTCTGAATGACATTATGACCAATATGCTTGGTTTTAGTTGTCACAAAGCATTCTCTCTACATGTAGGCCAAGTAAATACAGCCTCAAACAGGAAGAATCAGATACTTTCCCACCGATTTTAGTCTTCAGCATTTATTTAGTCTAAAACTATTCATTTTAAGAAATTTGTTCTCTTGTTGTTACTGAAAAAAAAAGTATTGTATACAAAAGCATATATATATATATCACCTAATATATAGCAAGGAAGAAGAAAAAAAGAAGAAGGGAGGGGAG
>JBAMHX010000001.1:13545675-13569436 GCA_037177515.1 Pseudomugil tenellus
GAGGAGGGGGTGGAGAAATAAGAAAAAAAAAAAAAAAAAAAAAAAAAAAAAAAAAAAACAAAAACCAAAAGCTTTCTTGGAAAAAGAGGGGCAGGCAGTGCTGTTAAAAATCCTAGAAAATGGGAACAGTACTTGAAACACAGCCTGGCGCTTTAATGTCAAAATGACATGG
Organism: Pseudomugil tenellus; assembly: GCA_037177515.1. Lineage (NCBI taxonomy): Eukaryota > Metazoa > Chordata > Actinopteri > Atheriniformes > Pseudomugilidae > Pseudomugil > Pseudomugil tenellus. The sequence goes on from JBAMHX010000001.1 coordinate 13,545,848, forward strand.
ATACAGACAACATTCACAAGAGCATGAATTGATATTCATGCTGATAATCCAGGGCCTAATTTTCACACTCTGCATTACAGAAACATGCCTGGACAACAAAAACAGTGCAGCTTGTTCATTTTCCCCTCACTCATCCTTTCCTCGTGTTTTCTTTTCACCCGATATGCAAAAAACTGCGCACCACATGTGGCTGTGCCTCAGTCATCCTGGTCCTGTACAGTCAAGTATATGTTGTTTCGTTTAAATATTGGATGGGTTGTACTGGAACAATCTTGTTGTGTCGGGATGCTGGCTCAATGACAATAAATCTGATGATTATTTGAACCCCACGTTTTCCATTTTCATTCAAATCCCTGAAATGTTACCTAACGTGTGAAAGTACATTTTAGTGATGCTATTTAACTAAAACAATAGCTCCTTTTTTTAAGTAATCTTTTTTTTAAAGTATAGCCATCTTTGATGTCTTTTAATATCTTTGATATTTATAAAACATTATATTCAAAGAAGAATTTTTTTTTTTTTTTACCAAAACAAAACTTACCTTTGGGTCAGCAAGAGCATTGATCACATTTCCTAAAGCAAGGAGGGAGCGATTGATGTTGGCGCCTTCTCGCAGACGTGCTCCTTTAGCATTGGTGGCGCTAGCTCTCTCTGAGCCGGCAAGATCAATTAGGCTCATTTTTGCAATGCAGACATTAGGATTAAGGCTGGCAGTTCTGTCCTGCTGTCTCAAGTAAATCTGAAAAACAAAAATTCAACATCCTCAATTTAAGGAGTAAAGTGTGTGTTTCATTATTAAAGAAAGCGAGATGTTTCAAATATTTGTAATATATATGTTCCCACTTCTGCCTTGGTTGTAGGTACAGTCTGCATAAAGCATTTAGAAATGACGCTTCCTCATCTGTAATAAATATCTTGTGCTAAAGACATATTATACATTGTATTTTGTTAAAAAATGGACAGTAATACCTGAAAAACAGCATGAGATCTGGAAGAGGTGGCATTTACATCAGTGGGATGTTGAGTCCTGTTTCGATTTCCAGAATCCAAAGCCTCAAGAATGTGATCTGCAGACTTGGGCTGCATAAAATAATCATATTGAGTTTGTTTGCATATCTTACCCCCCCTTTCTTTTTGTTAATTCACGTGTATAAATGTGTACATTTACACATAATATAATAGAAATATAAGGAACAAAATCTGCTCAGCATTTATCTTTAGTGTGTTTCAAACAAGTTGCTACAAACCTGATGCAGTGTGAGGCCTTGAACAACCACTCCTTTAGAGCCGTCCTCTCTGACAGCGAGAGGACCGGCATTCGCCAACAAATCTCTGATCTGTTCATTGTAAACCTGCAAACATTTGAAAGAGATAACTGCACATGGTTGTAAAATGACATAATAGCTTGAAGCAGCTAAAGACAAAGAGTAATATTTTAAATATTTTAAGCTTTAGATGGGGAGCGGATCAAATGTAGATTTTTAACTACAGAGGATTTTCTTTAGGCCCATTTATGGTCCCTTACGTATGAAGCTGAGGACATCCATAACAAATTATTATATACATGGCGTCCCTCACTACATAAGATTAAACATTAGTGTCATTACAGGTGTATAGATATCAATTTAGGATCTAAATTACACATGTAACTGACACGAGAGACGGAGGAAACTGTTTGCATATCCAACTTTGTGCCAAGAATAAAAAAGCCTTTAAACATAGTTTTTTTTCAAAAAAAGAGCAATAAATAAATTATGCAATTGTAAAACTGGTTAAAGTATGAAACTTTCATACAAAAATAAACATCCCCTGCAGTTATACAGATATATCTGGACTTACATGCACTAAATGAAAAACACATATTCACCTCAAGATAAGAGAAAGCAACAGCAAACTCTTTCTCTTCCTTGGCATCATCCATGCGTTTGAACAGCTCCTTCATGGTGCGATACATGACCCCTGGGTCATCCTGTGAGCCTAACATGGTGTGTGTCTTACCGGCTCCAGTAGCACCATAAGCAAATACTGAAGAAAAGAGACAATTCACTACAAATGCATGGCTGTGTAAATATCAACAGGGATTGTTAAAGCATCCACCAAAACCTCTGAAAGACCACAACCAGGTGATGAATAAATAACAAGGGATTCGAACATACTGCAGCCTACGAGCCCAAGGAAACAGCACTTATTGAGATTAGACAAGCTGCAATTTAACAAAATATTCAGTATCAAAAGTTGCTTCAAGGGAACATTCACACCAAGTTTATCTGGGGCCCTCTGTTTGATGGGAGGGAGGGCTTTTTGCATTATTTCACATCTTCCTTTGGCTTGTGTTCAAACTGAACTTATCTGAAGCGGAGTAAACCAGCTGGACAATGTCACATACATAAAAAGGCTGCTTACTGGTGAGGATACTCCCTCAATTGACCACTGATCAATAATGCAAAAGGTGGCCGGCTCCTTCACTGCAAGTAAACAGTCAACAGTGGAGCCACAAGTTGCAGTCTTGCTGCACGTCTCATTCTTGTGAAAATCAAACAAACTAAAAACAGGTTGTTTTTACACTTTTTATCTGAGTTAATATCTTAATATCGTAATATTAGAACAATTTAAACTTGAAAAACTATAAGACAGGAATGTTTTTTTACATTTCATTTTCTGGATTTGTCGCTTTTTCCTGCTTTCTGTTTGTCCAAGAGGCGATATATTATTGAAGGTGGAATCTGCTTACAGTGAAGACAAAGGACCTACATGCCCCAATTAAGTTTCTTCATCTTTAATTAGACATAAGAAATAACTGATGTTCATTCAAAAAACAAAAATAACATGTAAATAAATTTATTTCTTTGTATTATTGGAAATCGGACTAAATATTAAAATAATTGTTAGCCCTTGGGTTGTTTTTCAAGTTTAATTCTAATTCTAACTTAATATCAAAATGAAAAAAAAACAACAAGTTGGTTATTTATTTTAATTCAGGATTAAATTTTTTCTTTTCTCATGCAGTTATGAACAAAACCTGCACAGTAACTTTTTAACTTTTTTCTTCTTAATGATTTAAATTTTATTTATGATTTTACTATGAGTCTTGATCTGTTTTTATTTCTATTTCAACATTTGTAATGCTTGTTATGTAAAGCTCTCTGAATTATTGTGTAAATAAAATGTGCTATACAAATAAACTCGCCTTGACTTATTTTTTATTTTGAATTTAATATTATATGAGTCAATAAAACAAAATCAGATATATTGGAGCAATCAGATAATTATAGAAGAAACCTCGTTTGATGCATCAACATGCACTTATGAAATAGGATACTGGAAAGATAATTTCCCGGTCAAAAACACTGTAAATAAAAGTTTTTTAGATGCCTGATGAAGACTGTGTCATTCAGCGAAGTCCCTCTAAACATTCTTTTATATTAAATAGGATTTTCCACTTTTTCCCAAGTTCAGTCCTTAAAATCTACTGTTCTGAATCTTTTAAATGCACCACCTTAAAAAAAAATTGATGGTTCGTTACAATGTCATCACAACGCTCAATGGCATTTGGAGGGAAGTCATAAATTTAATTCAGATGTTTTTGGGAAAGGTTGCATCTAAAAGTTGCAGGACATTAATGCCACTACCCACTAGTTTTTTCTCTCTGTAATGTCTGCAGCACATTTCCCTGAACTGGCAGAAAGAGTTAAATGGTCCTACACACTAGACGTTCCGATAAATCATAAAGAATGCAAACGTTTTTGCCAGGTAAAGCAAAAGTAGTTCAAGGAAAATCCTGTCGTGACCCTTTGGTGGCTAAGAATCCTATAAAATATTAAGGGATACCAGGAAAAGGAAGGTGTGATTCAGGCTTACTATTCATGCTGTTATTCTGATGACACTGTGAATCTTTTCAAACCAATTTGCTAATTCTATACAATTAGTTCAATCTTACAGCAATTTATACCAATAATTATGTACACAAACTTATACAGAATTATTATTATTCCTGTAAAACAACAGCAGCTACAAGTTGTTGATACAAAGCAAATATATCAAATAGCCTTTTATTAATTTCAAAATCTGTTAAAAAGATGTTGTCCTAACACTTATTGTGCATGGCCGCCAACATGTATGGTAGCTGAATTTTAATTTACCTGTGCAGTTAAATCCATTCATCAGACCATCCAGCACTCCTTTAGTTGTGCTTTCAAAAATGTCAGCTTGAGTGGCATTTTCATTGAAGACATGGTCAAAAACAAACTTTAGGTCTTTGTTGGCCCTCTTGTTGATGTTTCTGTTCCTCACTCTTTGTGACCCGAAACATGACGTGTCCTCTTCTTTGGGGTCAAATATGATCATGTGGCTATCCACTACCTGGACAACATTCCGACAGTTTTCCCGCTTCTCACTGTTATTGGCTGGTCTCACACGAACAACCACCTTTACATGGCTGCACACATTTGTTGCCATTGTGTTTTCTTTACAGTCACTGTCGGTCGCTGTTAAAGAGAAACAACTAGAAGTTAACTAAATTCAATATTTCAAATTCAAAGACTCTTCTAAGCACGATCAATATTCTAAATAAAATGATGAGTAAATTGGTAGATAACTGTGGAGATAGAACATTTTAACCAAAGATAAAAATAGGGGAAAATACCAGAAAAAACGACCATGATCCATTTGTAAATTTATTGGAACTGTCTCCTTTACACATAAGACTATAATATTTCTAATTCCTTTCGACAGACATTATTTCACTATTTCTATCTTGTGATTTTTGTAATTGTGACATAGCACTCTCTTCATGTATGTCATTTTTGTTGCTCTAATACCTTATAAGTGAAATTCCAATAAATTCAAGGATGAAATTGCAAAGCAAAACAGCAGTTTTGTCAGCATTTTCATATCAAGCCAAATAAAAAGGGGTGGGAGGGTTATTATTCAATATGTATTAACCATTTAACTAATGTTATTCTTTTCATTGCTGGTCTTAGTACAAATATTAAAGGGTTTGGGTCTTCTGGATTTCACGGCCATGCAATCTAATAAAAAATACATACTGCCTTACAGATAAAAAACACAAAAGTACAAAAATGGGGGACAATGTTACCGGTACAATCAGTTACATGCATTATATTTAGCACGGATATTAAACATGAACACACATAGCTTTTCTGATTAAAAACAAAGCCCCATACGTTACTATTCCTGGCTTAGAGAAGGCCTGCTAGCTAGCAAGCTAACTCCTCATTATTTTCTAACGGAACGTTAGCTTCGCTTTCTTTAAGGCACATTGAAGTGATTGCTTTCTTACCTTTTATCAGTAACGTTAATCTTTCATTTCTTTACCACATCAACGTTAAATAGTAGGAAACAGGTGGCTAAATAGCACAAAAGAGTAAGTTGTTAGCATTACACAAGTAGTTGTAACTAGCCAAACTAGCGCCAATATTTTTTAAAAACAAGCCTTCTTCCTATGTGGCAACAGATTGGACGCGAGCCGCACGACGCTAGGCGGACCACGGTGACGCAGAGGGCACGTGAACGTTACAGAAGGTGGAGCTACTCTTTAGTCTACTACTACGGTAAGCTCATAGACAGTCCATTTAATGTTCAGAAGGGAACAGACTTATGTTAGATAGGGGAGCAATTATTTTGGGTTAAACATTTTTAAGGACACATAGAAATTTTCTGTATTAGCTGATCATGTGTGTTGCTATTTATCTTGGGACATCTAACATGGTAGCATAGCAACCATGCTTCGTTTGATTTTCAAGGTGTGCAGTGACAAGCCGCACTGCTCTTATTCCAGCAGCACGTATTCTACATAGAAACGTGAGGAAAGGCAACATATACTGCTAAACAAGTTACCAATAACAGTCTTTTGCATGTTTTAGACACGTCACGTTTGAACCGTCTTAGCGTTTGGCAACTTCACGCATCCATTGATGAGTAAATAGCTAACCCAACTAACAAGAAATGACATCCCTTTCATTATGCTACTCTAAAATGGCAACATACACAAGGATTTAGGTTTAGTTGAAAATATCTTTGCTATAGCTTAGTTCTTCCTATATACTGTTGAGGAGTAATCTAATGCTAATGTGACCCCATAACCTCTATCAGATGTCGTTTAGTAGCCATGCTAACAGTTAAGGGTTGTTCAATTTTAGTACACAATGACAAGCACAGTGGCCTTGCTCAACTATCTGTGTTTAAAAGATTGTCTTCATGTTACAAGTTAATTTTGTTGTTATCTGGAGATAAAGTTTTTCTTCTCTAGATAACGAGATTATTTAGTGGGGCTCTGATTTAAGTGGTTACTGTGATACACACACACACACACACACACACACGTGATTTTATTAATCAAAAAAGACTCCATGACAGCTGGAGAGATGCTATTGTTGTATGTGTGTGTAATTCTGTTAATGAGCTTTCATTCATTGGAATTTCAGCTTTTGTCAGACTCGATGGAACCAAAATTAGATAGATGTACCTTGATCTGACATCAGCTTGTGTTAATTCCTGGTTTGACTGTACTGGGAAGCTCTTTAGACCCACTGGTTGAATAAGCTCTCATCCAAGTTGAAGGACTGTGTCCCACACCCCTCCCTTTCACTGACATCCCCACAGAGCTCCTTCAGCAACAGACTGCTGCATCGAAAGTGGGAAGGAGCGCTATAAGAGGTTTTTGATTCCTGCAGTATTTAGACTGGGAACCAGAACTGCTTCCAGTAGGTCACAAACACATTCATGTGTTGGGTTCTGTCCCAGCTCCCTGCCACAGTTCAAAGACATGCATGTTTGGCCGATTTGAGTCTCTAAATTCTCGCTAGGAGTAAGTATGAGTCAGATTAAATTTTTTAAAAAATTCTGTGTCGGTTCTGGGATGGATTAGAAGTATCACCAGCCCCTTGCCGACTCTGGATTTGAATAATTAATAGAGTTAAATTAGCCCTTATTGGAAGAAAATGAAACTGAAGCAAACAAGATTGGCCACTCTACGCTCTGAAAAACAATGTAGTATAACTTTTCTGTTTGTGTTACAAAGATCGTGCTAGCATGATTAGTATAACATTTACAATTGCGCTTTCATGATTAATTGTATCAGTTTTGGTCCATTATGCGTCAAATGTATGAATGTCAAATTTCATATTAAATAGATCCAGGATTGCTTGCCTTTTTTTGGAGTAAATGATAAGGTGTTGTTTCATCAATCAACCAATCATAATTTTTTTTATTCTTTTCAGTGTAACTGTTTAACTTGTTGGGCATATTCATCCTTTTTGTGTTGTAAATGAAAATGAAAAGATGCAATAATCTTTTAATCCAAAAAATATCAAAACTAAGATGCAAGCTGGCGTATACTGTCTATCTGCACTTTGATGTTGACCTAAGAATGCACTACATTTCAGTACATGTCAACAGTATCTACATATGATAACATTTTAAATATGCATGTACTGTCTATTTAATAGCAAAGTTTAGGTAATGACATTTCAAAATGTTCAATTTTTTGCTATTTCACTTCTCTTTATTGTCACTTACTTTATTACCATTCTCTTTATTAAACTAATTTCTATCCATGAAATTACGTAATTTGACCATATTTTTTCCACAGAGCATTACATGGATCATGATTTTTCATAACATAATGATAAGGAAAATAAACTTGGCTGTGTGGAAAGCATGGAGGACGTTCACACTGAGCCTGCATTCCTCAGTTGGTGCATCATCCAGTACTGGCTCCACGGACAAATCTGAAGAACTGTCTGCTGTTTCAGCTGAAAAGCTCCTTCACATGCCTGTCATGGTTAAAGAGGTGCTCCATTATTTAGACATCCAGCCAACTCAGGTATGTTTTCACCTTAGTTATCTGCAAGCCTTTGGTGTCCTTGAAAGTGTAAATGTCTAATGACGGTTTTCATGTTTCATTCTAAATTAAACCAAGCTATCACTTCACTGATGAAAGTTTCATTTAACAAATATATATATATATATATATATAGATGCTTTGTATATATTTTTTCTATTATGAACATTAATGTTTATTGATTTTCTTTATCATATAAAATTAAATGTTTGCTACCTATATGAATATAATAATGTATATTTATGAATACATTTTTTAAAAGCATGGTTTAAATGAAGTATTTCATGACAGAAAATAGAAACATTTTGTAGTTTTTGAGTACAACTTTGACATGCATCTACCTAGTATTTCTTACCTTGACTTTATTATATGCATAAAAAATCACAAAAGCAATGACATTCAGCAACACTCTAATGGAATTCTTGACCAAAACAGTGGGCAATACATACAGTATGTTAAATCAAATACAGTCAAATTTTATTTAAAAACACCATTCATGCCAAACAGCAACACACAGTGCTTAACATAATCAAAAAGTATTTATGTATAAAAAAAAACGCTCACCAGAAATGTAGCAGTTAACATTTATTACAATTTGTCTTGTGATTAAGTTGTTATTGGTAAAATAATTGGATATACATGCATTTTTGCATGTTGTGCCTGCTTATGCTAGTTGTATTTCAAGTTAATATAATATTTATAATATTTATCAGTAGTAGACCTTTGCACAAATACACATACATAAGATTAAAAGTTTGTCTGCTAATGTAGACTCAAGTCTCAAAGAGAAGTTTGAGGCAAGCATCCAAAGATGTAGACAGGAAGTCAAGAGGTCCGATCACATGATCATCCATACAAAGAATTTAAATGAAACTGATAAGAATTTAGAGGAGACAACCTGTTATTTTATTTAAAACTTGCATTAACTGTTTCCAGAAGTAAACTAAATAAATAAATAAAGACCACAAACAATAGTTTCAATTAGGATTTGATTTTATGATCCCATTGCTTTGAAGCAAGCTATGTTTTAGAATGAGTTATCATGGTAATACACCTCACAATGCATGAACCAGCTTTATTGGAATAAAGATCTCGAGGAGGTCGCCATGACACCTTTTCTCCCCGGAAGTCGGTTTTCCCTTCTGGTCGTTGCTAAATGCATGGAGAACAGCATATTTTAAAATTGTGATTTGATTCAATATATTCACGGAAATGTCTTCTAGGACGACCTGTGCTGTTGTTGGATACATTACATACAGGAAATTTACAGATTTTAGGAATGGAGCATGTTAGGAGCATAAAGTCTCTCGCAAGATGATGCAGAGAGATGAGGTGAATTCACAACAATCACTCGCAGCGTTGAATTACAAACACCCACCTAAGAGGATCTTCTTCAGCGCTTATGATTTCGTTGATCATAAACTGACAGAGCTTCATTCGATTGAGAATTATATCTGGGCTACAAACGATCACCAGCAAATCAGAGGCGAAGGCTAACTAGATACCATAATGCAGCTGATGAGACACCTGCAGCAGTGCAACACAAAGAGCTTCATAAATACTCTGATTATTGGTGCAGGTTAGTTCATGAGGTATATTTTATTTCGTCCTGTATTTTCATGACCATAAGGCGTACTTAAAAGTCTTTGAGAAAGCGGCTGTCGAAGAGGAAAGCATGAGAACAGAGTAGAGAGAAGTATGATCGCAGTGAAAGAACAAGTGAAGTAAATGAACACAGACCAGCTTAATAAAAAGGAAGAATTTGACTGTAAAACCACAAATACTCTGCGAGCAGGCTCTGTGTTTACATTGGATCCCTGCCAGAAAGCACGACTTCTTGATTTTGTTTGTCTTTTGCAAACATAATGATATGTATAATAAGTTGCTTTTCCAATAGATCTCCCCAGTGCATCTGGTGCTCATGCCAACTAATGAACCACTAAAACAGTGTGCATTTTCTTGGGTACTCACTCTCTGCTGTATTATTGGCGACCCACTCGTGTTTTCATAAGCATTGATGAAAATCTCTCATTAACTTTGTGTGGGAGAAGAAAGTGGACGGATTTGATGTATAACCTTGGTAAATTGACCTTGAACTATAGAACTGGGCCATTTACAGGTTCATGGGACATTTAAACCAATTCAGGTGTCAGATGTGATCTCAAATACTGACAGAACTAAAATGAATAAGTTTGTAATACTCACTTAATTTATTTGGTGGTTTTAAAAGAAATAACTAACAGTATTGCTCCTTTTATTTATTTATTTATTTGTTTGTTTGTTTCTTTATTTTTCCCAACAACAAAAATATATTTTCAAACAAAGGCATTGTGGGAGCGTTATTCAAACATTGTGGTGGTTGCTATTTGATTTATTTATTACAATGATTCTTGTCTGTGTGTTTCACAAACTGATGTATAGTTATATTTCTTTAAAAAATCTGGATTTTTTTCCATCTAAAGGCAAATCAGATGTATAACTGAACTCTGTCCCTAGACCGACTGTCCATGCTGATATTTGCAGGAGATTAAGTCATATTTGTATTGTCAGGCATTGTTATCGAGTCTGCCTTGGTTGCTGTGGTAATGGCAATGGCATGTAAGCTCATGCTGAGAGGTGTTTTTTATGTGCCTTGTTTCTGCCTCATTAATGTGTGTCAGATCATGTTCTCGCTAGTTTTTTTTAAAATGATTGTATTTGTTCTATTAGTTTGTTTTTGGTTATATACATGATAATAACAGTTTTCACAAATTTGCATTCTAAGAAAACATCACCTATCTTTCACTACAGCCTTGAAATGAAAGAATGACCCCTTAACAGATCATATTTTTCTTAGCTGGAATGACTTTTGGAAAAAAAATGTTAACACGTCACATAACAAGGCACTCGTGAATTGAACAGGTTGCTTGTATCTTGGCTTTTACTTAATGTATGTACTACCAGGACAGATGGGCATGAGTCAAAAGCCTTCTGGTGTGGCAGGCAGCTTAGGAGACAGGAAAGGAAATGATGCCCCCCATCCCTCATATAATGCATGGTCAAGGCAGGTGGGGGCCATGGGTCAACAACTTAGTCAGGAATTGTGGTACTGTAAGGCTCTTGGCAGGACACAAGGTGCTGCATCGCTCCTGTCTGAACTTTAGCACCTCTAAACTCCTCCGCTGCCCGCCCATTTGCCAACTGTCCCAAGACAGCTTGCCAATCAGATGCTATTAAAAACAGTTTGATAGATTTTTTTTTTTTTGTACAGTACATGCTGCAGACTTCACTCAGTCTGTGGAAATGTACAGTCACATTTAAAATGCTTAAATGCTGATCACTACAGATGTTTTATTTACTTACTTATTCATGTGAACACGCCCAATGTTCCTGCTTCACTGGTCCTATAACCACTGCAACAGTGAAGCCTTTTTATAGCATTGACTCTAAATATAGCTTTTACTATAGTACTCAATTTAAATTGACGTCAACATTGTTGGTATCCTCAGTCAGTCAAAGATCTGTGTTCTGACATGACTGGCAGAGCTGCCATTTAAGCGCTCACTCACATGGTGGTTGGATAGTGTATCTGTTATGTGGAGGATAAGCTGCTCTGATGATTAGACAGATATCTAGACAGTTTTTGATTTGATTGAATATCATTAAGACAGGAAAAAAAGGTACTGCATTATTGCTTGTCAACTGAAGAAGCATAAGTGTGAATAGATTAATGAAGTGATTAATGGGTAAATGGAGAACTTTACTGACATGCTGCCTCCCACACATGTGATGTCTGTGTGTATCCTGCTCAGTTAGCTGTTTGAGTTTCTGGTCTGCCATTTATTTTCACAGTTTTACAAATTATCGTCAATGTTGGGTTTGATCCTCAACTCAGCAAAGGAGCAAAAGTCAGCTTAACACTTCAGTTCTTGCTCAAATATCTCAGAACTAAATTTCCTTTAAACTTTATTCAAATGTCTGCTTGGGTGAATGGTAAGGATTTTTGTTAATGGATTTTTATCTGGTGTCACTAATAGTTCAGAATTTCTGCTTTTCTTTTGATGAATTGTATTTGAAAACAATCTTGATGCCAAATCTTGTACTTTGTATGTATAGGTGGGGAATAAAGTAAATGATTCTCACAATTTTTATCTAGATGTTTCTGCCAGTAACTAAATGCAGTAACATTTGAAGATTTGTGTAGCCATGTCTCCATATATAAGTGGAAGGATTGGCATATAATATGATCTACACCAGCTGTGCCCAAGTTCAGTCCTCGAGGGTGACTATCCTGAAACTTTTTTAATTCCAACCATTCCATCCCACCTGAATCAAATGTCTAAATTTCCTCATGCACATGCCACTCAACTCTGTCATGGCTTGCTAATGAGCCATTCATTTGATTCAGGCATGCTGGTCAGTAGTAGATCTCAAGGACTGGACTTTGGCACCCCTGGTCTACACATGTATTTCTTCCTCAGAAACAACAATAATAAATCTGATTGTTAAGTTTAAAGTAATGCATCTTTTAGGCTAATTTGTTTTAATTAGACACACCACTTAAAATATGATATGCAAACGTAATGGTATTTTCTTTTACTAAGTGGACTAAATACTGGATAAATATTAACATGTCACCTTAAACTTTGCCAGCAGTCCCAGCTATTTTGTGATAATTTTTATAACTTGTTCCGACTTTTAGATGTTCTTGGAGCTCATTGTTTTACTTTTTCCATTTTTGTAAGTTTCTGTGTTTATTATTGAGCATTTTCTTATATCAGCTACCTCATCATATTGTTTAATGAGACTTGCTCAATTTCCTAAAGAAAATGAAATAAAAAAACATTGTTTAGTCATCAGGTAATTTTTTCTATGTAATTATTGCTTCTTGTGCAATAAAAATCACAATTTAATTGCTAAGCTCAACCTATTTATAGAAAATATCACATTGTATAAAAAAAGGAGGAGATATGAGGAGATAAAAGACAAGTTTAACCAATTGCTTTAGCATACAAAATTGTACAAAATACTATTTACAGTTTTCAGTTTGATAAAGAATAGAATAGGATAGAATTGAATAGAATATATATTACTGTGGAAAAGATAACTTTTAGTCTTAATGGACTCACTCAGTTTTTTTTTTTTTTTAAATAATTGCTTCTACTATTACGTCTACCTGTGAAACAGTGTCAGAGCATTATGAGTAATGATTTCTCATTCAGTTGCCTGACTGTAGAAAAATGGTGATTGCATTTCTGTGTTGTTTAGTAGTTCATATAATAACAAAGCTGTAGTTTAATTTGATTGATTACAAGGCTAGCTTAACATGCCTTGGAGTCATTAATTATAGCGGGAATGCAATGAGTCAGTAAATTGCGTTATAATCTTTTTTTCCCCTTTTTTGTCCCATGCATTGTCTTCTTGGTCTTTTTTTTTTCCTTTTTTTTACCCAACTACGCACCAAGTGTCTATGGCAAGTTATCTGTACAACCATAGGTCACACATCCACGAAATTAAATATTTATTTCTGTTGTCTCCAGGGGGTTTATTTAAATGTACTACAGATCAATTAAATATTGAACAATAAAGTTCTTTTTACTGTGCTTCTTTTATGGTACCTATTTTAGGACTGGTATCCTGTTGGACCTATTTATAGCCATGTTGGCACATTCAGATATCTTAACAGTTACTTTGGTGAGCAGGGGTTCATAATACTACTTATCTAAAAATAAAAACCATATTGGGATAAACCCCTTGGCCAGTAACTCCTTAGACTTATTAGGGGAAGCCAGTGACAGATGGTGGGACTCACCTTGAAATTATGCATACAGGACCAGAGCTTAAATGTGAGACTCAGTGAATGAAGAAAAAACAAAAACCTTTGAACTTGGTAAACTACAAGAAATGTTTTCTTTGTTCCTTGATTTCTTCTACTCATTGTCTGAATGCTGTTGAGCATTCACACATTTGACATCTTGTTTTTATTTTTCCGCCGTTTTTTGTCCGCTAATAACTTCAGCTAGGTTCAACCGATTTCAACAAATATGGCATCAAAACGTTCAGCTCATTCAGGGGATGACTGCTTCTATTCAGATTTTTGATAACTTTTATACTTTTTTAAAATATTTTACTTTAAAACTTTATTTTTTGCCATTGAAATGAATGGAGCAAGCTTCTACTACTTCAAAAACGCCTGCTTCTTTCAGATCTAATAACTTCTGCATACTTTCAGGTAGAAACACCATTCCAATTTTAAACAATGCTTCAGCTATTGATTTACCATTCAAATTTTTGGTATCTTCTACCATTTTTTAATTATGTCAGTTTTAAAATCATGAAAATCTTCAAATTTTCATTTCAGTTTTCCCACTCTTTTCATTTTTCAAAAAAACTTCAAACAGCTTCTTATAACTTATTTTTTTTTTTGTTTTATAACTTTTTTGTTATAACTTTTCTTTCTTCTTTTTTGGACTACAGACACATACTATACAACATAACGTTGCAAATCTTATTGGCTTTAACTTAAGCCATGGCTGAAAAAGCTGTGACTTATAGATTTTGAGCTATGTGCCTTCAGCTTTATCATTATTTCAGCTAATGGTTCAGAAAGCACATTTAAACCCATTTCACCTTTATTATGCTCATTTCAAGTAAACCTTCCACCATTTTCACCACCCACCAACATGAATTTGAGCTTTCATCTCTTCAGATAACAATTCACCTGGTGTTTTAAGCTTATTTTGCATGCTTTGCATGAACTGATATTGCATGACAGCATTCACACTGCTGTTCTGGAAGTAAGTATCCTAATGAAAAGGACAAAGTGAGAAGTCCTTCACTGATGCAGGTGTGTAGTGAAAAAGCAGATTAATGAGCCATCAGCTATGAGTCCATAGAAAGAACCCCTTGCTGCTTCAGAAGGAGAAACAAGCTGACTTCTCCTACATTTCAGTCCCAACGCACTCCCCCTTGTGGAATTAATGATACTGTAATGATATATTTACTGCTTTAGATCAATATGAAAGCAGTTTAACATTATGCTCACTTTTGACTTCATTGCTTGCAAGTTGCGTATCTCATCTTGCTCTTGACCCTCCATAAAGAACAAAATATGATATGTAACTGAACACAAAGAGATAGATTAGTTTTGAATTTGAATCATATTAACCTTTGAGAATAATGTATGTTTATCTTATCACAACTGAAATAAAGTCTGTGTGCATTTACCTTTCAAGCTTGACACAAAGTTATATTTCTGTTATCATTTCTAATGAACACTTTGTTTTATCGTGGAGCTATTGTTGAAGACAAGGACAAAGCCTTTACACTGTGGCTTGCTTATAAGGAACAAGATGCATTTGCATCCAGGTTAAAAAAAACTGTTTGTTTCTGGTAATCACAGAGTTGTGATAAACTTTCTTGATAAACATAAATTTTCAGTTATTGGATTCTTAATAAATTGAATGTGAAAGTACTCAATCAAAAAGCGCTGCTACATAGTTAAATGTTTGGATATACTTCTGGAGAATGCAGATTAACAGTATTTGTGACCGATCTTATCGAAGTTAGTTATGTTTCTGCTCTCCTTATTTGACAATCCCCAGTTCACAATTAAATGTTGCAGTCATGTTCTTTTGACAGTTGTACAATCTGCCACATTGATCAGAAATAACAACGGCTGTCCAAGACACCTGAAACCCTTCATTGTCAACCTTCATGTGTCAGTATATTATATTCATGATGTTTTCAATTGTTTCTATAAAAGGTATACCTTTTATATTATTATATATTAATTATACTATATATAGTATAATCTGGAGCAGTCCATAATGACAGATTTATGAAAGTGTGGTCCAAGCTAACAGTGCTGTCAGCATTATCCTATTTTAGTCACTTTAAATTTTAAAATAAATGTTTTTTGCCAAGAAAATCTGTATGCAGGAAAATCTATCAGTGCACATATTTATATTATATGTAAAGTTTTGGAAGATAAATCTTATGAATTAAAATTTCGGATTTTGAAACACAAGGTTGAGCACTGCAGATTGTTTGCATTCATTTAGGCTCCTGGGACTTCAGTCTCCTGCTGTTAATTCATTTATTTTCTCCTCCTGTGTGTAAAGTGATCTCATTAACAACTTTACAAGTTAACACAGAAACAGAAGTTTAATACTCAGCTGCTTGAACTTTTGACCACATAACTAAACTACCGTTTAGATGACACTTAAATGCTATAAACACCAATACTCATGTAATTAGGTGACTAATGAATATCTGCATACTGGTGGATTGTAAAAATTGCATCAAGTGCTGCCAGGAACACTTAAGAGAGCATTGTGATGGAGCATGCAACTGGCCACAGAGACTCTGGACTGAGGTCCTTCATAATACCTCAAATTTAATGAGTGATTGTAAAGATATATATTTTGAGCAGTGATGTTGAGTTTTGAACTCCCATGACTGGTAGGATAGTATATTATCAGTCATTTTATCACTACAAAATCAAAAACACATCTTAGTGCAGCACCATTATTGAAAAGATGCAGGAAAAAAAGTTACAATACCCACTGTTCTCCTTAACAGAAACACACATATAGTCTGTCAGCTAATTGACAATCGACATTCAGTTACTGAAACGGTCATCTTTCACACTGTCATTTACAATCTACATAATATCCCTCATTCATGTTGTTCATACGCCCTACATATTCTATTTTTATGCAAGTGAAAAATATTTGCATGCATCTTCAACTCTTTCTGTATCTGTATCTGTATCTTACTCTACTAAATCTTTAAGTTTCATAAGTCTGGACTTAATCAACATTGTGTTGGTGTGTCTCTTGGATCAGATTGGTGAATAGCCTTTAGCACTGTTTTTGTAAAATAAACAAGGCCTATATATTGCTCACATATATTATGTCTCATATTTCCACATAGTAACTTAAATATAGAAGGATAAGTGCACAATTTGACATTTACATCACATTATAATCCAATACATCGAGGATCTTTAAATCCAGTCATGGAGAGCCAGTATCCTGCATTTTTTCTCAGATTTCCCTGAAACTAGTTGTTGCCTACATCAGTGAATTGATTCATTAAATTGATAGTTTCTGAATTGTATTGATAGTTGATAGTTGTGAATTGATAGTTTCTGGCCATGATTAAACCCAAAGGTTTTATCATGGGCAGAAACTACACGAGCAGTAGGAATGATCGGAATTACCCTTTACATGGTCAAAATTTCCTGCTCACCCGCTCGTGAAAAAGGTTCCACTCCTTTTTATTGGATCAGAAATGTCTTCCAAGCAGTTCAGCTGCTATGTTTACATATTACATACCCATGGATTGGATTAAAAGCGCTCTTTATTAATGTAACTAATTATGACACTACTGGTGGTTTACATTGGTGGGACTCCATAACAAAAGTTTGAAGAACAGATACTTTTACTCAAAACAGTAAAACAATTAAAGTAAAAACAATCAGAGACACCTTTCTTACAAAACGGACATGCAGCAAATTTAGCAAATTTCAAACATTTAAAATATCTATATTGATATTTGTCTGGCTGCAGCTTTGGAAATGAACACTTTTTACGGATAAATATCCATTTTCTGGTTCCATGTGTTTACTGACACACTTCCCAGCATCAGTAAGGTGAAGTGCCTTTGTGAGAACAAGCAGATGAGTAATATGATCTTGTCTCTTCAAATTAGTTAAAAGCCTGAAGTTGCTGTTTCAGCTGTTCAGCCTGTGGGTTAATATTAAGTGCATGAAGTCACTTGAATCCTAAAGTTTCTAGTTTTTCATTGTGTCTATGTCAAATCTAAGTGCATTATGCTGACCTGTGCCAGTTTTTACTCTTTAAGTAAAGAAGTTGTCATTAATTTATTGATCTCTTGAATCTTAAGAGAGATAATTTCATAATTCTGAATTGTTTTTTTAAAGAAATATTTTCTCATAAGTACAATATTTTAAATAACCTTGAAGATTATTGTAAAGTGTGATGCCGTTCATTCAGTTTCTAGATGGTTTAGGTTGTAGTAAATTTCCTTTTTTTAATTGTAGAAAGTTTGTCTTCTAAAATGTTGGTTTCAATTGATTGGAAAACATTCAAAGATGTATTAGTATATTACAACAACGACAATGATGATGATGATGATGATGATGATGATTATTATTACTGTTCTACTTTTTTAAAAAATAAGTAACATTTTTTTAACCAAAGTAAGTTCTTGTGGATAATGCACCAATGAAGGTTCCTGTGTAATCTGGAGCACATAACTTTTCTCTCTGGAACACTTTCGACCACATCTTCTGGACCTTCTCTATGTTTTCATTTCTATTTCTTTTTTTCTTCTTTACACTCCTTTTTTGGGAGCACTGAGTAGTGACAGAGGGGGCTGGTAAATAATTAATAGTTGTAATTAAACACTCCAGCCAGGGATGCTGGGGCTGATTGACGGCCAGATATTAGGCCCTTGTCTCGTAAGGTTGCAAGTTTAGTCTGAGGTTATCAGTGGCCAGAGGAGTCTTTCTCCCTCCCTGCCTCATTACTTTCATGAGTAGAACATTTCATAGTGGAGAGGTGGGTGGGGGTGTGGTGTGAAGACAGTCTAGGACTTCATTAGCCAAATGGGGTGCCTCATTCTACAGAGGACCAAATCGTTCAGCCTTGCTGGGCAGACAGCTTTTTTGCGGGTGCTTTACCGAAGTGTCGTGTTGTTTTGGCTCTTCAGTCTTAGGCCCTCCTCAACTTCAGGTTAATTTGAGCAACAACTTAAAGAGATGAAGCATGTTGTCTTTGTGCCTACCTGAACAGATGTTACCTGTCATAGCTCAGCTAATGTAAACATTACTCCTACTCTTCACAATATACTTGCTGACCTTTCCAGTTTTGTAACATTGTGTACCAACCCATCTTTATAATTTTTAAAGTACATTGCTGAATTATCTAAATTTAAAGAATATTGAACATATTCCCAAAGGTTGCAGCTAATTAATGTTTAATAGAATTGCTCATAACAACATTGACTCTGTATTAGTTGTTTGGTGAAAAAAGAAAGAAGCTGTGGGTGTTTGACTGAGGAATATCTCTTTAACTGATGCTTACACATAACATAGAAAACAGTGTATGGAATTGAGGTAAATTGCTGTTAAACCTCATTTCCAGAGAGTTACATCCACACTATGATAATGATTTAGATTCTTAAATGTTATTCTTACATGCATTCAATATTGCTTAACTTGGTTAAAAATAAACTCAAACCCATCCTTGATGTTAAATTGATAGAATTACAGCAGGCTTTATTGCAATATTTACATTTGTTCCTGGTGTGAGTGTGGGTATGCTAATCACATACATGCCCTGTGGACAGCTGGATTGAGATGACTCATTCTTGCAACACATCTTCATTCGGCGAGTGTGTGAGGTTCAACAACATAATCAGTCATTTTTAGTTGAAATATGGTCAGAATAATTCAAACTATTACAAAAAACTGGCTAAGATTACTTTCTGCTATGAAATTAGGATATGTTTGAAAGCTATTCAATGATTTTGAGTCTCATACTGGCAGAGTTTTTATTTTATTTACTAAGGTCACAACTAATTTAATTTCATTAAACTGGAATTGTGCAAACAAAACAAAAAAAACATTCAGACATATTGACTCTGTGATGCTGCAAAGTAAATGAGGTAATTCTACACTTTACCGGACATCTGATAGTTGAGGGAGAGGAAAAAACTGTTGGCATCAACTTACTAGGTGTAAAATCCCTTTAAATAGCTTTTTTGCCTAAAGTCTCTTGGCAGAGTAAAATTTAATGTAATGTACAACAGGTGCACTGCATACTTTCTGAGTTATCTTGCTTAGGATGTGTTCCTGAATGTAAACTCTCGTAATCTTCTTGCACCTTTTCTTATAAGTCAGTTGCAGTAAATTATGTGTATCCAACTTTATCTATATTTCCATGACATTCATATGAGGTGCTGCTGATCTCAGCTAGAGTACTCACACTCTTTGCCTACTCCTTCTCCTGACTAATTTGGCAGGGAAGATCATGTCAGGTCAATGTTACATGACTCTACTGACCTTGGCCAGCCCCAGACGTTTCCTCACTTATTTCTCATCGACAGCTTAACCAGTGTTCTTTCTTTAAATTATTCTTATATATTTGTTCAGTACTTCATGAGAACAACGGGTGGCAAAATTTTATCTCATCTCATGTATTTCAGGGAAAATTGAGCACTACAAGTCATCAGATTTTCTGTTATCTTGTTAAACATAGTACTTGAAAGACTGGATCAATAAATATTTACCTTTTGCTGATGAGTCCCCAAAGAAAATGCTGTATATTCACTACAGCAATATATGATCCAGCAATATTATGCAGAGTGGGACGCTTTACAAGCAAACCTTCATACCCTCCAGACATCCAAGAGCTTCATAGGCTCACCATTCTTTGCACACAGCTAAAATGGATGAAAACATCAGAGATTAAACGTCTGGACTGTGGTAAAAGTCTCAAATTCTCCCTTAAAGCTTGGACAATGTTGTCATGTGGAATGTAAAATGGTATAAACATGCTAAACATTAAAACCATGGCAGATCAGTTACATCAGCCAATGGTGATGTTCACTTCTACAGTCATTCTGCTCTACAGACATTTAGCAGACACTTTTCTCCAAAGCGACTTGCATCTGACAATAAAAGCAACATACAGTACGCATGAAATCAAACAATAGGGAATATCATAAATAAGTGCGGTCAGACTGCCTTAAGTCTAGTTGGACACAGCTGTTGCATGTAGTGCTAGATTTTTTTTCACTTCCTCACTAATAGAGTCACAAAATAGCAAAACATGTTTTTAATCAACATCAATATGTTATGTTGAGGTTTAGGGCATATTATTTCTCCTTCCCCCCAAAAAAGAAAAAAATGCTGACACTGCTGCCAGAACTGATACTGAGGTAACACCCTGCTCCAGTTCCTGATTAATGGGCGAATGCTCTATATATGGCTCCCATTTACACCGAGGGAATCAATATGGAAGACACACTCAGAAAATAGAAGAGTTACTGGTTTACCTACAGTAACTTTTTAGCTCAGTTACACTAAAATGCTATGTTTTTCATGACATTTATAGAGCCTTTCATTTTCTTTAACAGATATTATGGGCACAAAACAATGGTTTGCTGATGGTAGTGAAGTCGAGTCCAGTGCAGCTTTCATCAAAAACTGCATGTAGCTCCACAGCGGGTAGCTTCCCTCCAAAGATTTCCTTCAAGTCCACCCCCTCCCTGAAGCCACCTCTACTGCCCCCACTCCATTGCCTAGTTTCTTTCATTACATATACTGTCAGCCCAGTCTCAAACTACTGGAAGCATCATCTTAAATGCCTCTAGATGTCTTTTTCTTATTACCAAGCCTTCTACCATGAAGTCCTCATTTAGCTTGATTCTTCTTTGCACTCGCTAATGGACTTGGCCTTGTTATTCTTTTGTCTTCTTTTAGTGCAATGAAATTCACCTTCAGGAGAGAGAGCCATCTTTCCTGATGCTTCTTTACATTTTGTGAATATAGTTAGATGATTTCACCCCTTCTTTTCAGTTCGGCTCATGTTTTCTTCTAGGCTTTATATGGTTTCCATTGTTTCCTTGGCACACTGTATTGACAGTAGTGTCACACTTAATCTTTCAGAGCATGCACCAATGAAGCAAGTAATCATTTTGAATAGATCCAGGACATCATTTTGACCTTATTTCTGGTTCCCTGTTAAAACAAAAAAAAGTAGCCACTCCTGTTGTAGTTTGTGGTGAAGTAGTGGAAGCTCTCTATTCTATATTTTACCTATTGCAAATTCACAGCATGGCAGAATAATGTCTCATCAAGGTCAGACAACCAGAATGAAAATGATTAGTTTCCATTTTTGTTTACAATGGCCTTCTGTTATTGGTAGCTCTTACATTGTGCTTTCATTTAGGTGCTGTAGGTAGTTGGATACATGGGTTATACATTGTGAAAAGGACAATTAGATATTTACTAAATAGTTCAGAGGAGGAATTGGATTTTACCCCCTCACTCAACTTTGTTTTGCATGGGCAATCTTTCCTTCCCCCTTTTTTTTTTAAAAAAACAGTTTTAGTTATGCCTGTAGCAAGTCTTTATTCATAATCATAATTTGTTTTTCTTTAAAGGTACCATATGTAAAAATGACTTGCACCAGTGGTAAAAATGGGCATAGAAATGACCTAAAATGCCAAGCACAATTGTGAATGGAGGGTGGTTGTCATTGGCCAAAATTCTTCCAGACATAAACATGTTTTAATCCATGAGTGGATCTGGTGGCCTCAGGTGCAGTGATGACGTCACTCCCGGTAAGTAATTCTAATGTTTTTGTATGTTTCTTCTTCCACGTACCTTTCATAGTGTTGTCTTTTTCACATAGTGTTCTAGCATCTATCAAACAAAGCAAGAACTACAACTTTAAAGCTCAGAGGGTTCTCACCTAATACAGAGTTGTCTATTTAGAGGAAAAATAGTAAAAATAGTGGCATTAAAATGGTATCTGCCCATATTATTTACAATTCGGTCCCAGTGTGACATTCACTGTGGAAAAAGCTTTAATTCAGAATTGCTTCATGCTTTTCTGCAGCCATCTTTTCTTAGTTTTCTCATTCAAGGCCACAGCTCTATAGATACAAAGTCCACACATGATATTGCCATTACAATATTTGACTGATATTAATCAGACTATTTCTCGTGCCTGGTTTCACTTACATTGTTGTTGCTATGTAGAAGAATTTTCAGCAGCTTGTTATTTTAGGAAGAATGGCTACTGTCTGAACTTTCCAGATTAGGGGTCTTTCTTGATGGTTGTTCTTCTGTGATGTTCTCCAATCTCTACAATGAAACTCAGAGTACTGGTTGTGTTCAACTTGTTTTACTTTCCAGTGTTTGTAACGATGCAGAGTTTCCTTGTGTTCTTCACCAGATTTGTACCTTGACACAATACTGTCTCTCTGTTCAATAGACAGTTCTTTTAACCTTGTGGGTGCCTTTCTTCCTGACACATCCCATTAACTGTGAAGCCTTATATAAACAAGTATATGCTCTTTTAATTTTATTTAGTAAACATAGTCAGGTACAAGTGGACTTCAGTTAAGATTAACTAAGCAGTCAGAAACCCATTTTTTTGATTGTCATTTTTGTGTGATTGCAGGGTAATATGTGTATTGTCATGTGAAAAAATGAATTTTTTAATTTAATTACAATTAAATTAATTACAATTTAAATAAAGTACCTTTCTGCACTTTGAGCTTTGAAGGTTTGAAAAAGTAACACAAATTGCAAAAAAAAATAAAAAAATAGAATAGTCCTTATGTATTATACTCTGCAAACATTATTGTGCAATTACAAAATTAATAAGTAAAGCAAAGTTTTCTGAGTAGACATACATGTTGCTGGACGATAGGTTTGGCTTAACGCCAGTAAAAGACTGGAGAAATCACAAAAAAACTGTAAAACAAATCATTGGAAATTGGATCGATAATATTGCAGTATATTTGGCAGGGATCAAAGCAAAGTGATACTAGTCAAGTGAGTTTGGGAGATACAAGGTAGATAAAAATATAAGTCAAACTCAAGTAAATCCAAAATATGGTTAAATTTTCCTGAAGAAGTAATGTTGCTTGGATTTTGAGACATTCTAAACAAGTTTCATTTACAAAATAATTCATATATTATT
>JBAMHX010000001.1:13570964-13586312 GCA_037177515.1 Pseudomugil tenellus
GATCTCCATAACCCTTTTCTGTATGTAGCTTTCATAATTACTCTGGTACTACTTGTATTCAAACCTTTATTCCTATATAGATGTTGCTGTGGTTTCTTGCAGCACGGTTACAACAAACATCACTTGCTCCAACCTTGGATATACAGAAGATCCATGGGATGCCAATACAACATTAGATAATATTATGAGCTAGTCTTAAACAGAAAGGTAGATATTTTATAGTTGAGCCAAACTAGTATGTACACATAGTTCTATGGTGTCCAATATCTTTGTGGTAGGTGTTTTGGACAAAACTTATCTTTCCAGGTGGACTACTAAAATGACAAGTTTGGAAACCCCTCTTAAGGCTGAACAGTCTATCCTATCAGTCTTATGAGTTTTTCATTTTCTTTTTATATTACTTTACTCAGGTGAAGTTGCAGTTGACCACCTCTTCTTTTTAGGGTTGTAGCAAATATTGATATTAGCACATTTATGGTGGACTGACATCCAAATGATCTGCTGACAATTAACACAATAGTGTTTAGATTAACACGATATAATCAATAAGTAATATGAATTTAGGAGTCCTGTTCTAACTGTTGGATTGAGTCTTCGGATTTGAGTTGCTGAGAGAAGTGGACTGGTGGTTTATAGTTGTGTGTGAATCTAGGTCTGCAGAATCATGACTTTTGAATATTATTTACCCTGTGTATGTGTGTGCACACATGCATGTGTGCTTATGCATGTAAGCACTTGTGTACAGTGTAGGAGTAGGGGTGATCAGGGTGAGTGTATGACTACTGGCCTAAATTTTTGCTGCAGTCTGACCTTGACCTGGTCTGACCAGGTGATTTATTCAATTGATTTTTTCCCCTGATGACACGGGCATGTTCCAAGATAATAATGTCAACATTCATCAGGCTCAAATTTTGAAAGAGGGGAAACATAAGAGATCATTTTCACATATAGATTGGCCACCACAGAGTCTTTGGGAATGTGTTGGAGAAGGCTGTGTGCAGTGGTCAGACTCTCCTATCATAGATACAAGATTTTGGTTAAAAAATTAATACAGTAATGGGTGGAAATAAATCTTGTGGCATTTCTGAAATGCATTAAAAAACAATGCCACAGCAAATGTGTCATAATCAGGCGTAATGGCAGTCCAAAAAACTGTTAGTCTGTGACTTTTTTGGGCCAAACAGTGTATTTATTTTCAGAAAATACTGTAAATTTATTTGCAAAAACATGATACTCTTTGAAATTTATGGACCAAATTACTTGTGACAAATGTGATTTCACTAGAGTATTTTAAGTAATTAGGAGGTGTTAACGCAGCACAATGGAGAACTATGTTGCCCCCATTTTGTTCCCTAAACTGAACTGTTTGACGATAGGAAACAATAATTTAATTATCAGTAACAACTATTTCCCACTGGTACAGAAGAAAGACTGAACTCTTTATTCACAATGTTTGTATTTACTGGAGCTTCACAGCTGAGTGGGAGAATTTTAATGTGGGTAAATAGCAGTTTTTATGTGCGTTTGCAGGTATTAAATTATTATAACTGCAGCCAGACAGCTCTGGGAATAAAACAGGTTGAACATAAATCCTGGTCTAGCTTTTGATAACATAATAAATGTACTAATATTTAAGACAATTAGCATATGTTATTTTCTATTAAGCAATTTACAATTCATTGTATCTTTAAGTTTTTACAAATTAACTGCTTGTTGTGATTTTCCCTCAGTTTAAGGCAAAAAGAATAATTTCCATTTGAGAGCATACAGCTCAGTAAATCTCCAACCTGAAAGATAAAGAAAAAAAAGAAACAGGCTGTTTGGCTGGGGGTGGGGTGGAGAGTGATGACTCATGCACGCAGTAGAGGTCCCTCCCTTTTTCTCTTCTTTCACTGTCCAATCAGGTTTTGTACAGCTGTCATTCACTGTCTCCAAGTCATATCTTCATAATGTTTTACCTTAAGTTATAGAACATATAAGGCAAAGAGGAATGCCATTCATATTATAAGGTGTCAAAGATTATTCCTCATGACTTCCCCAGAATGCAGATGTTAATCCTCTGCCTCCAGGATGTTCATGCTGTGGATACAAACTTGATTAAAACACTTATAAACACATTTTCTTTCTAATGCTCTATAGCACATTTTAGGTATTGCATGCCCTCCAAGCTGTTCCTGATATTTAACTGACAAATATTTAATACTTTATTGAAATAGTTTGCAGATTTATTATTTTTTTTATATTTTTTTTGTAATTGTTTTCAGAGTACTTCTTAAGAACAAAAACTGCCCATGAAACAGTAAAAAGACTGATTGTGGCTTTGCATTGCCCACGTACTGTAAATATTGAATTATTGACTCATATTTTCTGAGATGATACAAGTGTCTGCCATCCTTGTTTCTTCAGGGACCTTCTCAGTACTGTGTGGTGAAAGATGCAGTCTTAGGACTCCTTTAAGTGGGTGGATACTTGACATGGTCTTTAGAATGCTTCCCCATGTAAAGGAGGACTTTAACTGGGGTTTTCCTGCTCACTGACATATTTTTATATATAAAAAACAACAAATGTAATGATAAAACAAAGACACAGATTATCTCAAAGAGTTAAGTGACTCAGTTATTTGAAGACACACACAGTTGATTATACTGTAATTGCATCTAGGTTAATACCTTCAGAACATTTAACTGATACAGTCGTTATAGAATACAAACCTGGCTAAATATCATGTGCTTTGTAGATATTTCTGATGTTTCCATTTCAGATTGTTTGCCGTATAGTAGCAGTGGACGTAGGCACATGATAAATTCATGATTATACATTCAAGCCTTAAGGTACACATTACTTGTGGTCAGTTTACCTAACCTGTGGGACAGTCGAGTGGAATTTTCTCTGACTGCTGCTCTCAAAATCAGCACCTTGGACAGCAGTCCTGGAATATTTATGTATAAAATATTAGAAATCATGCACTGGACCTGAAAGATAAGTGTTCACTGGTAACTCTGTTTTAAACTCTGCAATTTTGTGATTCAGTAAAAAACAATAAAAAAATCAACTATTTGCAAAGCATTTGAAATGACATCAGATTTGTTTTAACGGTGCTATAATGAGGAAGTTTAATTGATTGATTAAAAATCAAAGGGTCTTCGCAGAGCCTTAATGAAAATGCATAAGATAAAAGAACAGATCTGTATTGCCGTAAGTTGTAACTGTGTTTGGCTCTGCAATATAAATTCCAGTTTAATCTTCAAATTATCGATGTAAGATGTGACTTTCCACAAATAAGAGACTGTCATCTGAATTAAAAAAAAGTTTAATTCATTTATTGATTTTATCTGATTCAGGTAGCTGGAGCTTATCTTGGCAATCATTGGGCGAGAGGCGTTCCGGCAAGTTTTTTTTTTTTTTTTCTGATTGTTTTAAAATAACTGCCAAATCAGCTAAATAATCATGTAGTTATTTTATACATGGAAGATTAATGATAATTGATCCATTCCTCTTAGTGATAGGATGTGTTTGTTTCAGTAACAACATGGCAATATCCATAAATAGATACTTTATTCAGCCCCATGAAAAAATTCATAATGAATTTTGATTATTAATTAATAAATAATAATGAATTATCATAACCTCATAGTACATCTCTAATAGCAAGGAGAACATGACTAAGTTATGCATTTTCACTTTAGGTTATTTATTTATTTAACAGGCTCATATTAATACGTTGAAATAGGGATTCTTTGTTTCTGCCCTTGTAAATTTTAGTAATGGTTTGCTTTCACGTTTCTTTTTCTATAAAGAACTGCGGCTTTAGCTGATTTTCGAAACTCCCAAATTAAAAGGTCTCGTTAACCTAGAGGCTGCCACTGTCCTGTGTGATTCCTCTTGTAGATTTGCAGCTTTGTGTTGTTTTCCTCCTCCTCGTCAGGCCCCCAGGTTCAGTCTTTCTTCACTCGCTTAATCTTGTGGTAATACTGTTAGAGTCTAGAACATGTCTTCGGTCTTTACCTTTGCATCCCTATCTTCCTGCAATAGTGCATAATTTGTACTATGTCACAGTTAACATCTAATGTTGAGGTGCTCTCATGAGTGAATAAATTTGTGGGTTTGTGCTGATTTGATAAAAGGTATTTGCTGATGTTTATGTTCGCTAAAATGTCTAGGTCTAACAGGCCATAGATTTGACTAGTTTTGTTGTTACTCTGCAAACAGTCAATAAGTTGCTTTAAGTTTAAGTTTGCATAAATCTTAATGAATCTCTTTGGCTCATGAAGCAAAGTGACGCGGGACGGAACATAAAAAACTTTACATGTCTATGTGTTTTATAACGGCCTGGAATTTGCTTTATAAGGCGTGGGAACACACTGTGACAAACATACTAGTCAGCTTCCAGAAATTGTTTAAATAGTTTTCCAGTATGTCCTCAGCCTTGTAGACCAGTAGCCTATATCGTGTCACAGCCAGCCCAAACAAGGACTGACTACGGAAAAAAGGTCAAACAAGAATGCTGAGCCAGTATTTGTGAATTTCTGATGACATTTTGAGAATAAATGAACTTTTAGAAGCTGATAGTTTTCTCAGATATTTTTTTAAACATTTATTTGGGGGTTACTTTTATTGTTTTGATATGTCTGATACTGATAGCTGTGAAGTCCTGACTTTGGAGCATGTATCTCAGTGATTACCACAATGCAGCTGTGACTATGAATATGCTGCAAATATCCTTATGCAATTTATTGCTTTGATCCAAAATACAAAACTAATGGGTAGACAGATGCTGGTTGGCACATTTCAATAAAAATCTTAACATCATACCACACATGTTTTTTTGTCAAAACTTTTTGTTTACTAAATATAAAAAAATATGCCACTTCTAGTTTTATTTTTATTATTCATTTGTACCAACAAACTGAGAACATTTGTCACATCTTGTTTGTGCTGCAGATATGATTATTACATTCCCAGTTTTGGAGATGACCCACAAACTTCTGAAGGGTGTTTTTGTTGGCAAATTAAGTAATGTTGTTTTTACATGTGGAGACGTGTCTTGTCTTGGAACAGCTGAAATACCTCTGAAGTGCACTTATTTAAACTCCAGCTGAAACAGTGCAAACAGCACTAAATGGATGGGAAAGAAAGTATTTTGTTGTGACTCTGCAGTAGTCCTTTGACAAAAAAGGGATTACTTCAGCATACAAAGAAGCATTAGGAAGGAGCCCCCTGGCAAAGAGATTTGTCAACATTTCTGCCCCCGTAACACTTATTCACCCACTATCTCTTACTTACAGTATGTGTGGTACACTTTAATTTAGGTAAACGAGGCAGAAGGGTGCATGCGTTTGAGACGTGACTGATCACCATCAACACAATCTCTTGACAGGATAATTGTGGGAAGCTTTCATGCCTTTTGAGTTTGTCTGCTCTCACTGGCCATCTGTTTTGTGCACGTCCGCCTCCTACCTGTTATACCAGTGTACATAGCTACGACATTCATTTAAATAAATTAGAAAAGCTTTGCTCTGCCCATCTTTTAAGTACAACTGGAATCAGAATGCTTGAATGTATGTGTTGTAGAGAGTCAACTTTATTAAGGTGATTCAGGTATGAAAAAGTCATTTTACTATACTATAATTTTGCTACAGTTTAAACATCGCAGCAGTTTCAAGTGTGAGATTTACATCCAGAGTCGAGAGCAAGCCTTGTTGCAGTGACTAAAACCTCAATCATCCACATAAACCTGACTTCCACATGTGCCTATCATGCTATACTGTCATACTGCAAACATGCAAAAAATGTTCACACTTGTATTTCACCATGAACTTTGTGTGACAGAGAAAGAAATGCAAACCGGTTACCTCCACTCTTGCCATGGCAACGGACGCGACAAGAAAAGCGATCCTGTACCTGTGTATCTGTCTCCCTAATGGTCTGTGTGTTAGTGTAACAAGATCTGTAAAAACTCCCCTCAATGACATTTTAGATCCCCCACTGTAACTGACCTGGGCTGGGGAGTTACAAGTAGGATTTAGGTGAGTACTCAGGCTTCTCTCAGGTTCCTGCTTCCCTTTTCCTAATGAATTCAACCATAAGAAAGCTTGAGAAGAGGCTCTTGCTTTCCACATGGCCAGGGTATAGTATACCACACCATGAGCTCGTGTTTGCAAAATCTTATTTGATGTAAAACTGATACTTTTTTTCTCCTCATCACAAGTTTTTAAAATCTCTCTAGAGATGTTTTGGATTTAACAGAGTCAATATTCTAGCAATCATTTGCTCTTGGGAGGAAATGCGCTCATTAAGAATGCTGTGTGATGACTGCTTAAGTGTCCTGCATTGTTGCACCTTGCAGCTTAACTGTTGGACTGCACCACTCTGACCACTCCTAACTCTCCTGTTCCCTCTGCTGGGAAAGGCAGATATTGTACAAGGAGTACAAAACAGACAGCCAAAAACACAAATTACTTTTATTTTCCGTGTCATATTTGTATTTGAAGGTCCCAGATCACTCACATTGTCTTCTGGCTTAATCAAAAGCCTGACGCTTCCTGTGCAGAGATGCGGCCAAGGTGAGGGCCTCACTGACACTGCTCTGTATGAAATATCAGTGTAAATGACTCATTTCCAAGTTTGGTGTCAGTCATCATTGCAAATGCCAAACCCATTATCACCAGATCTTTTGAAGAGGTTGTTTTTGGCCATCTGGGTGCAGAAGTTGGAAGAGCTTTCACAACAGCATCCAGGGCTTTTTGAAGAAGCTTCTTTTCCCTCAGGGTGAAGAAATAGGACTTTTAATATACTTTGTAAATAACCTTGTAAATATCTAGTTTTCAGTCCTTGTGGCATGCCCTTAATTTTGAGTTGAGGTTATTTGCTTTGAGCAAAGGGATGAAAGAAAGATCTCAGTTTAAAAAAAACAAATTTGGACTGTAGATGCAGTAGTGATACGAAGAAGCAGTCTTTATCTTTCAAACTAACTACCCTGAAAATTTGTCATAATCTGCTGTGAGGCATTTGCTGCGGTGAAATAAATAAGCTTTAAATTTGTTCTTTAGACCATAGCTTCCTCAATATGTGACAAAAGATTGTTGTGACAAGTGCCACACACTCCAGCAGAGAACCAGTTTGTCTCCCAGTTGCTTGTGTCGACTGTTTTGATAAAAGCCAGCCTACTTTGCTGTTTGTGTTTCTGTTTTCATTTTCTTTTTTTGTATTGAATAGCACAACAGGCAAGTTCATTATGCGTGTGACTCATCCCACTAGCCCACACCCCCTCCCCATCTGCTGCTGTGCGCTGGAAAGGAGAGGGAACCGCCATTGATCACTTCTTCCCTCACACATGCACGCACACACCCCACCTTCAACGTCACCATCGATCGACATGTTTAATGTTTTTGTGGAGAATAGCTGGCATTTCCTTTTGTTTAATTTTACGTCTATTTTCTACCATTTTGTGACATTAAATAAATTAATTCCAAGGTAGACATTAAAACAAAATTGAAACCTAATTGTTATTTTTTTTATATAATCTCAGGCTGCTCATATAGTTCTTTCCAAAGATATATCATTTTGTTTTATTAAAATAGTACGTGTATGGGATATGTTCTGCATGTCATTCTTGGATGCAGCTGAGATAACAGCAGAAAAGATGCAGCAGAATACACTGTTTAACAGTTAAGCATATATAGCGTCGGATAATATACTCAAGTCGATGCTTATATAATTTTAACAACAGAAAGACATTTCTGAAACATGCTTTGTTTTTTATTTAGCTTCTAGTAGAGAGATAACATTACTTAGTCAGAATCAACTTTATTTTAGTTTTCAACTCTGAAACTTTTTGCAGAATAAATATGTTTTTATGTATAGTAATATCTTAAGTGCTATACTGCTTATGAGATAACATGAGATGGATAGGTGGGTGTTTGGATAGGTAGGTTCAATAAATAAATATGTCATTTCCATTTCTCATTGAAGCCTTACATTTCACATGTGATGTTTTTATTACCCTTACACATTTGATTTATTTAATTATTTTGAAATTACAGTGGTTATATTTTTCATAATGAATTCCCCTTCCCCTTGAGACAAACACTGAAATTGCTGGCAGTCCTGAGTCTGTTTTGGCGATGACACACAAACTATCACAGAGTAAATATCTGATGCTCTCTTAACTGTCTACACTGTCTGGACCTTTCTTTGTGGATGGCACAACTTCATATCTAGTGTCTATCTACAAGACTCTCATTTAGTCAGGTAATCTCACAGACTGAATCAATAAAAGGGTTAGTAGAGCTAGGGAAGATTCCCATGGAAACAACTTGTGACTGTTCTCTTCATCAAGGCAGCTGTATGATGAAAGAGTTGCTTGTGTGAGGATTAAGGTAATATGCATTAACATAACAGCAATTTCATTAGTTTTGCCTAAGTTACATCAAATGTAACCGAAGGCGCGTAACAAGTGAGAAAGATAAATTAATGTCAAAGCTTTTACAAGAGCGTAGTTCCAATTTGTAATTTAGACTTTGAGGTTGAAGCGAGTGTTTCAGATAAGTTGCTTTGACATGTTTGAAGATCTGATTTATGTGAACTTATTTTCTAGTAAAAGCTTCCTCTTGTCTCTTGAAACTAAACCGCAGGAGAAGGGAATCAAAGTTCACAAAAGTTCATTTAATAGTAAGCTCATGAATATTAAGTTTAACTGTCCACATTAAACATGAATTCATTTTGCAGTTGAGTTTTAATTGTTATGTTAAAATCTGACACTCAGGTCTGAGACCTTTTGTAATTCATGTGTGTGGTTGTGCCTTTGGTCATTCAAGATAAATAATGGTTAAGTCGACATGCAGAAACGCTCCAGGACTTATAGCAATATTATCACTGATATTTGCTACTTGCACTAGATCCGAACCAGTTTAATGAATGAGTAAACATATGCTGTTTGCAAATGTCCACATTTGAACATGCACAACTCTTTCAGGGACCCAACACAGCATTTCAGTTGGGGTTGGGGTCTGAACTTGGACTGAGACATTTATTTGGGATTGAGTTTCCTTTTCAGCCACTCTGCTGAAATTTTGCCAATGTTTGAGGCCATCGTCTTGTTGGATGATCTAATTTCAGCCAAGCTCTCCTTATCAGAAAGATGGCTTCAAATTTTAACTTCTAGAAAACAAAATATTCTAGAAGGCTTAATAGGTGACCTAATGACTGCAGCATGTCCAGGTGACATGTCTGCTAAAAACAGCCCAAATCATCACCCCCCCACCACGGTTACTGTTCTGTAAAGAGATGGTCCTTTTGATATTTGCTGTTTTTGCCAGACATGGTGTTTTACATTATGGTGAAATACTCATATTTTGGCCTCATTTGTACAAAAAATACAAAATCTTTTGCTCCACAAGTCTTATACATTGTTTTAAATCAACTTCACAGTAAATAAATCATACTTATTATTTTTGCCATTTCTCTAAGCGTTGTCCAGTCCAGTCTGATCTTGGGGTTGATTTGCTGGGACATCCACTCCTGTAAAGAGTGTCAGATGTCTTTAAGGATTAATCACATGTTATACAGTAACTTTCTTACTGTATAACAGCAGACTTCAGATTGTTTGGAAACAAACGTAATAAATATTATAAAAAAAATTATGGACAGACACAATCGCTTCTCCAAGATCATTGCTGATGTCTTCTCTTCTTAGCATAGTATTAGAGAAAAAAAAGTCCTCACACTTGCTCTTTAATAACTGATAATTATTATTTGATGAGTAACATATTTTATATTTTTATAGCAAATGCAGTGGTCTAAACTAAGAGAGAAATCAATTAATGTCATGACAATGCACCAGTGAGTAAGAAATATCACTTAAATGATTAATTAACACCGTGATGATGATGATGAATCGTGTATATGGAGACCTGTTGTGAGAAGGATGTGTTGTTTTCTTTCTTTCTCACATGTAGGTGGTCCTGGACATGACATTTGGGGGTGGTGGTCATACCAAAGCAATGCTGAATGCCATTCCTGAAATCACGGTTCTGGCCTTGGACCGAGATCCTACAGCAATTTCTCTGGCCCAGCAGTTTGCCAAGGAACACTCGTAAGTGATTTATTGAAAAACACCAAGCAGACCAGAGCAGAAGTTCTAGCTTGAAGCAACATGCTGTCTAGACAAATGTTTATACAGACAAGACTGATGCTTCAGTGTACATTTTTATGGTTTCACGTAATTTGATTTTATAGTCACAGTTGACAGCTTGACAATTTTGAACATTATTTGGTTTGTGGTCATTATTCCTTAAAACATACTGTGGGTTTGATATACAGCAGTACTGCGGCTCTCCCTCTATTTCTCACTTCTTCCCTGAGCCTGATCCAATACAGCTTGCCAAGATACAGCCCCTGAGTTTTGCCATCCAATCAAATCTATTCTTCCTTCTTAACTTAAAGCTTTTCTCCCCCCACGCAAAGCTGGTGGGCCCAGCATGTCATTTGTCAGAGTAAGGGCCCACGCCTGCTGTGTGAGGGAGATGCTGCCTCCCACGGAGGATCTATAAGTTATGGGGAGGGGGGTGTTAAAAGTGAAGAGAGAGAAGAAAAAAACTGAAAACATAAGAGTGAAGGAACAGGGAGACACGAGGACACAGTGCCAGGGTGAGAGGGAGTGTGTGTACATGAGCAAGGCGCGGGTGGATGAAAATGAGATGTTCCTAAGACCACGGCGTGGGAAGGAATCCTTTTACGTAGATTCTGGGGAAACCTCTCTCAAGGGAATCTGCTAGAGAAATGTGCCTGTGAGCAGGGAATGACAATTAAGAGAGAGAGAGAATGAGAACACTATTCTGTCAGCAGCAATATACCCCCGCTCTAAACTTCCACGCCTACTCGTGATGCAAGTTTAGAGAGGCTAGAGAAATCTAGCAATTAACCAATATTATTGGGAGACTGAGTAAAAGACCTTTCCTGCCTACGCAGTGCATCCACATAACAGGGTTGGAGGATTTTCTCACTCCTCTGTACTCCCGTGTCTTGTTGAAAGTATACCCTCTGCAAACTGTTGAGTGTTGGTGTCAATATGAGCCCAGTTTTTCCGCACAAAGACAGTAATTTCACATCCAAACACTTTAGAAAACATTAGCTTTGAGAGGTAACTCAGCTCACTGAGTAATATTCACCCATGTCTTTAATGGGATTTGTCTCCTGCGTGTTGAGCCTTGCTGTTTTCTGCACCATTCTTCTTGTTGCTATGACTTCCCTGTATTTGAAGCTCTGCAGTAGCTGTGCAGTATTACATTTAAAAATGTTATTAAGATTGAAAAGCACAAAACATGAAACCACCTAATATTGATTTAGTGTTTATACATGTGTTTCCATGGACTGATAGAGTATTTATGCTATTTCCACATAAAATGCACTTAATGGCAGGAACTATAATGGTAGTCATATTAACATTTTTATAGTGTAAAATATTTTAAGATCAATTTGTTCAAGGTTGCTAGTTCACAT
Organism: Pseudomugil tenellus; assembly: GCA_037177515.1. Lineage (NCBI taxonomy): Eukaryota > Metazoa > Chordata > Actinopteri > Atheriniformes > Pseudomugilidae > Pseudomugil > Pseudomugil tenellus. The sequence goes on from JBAMHX010000001.1 coordinate 13,582,464, forward strand.
AGGTTGTCCAGCTCATGTTGCAGCATAGGTGAATGCCTTGCTTTGGTGCACATTTAAAATAAAATTTTCAATAGCGCTTAATCAGGCAGACAGTACCAGGCCATCAAAACAAGGACCAACAAAATAAAAAAAAAAAACTGCTGTTAGAGCAATAAACTCATCCTTATCGCAATAAGACTCAGTCTGTGTAATATCTACCTGGTCATATAAACCTTGCATAATACATAATATAATGTGAGCATACCATTTTTTAAATAAGTGGTTTTTAGCTAGGTTTTAAAAAAGCATTTTGTTAGCTCAGATATGTGCATGTATGTATCTCTATGTGTGTCTGCACATTTGTGCATGTATGTATATGTAAAAATGTATGTAGCTAGGTATATATATTTATATATATTTTTACACCCTCTGTGTTACACATCGTTATGTAATATTTTATAGTGTAATCTAAGTGCAATGAAAAACTTGCACCTTACCTTTTCATTGCACTCATTGCAATGACAATAAAATAAATCTTGCAGGGAACTGCAGCCTATTCCAGCAATTAGCAGGCAAGAGGCAAGGTACACCCTGGAGAGGTGGGCCAACACAGAGAAACAAACAACCGGTCATATTCACGCCTTGGAACAATTAAGACTGACCAGTTAACCTAACATCCATGTCTTTGGACAGTGGGAGGAAGGCGGAGTACCTGGAGAGAGCACACACTGACATGGGGAGGACATGCAAACTCCACACAAAAAGTGATTGTTTGAAACTTTGTCCAATCAAGGCTCGAACCAGCAACCTACTTGCCGCAGACTACGGCACCAAGCAGCGCCTGATAATCAACTTGTTTTTAACAATTTACAAGACAAGGAAAAATGCATTTTGAAAAAAAAAAAAGGCTCAAATCGTCAGACACAGTTCAACACGTTCCAGTTACATATATGTTATTAATGTGATTATTAATTGATTATTGATATATCTCGATGCATCTTTTTGTTTACCATGTGATTACTTGATACTTTTCAAAGCTAAATATTTCTTTTTACTCATAACAACCCATAACCCATTTTCGGGCACTTTGATTGGCTGAATAGCATGAAGCGGTTCTTGTTAAGGTTCCTGTCAGTATTAAAGGAAGACAGTGATAATGCAAAAGGTGGGTCATGTGATTTATCATCTCTGAAGCCATTATGTTGTTTCCTTTTTTTAAGCAGAAGAGGACAGGCTAATCTGTCTTTACAGCTATTCAGCGTGGTGGAAAATGAGATGAAAAAAAAGCATGCAGGTCTATGGCCTCAACAGGAGAAGCAGGTACACAAGACCCAAACAGAACATTGCATTCTTTAAGAGTATCACTTTGAAGAGTAACACTTTGGGTAGTTGACCTTCCAACCAAGAAAGAGGCCAGAATAAAAGATTAATGAAATCTTTCAGGTAGTTAGTAGTGGACGGCGTTCCTACTTTAGCCCACACTTACAAAGTCAGCTGCACAGGTGGTGCTTTCCTGCTAGCAAAAACGATTGAATAAATAAATTTATAAGCCGGGGTTAATTGAACCCTTTGAGCCATATGATTTGTTGTTTAGTGTCAAGTTGGTGTGAGAGGTATGACTAGATTTCCAGTGAACACAGATTCTGCAGCACTGTGCTTTTTCTTTTGATTATTTCGACAGGTCAGAATTAGCATCACATGCAGGTATGAATCTAGAACAGAAAAAATGACAGCATATATGTAGGCCTGACATTATTGACAAAAAGAGCATAAACTAGTAACTACATTAAGTCTGTATATAATTTCTTTCAGATGTTGAATGAATTAAGTTTCACCACATAGAAATAGGTGAAGAGGAGATCTGAGCTCTGTGGAGGTATTTGTCAGACACTAACTTCATACAGGTTAACCTTATTGTTAGCATCCTCAGCCAGCACTGAAAATCAACCACTTTATGTCAATATCTCCTCAAAGCAGGGGCCAGTGTAGAAAAAGAAAACATTTGGGGCCATGCAGGGCACATGCAGGAAAAAGAGTAAATAAAACCTTAAAAATACCCATATAAATGGTTTCAAAAAGTCTAGATCAGAGTAAATAATTAGGCAAGGCAAGGTAAATTTATTAGTATAGCACAATTCAACACAGGGTGATTCAGAGTGCTTTACAGAACATCATGTAGATATGATGTGGATAAAAAGAGATAACTAAAAATGATTAAAACAATTAAAATCACAATAGATTTCAGATAACAAAAACATACAGACCTAAGGTAATATAAAAAATTTAAAAAATACCGAAATGTTGCTGAGAACAGGTGGGTCTTTAACCTGTATTTAAATAAAATGAGTGTTTCAGATGATCTGAAAGACAATTAACTGAATATTACAAATAAAGTTATTTCCATTAGTGGGTTACACTTGGTTGAAAACAATTGGTATGCTGAACAGAATCCATATTTCCTGTCTGACCAACTTGGCAATCTCCTCCTTATCCTAATCCCTCTGGGTGGATGAAGTAAAAAATCGTCTGGAGAGACTAACCTCACAGATGTAAAAGCTAAATGAACAGAATTTCAAGATTTCCTGTTCTTATAACCTTCAAATTAGTAGCTTGGCGTGTTTATGTGTCAGGAAAAAGTAGTAATTGAATGGAGAATAAACAGAAAAAGTGCCAATGATGCTTGGCTTTGCAACAGGAATCACTAACGTAATGAAGTACGTGTCATGACAGTAGTGGTTCATGTTTTTTTCTGCAGAGCCCTACACTTTAACAGAACATATGGATTTGGATTTGATTAATGTAATGGAGTTGGAGTGTTATACTGCATTGTAGAAATGAGGTAGAGCTATAAAACTTTATTCTTCTTCATATTTCTTTTCATACAAAAGAAAAATGAAGAAGTAAATATTTTAAGTATTGTATATAAAGTAAAACATTTGAAATTAACTTTAAAAATAGAAAAAAACCCTCTTAGTTAAATTCAGGGTCCCAGGGAAGATGTAGCCTATCCCAGCAATCAGCAGGCTAAAGGCAGGGTACATCCTGGACAGGTCACCAGTCCATCAATATATCATGCTTTCCATAATATTTACATTTTGATCTGGCAGAGCTTACAAAGTCTTTTAAAAACAGTTTCTACATTTAGAGTCACTTCCTGTGTTAGTGACAGTGATGGACACCAGAGAAAAAGAAATATTTTTAATGTATATGTCTGTGTGAAAGCAAAATGTATATGTGGGAAAAAAGATGCTTGTTTGTATCATATTGAATATGCATATTACTATATACTTATATTCAATGGTTTGTGATTTTTCTTTTAACTTGTCTTGTCCAACATTAAAGCAGGCAGAATGATAATCTGCTTGCCGTGTTGTTGCTGAGAAAATTTGCTTTGCCTTTATATATACAAATATCATAGTTTGCATTCTTTATTTATTTTAGCTAAATATTTATGAAAATTTACAGACAACAGAAAAGAGAAAGCAGATAGTACAAACAAACAAACAAACAAACAAACAAAAAACAACCGCTGCTATCTGACCACACACAGTATACCATTCATCACACCTGAACATAAACATTAAGAATATCTCATGCCCCCTGCAGGAAAATGAAATCAGCAGATGCCAGGAGCACCAGAGATGAATGAGCTAAATAAGCAAACACAAAAAAGGAAAATGGCTGTTAGTGAATTAACCTAATACTTACTGTCTGTGACCACGTGCAGGACGTACGGGTTATACTTTTTTTTTATCAGTAGGAGGTTATGGGGTGCCAAGTGTAAAAATTCAGAAGTAATGTCATTGTTGACATGTTTTCCTGATTTATCTCACTTTTCTTATATTTAGTACTTTTCGTTCAACATTTTTT
>JBAMHX010000001.1:13648875-13667672 GCA_037177515.1 Pseudomugil tenellus
GATAGATAGATAGATAGATAGATAGATAGATAGATAGATAGATAGATAGATAGATAGATAGATAGATAGATAGATGCGCATTTTCAGTGTCTCTCAGATGTGAGAACGGCTCAAGTGTTGCTGCTGCACACAAAGAAGTTGAAGCAGAGAAATGCCACAGCGCACACTGAGTGACGTCAACCAGGAGGCCCCGTGGGGATGAGGTGAGTCAGAGCCAGGGCCTCGGCCTCGCCAGCTCTCCGCAGCCATGAGCGCGTCATCACCAGTCTCACTGACACCCTCTCACATTTCTCTGCATCTGCTTCAATGTGCCTCTGCCTCCCTCCATCCCTCCGCCTCCTCAAGAGAATCTCTTCACATCCATGGCATACGCCAGTCCTAGCTATGCCTGTCTGTCTTTGTCTCTCTCTCTCCATACTTTGTTGTGGGTGCATGCCAAGTATGGAATGTTTTATTTCTAATTATGGTGAAAGCTTGCTTTCTTTTTAAAAATAGAGAAAGAGGGAGGTTACTAAATAAAACAGGTAACATACGAGAAAAGCTCCACAGTTTGTGAGTGAAGCAGGTTTTTCTTGGATACACAGAAAATGTGAAAATGATAGCTTTGTTCAGACAACAGCGTAGTTTAGTGGTGCAAGCACAGTGAGTCACACCTTTGCTCCGCACCGTTAGAAAGAGAGCCACACATCACACCAGCATCCTCTAATATCATTCAGACCTACCCATGTTCAGGTTAAGAGAGCAAAGTCTTCAGAAGTGAAGTTTATGCTGATGAGGAGCTCATTAATGCAAGATATACTGTAAGTGATAGATACATTTCTAGATGATTCACCCTTCATATGGAGGTCTGAGAATATTTTAACTGCTCACACATAAGCACAACATAAACCTTTATGACTTAAACCACCTCAGGGCTTTTCCTAGCAGTCTATGTCCAGACAACAAAGGCTGATAATTAAATGCTTAAATTACATATGAATATATATGAAATACCAATATTTCCATTTTATTCAGTTTATACCTAAATTCAGGTAAAAAACTGTTCAGCACTAGTTGTTCTTGCTGGCATATGAGGATAACAGATCCCAACATTTACTTATTTAAAAGTTCATAATAACTGTAGCACACCACCCCCCACTCACACACACACACACACAAAGTGAAAAGCATGTACATTTCACATGTCTAATATTCATTTAAATCTATTTACACAATTTTGTTGTGTTAAATTGCACTTAATGGTTTGATTAAAAGTCCCATGCAGATTGTCAGTCTTTGAGATTACATTTAATTCCGCGGCTGCTAAATTATCCTTAATAAAAGTATTAATAATGTGTTCTAGGTTAGAAATTAGTAGATATGCTAAAACCACAACACAAAGACAAAGTCAGTTATCCATGTCAATGTCGCGTGTTGGTGGTCAAGATGCGGCAAATAGATTCACACCACACATCTGAAATACATTATCACTCTGAGTCTCAGTCATCAGCAGATGAGGCAGAACATGAAGAAAATGAAAATCCTTGGCCTCCTTTTAAGAACTATTTCACCCTCAAGTGCGGTACAAGACGGCCTTGTTATGCAGTGTTTGCTTTGTTGTTGAAATAGCGTCATACAGAAACTCAACATCCAGCCTCGTCAAGCATGTGCAGGTAAGTTAATTACTGTAACTGCTGCATTTCCCATTTATGGCTTCTAATATCCTATAGCTTTGCTGTTGTTGGTCCAAAGTATTTAGATAAGTTTATGCTCAATTAAAATGACTTCTCAAATGTTAATGTCATATTTTAATGTAATTTGGTGACTTAATTTATTAAAGTTATATAAGATGAAGATACATCAATCACATGTAATATTACTGGAAAGTTCTAAAAGGAAAATGTGCACCTAAATGTGCACCTAAAATTTTTTTATTTTCACTTTCACTTTATTTGAACTTTCATCACACCAATAGAGATTTACTTATTAACTTGTGAAACATTTTGACTGACATTTTATAAACATTTAACTGTTTAATTGGTGGAGTTTCTAAATCGTGCCAGCGATTCATTGATTCTTCATCTGTGGCCGCTTTATAGAGGGGTTGGAGGGGAATGGGGGTGTTCCTGCTGTCATAAGGCAAACAGAGAGGTAACAAACGACATGATGCCCAGTCATTAAACTGAAAATCGCCAACCTTCCAGTTAGGTTAACCTGAGAAAAACCTGAAAAAATGCATCAATTTCACAACCAAAAGACTACATTACTTAATCAATTGTGAAATCTTTTTCGAGCATTGTAATTTTTTCTGTTGCAATACATGTGCTGTTTTAATACGTGATATGTGAACTAAAGAAATTAGCACAACATGTTACTAACATAAATTGTAGGTAACAAAGGCAACTGAATAAGCTCACAGAATCTTCACAAACAAGAAGGATAAAGCATTTTTGCTTTTTTACAATGTGAAACAGAAACTGCATCTGAAACATTAAAGTTTTTTGTGCAGGGGCCAAGTTATATCCAATATTTCATAGAGCACCAATAGCAAGGTAACTTAGTTTCGGAACGAATACAGATATTATCAATACTAAAATTAAATAAGTTATTAGTAAATCAATTAGTTATTTTTAAAAAATATGATATCAAGTATAAATATTTGAGGTCCAACACTTGAAAACTATCAGAATCTCCATAAACAAAGAGAATAAAGATTTTTTGTGCAGATTTATCTCACCAATGTGACAAGGCACCTAAATGCTCCCAATCGGCAGACTGTGCAGATGGTGCTCGCATTTTTATGCTTTCTGTTTAATCACTTGAATGATTTTCCTCCAAATGTTTAAACTTGCTTGTGTTGCTGGTTTTTGAGAGCACCAATCACTGGCATACTTTGTATATTAGCTTAATTTGCTCCTCTTTGCAGAAACATAAACCATAGTGACACAAGTGACATTGAGTAACTTTTCTTCTCAATAATGACATAATCTAAAATAATTCCAAGTCATATCTGACATTTATCTTTGCCCTCAGGTCCCCTTTTGGTCATTCTGCTCACCTAACTTCCACTTCTCTAGCAACTTGCTAAGTGCAGCAGTAAAAGGTCCGCTCTGATTGGCTGCACATTTCCACCATATTTGATCCATAAAATGGCTTCATACTAGATCACTGTGATCGACCATAAATTTATAAATATGATCACCCAGCTGTACAACAAGGTTATATTTTAGAACTATAGAAAAACACAGTTCAAGTTTAGAAACTTTACATTGTTGTGGTTTATGACTGGTTTAAGTTTGAAGTAACTTAGTGCTTCTTAACACAAAGCAACTTCCTGTTGAGTTAGTTGGACATAGCTTCATAGGAGGCAGATGTCCCCGTTTTACAATTTTGAGGTAGTGCTGACCACCACACTACCATGACATTCCAAACCTATCTAATTTATGTATTTATCTTTTTGTCAATGTTTCGTAAACTAAATGCATGCAGATAAAACATTACAGAAAAACAAAGCATTTAAAAAAGTCATTGCATTTGTATCGTTTTTCTTCTCTTGATTTCTTCATTGAAATACAAAACAAAAACTTATTCATATTACACGTAGTACCCTTTTTCTCTTAGCATATTTCTCCTTTTTGTTTAAATCAGGCTTGTCACATTATTTCTGAGAAAAGCCTAGCCGCAAATATTTATTTCAGAAAAAAGTATTTGCTGCAGGTTCTCTTAAGTCAGCTCTCCCGTTGACACATGACAAGTATAATGCATTTGCACTTTAACAGCAATACCAGTTGCTCTGCAGAGAAACTGTGCTCAAACAGCATGGCACACACAAGCTTCACGTTGGTATGATTGCAGGAGATCCAAGGGAGAGGTGGCAGATACAGACATGCAAAATTAATTTATGTATTTGTTGATGCATGTCTGCAAGCTGCCTGCTATGTCTTCAAGTGCCATTCATGCCAGGTAAAGGCATCAGCTAGGGGCAGCATGAGGGCACCCGCTGTGGGGAGGAGTAATGGTGGCAGAGAGGGTGAGGGTGCTGTTGGGTTGAAACAGGGGTGGGGGAAGTAGCTTGCCCGGAGAAAGAGGTCTGCACCACATACAACATTCAAGCGAACATCTGACGTCAGTACATCAATAATTAAAGCATTTTATTCATAGCCTGGGAGAAAAAGAATCAATTGACAAATCACATATTCACTTTGAGTTACTTCAAACGTTGAGACAATTAAAATTCACAACATGTCTGTGTGTGATGCCATTTACACATTTTCTATATATAGGTTCTCTGATATGTAAGATGCATTTCTCAATATATGACACGAGTCATAAAGATCGTAGCCCACATTTCTCCCAGTCGTCTGTCCTTCCTTTCTGGTTATGAGCTGTATTCAGTCCCTGTATCTATGCCATTTACCATACTTGAACACGAAAAACTCCTTTATTTGTTTTTATTTTTAGAAGTTCCTTATTTCCATTGGTATTCACTTATTTTGTTATGCTTTTGATAGATTGAAGTTTGCAAACAAGGTATGAGCTGAAAACAGTAAGTATTAAAGTTAGCCAGAACAAGGGACAGGAGCAATGTTAATATATAAACTAGGTATAAAATAAATACAAATTTTACGTAATCAAACAATTATTTGGCCATTATTTAGTTCTGTTGAAATTTTAGGTATTTACATATTAAAACAGAATAATTAAGTCACTAATTTTTTAATTGCATTATGCAATCTTAAAGTTGTGTTATATATGATTTATTGCCTTTGAAGCCCCTTCCGGTTTGTGTGCTACTGAAGTCATGTAGTAAACACGCAGACTAAAAATGGAGTACAAAACAGTGCATTGTGGGTTCAACGTACTGTATCTATAGACTGTATATAAAAGTGAATGTGGAGCTGAGAAGGGGACTGTGAGTGTTGGGGTGGATGGTTTAAATCTATCAAACCCCAGGCTGCCTGTGGCTACAAGCTAACTGAGCTAACTCAGATGAAATGCAAATCAGCTAACGGAGAGGGCACGCTAAAACTAAAATGTGCTGTTACCTGATTAGAAACCGCTCTACTACACTCCGTGTTTTTGCCACGGATATTTTCAATCAACGGTCAATCAAAAGGATGCGACAACAATTACGCCAATTTTTTTTTAAAAAAATGTCTAAACGGATCAGTTATAAAAAAAAAAGTATAAAAAAATCCCCCCATCACTGTCATGAAGGTAAACTTTGCCTAAAACCTAAAATGTTTTTTGTACCAGGTTGCAAACATGTTTATTTCTGCTGTAAAGTTGGTCTTTTTAAAATGGAATTTATGGAGATTTGTTCAGTTTTTGAGCCCCTAATGGATGAGAAGAGAACTGCAATTTTTGGCTCTTCTGCACAGGCTGCTTGACTGCATGGCATCATGGGAGAACACAACCAAAACATACACATGTGGGGTAATAGATGTCTCTGGACCAGAAATTTACAAAGTTAATCCACCCAGGCAGCTAGGATGCAGCTCCATGTTTTATTGCTTCTAATGGAGCGTGAAACATGTTTTTAATTAATGAATCACTATGCAAAACTTCATACAATTTTACATCTATTTAATGTAAATTATTGTGTTGGAACAGAAATGCACAGAAACACATCTAAAACCAGCAGGTATGTGGCCCTTGAAGACTGGAGTTTTGTGTCTATGCTTTTAAATCAATGGCCGCCTGCTGGCCAAAATTGGCCAGTTCCCAATAATACCTTGTCCATCAAATTACATTGATAAAAACTGATTTCAAGAGTTATTTGTCAATGTGCAGACATGGTGCTGTTGACAGTGCTGTGTTAAAAGAACAGCATGGCCTCTTCAAGAATAGTTGAGCTAGAGAGAGGAGAGAGACACACAGCACGTCAGGTGCTGTGCAAAGAAAGCTAACTGTGAGAAACCGCCTGTTCAGCTGTGAATGTTTTGCTACAAGCTTTTAGCAATAAACACCACACAGCTCTACTAGTTAAAGCAATCCTGTGTTTTCTTCACTGCTGCTGTGAAAGTGAAGGGAACTAACTCTATAGCTAGCTGCAGTTCATCCAGCAGTAATCTCCAACTCCCAAGTCCAGTCTCTTCTATCGACCAAGGCTGGCTCTAGGAATTCATGCATGAGGGGCAGAAAGAAATGTGATGGGGGGCATTATGCAAATGCATTATGCTTAATCCCATATTGTGTTGTTGCTGATAGTTTTCTTATTGGGAATGGGTTGGCTTCCAACTCCCAAGAAATGGATTGCTGTTTGTCAGGCCTCCATCATAAGACCTGTCCAGCTTAGGTGTTTCTCTTGTGCGGCTACAGCCCTTAGAGCAGGGGTTGGCAGCTAGATTTAGCCTGGCTTGCTAAAGCTTGTAAACAGCACTGTGTCTGCACCTTGACAAACAACCCTTGTGATCAATTGCTGACCACTGCAGTAAATCCTGTACAGCTAGCTCACAGCTCAGTGCAGAATGATGAGAGAGTTTAGGAAGCTTGTACATTTTTCTGTTGATTTGATGGGGGCTTGCCCCCTCTTGCCCTTGTCTAAAGATAGTTTTGGTTTTGACCATCAAAGGAAGGTTACTTCAGGACCCAAAAGAAAAGATGGAAAGTTGAGGAACGTAACTGGATTTGTTGTTGCTGAATGTTTCTGTGTGTGTGGTGTTTAGTTTACCGCACAAATCAGTTCTGTCATAATCGTAGCCAGACTAGGTTCAATCCCAATATCACTCTGGAACCACTTTGTCTTTCACCTGCTGAGCAATAAAGGACACTAGAGTCCATAGCAGGGGTGCCCAGGTCCTGTCCTCGAGATGTGTCATCCTTATCTTTTAGGTGCATCCTTCCTTCGGCACACTTGAACCAAATGAATGGCTTGTGAGCAGGCCTTTGTAGAGCTGAAGGACATGTTCATGAGGAAATTTAGCCATTTGATCTTGAAGTGATGGAAGGGTTGCAAGTAAAAGTTGTAGGATTGTTCAAGGAAGCTGGAGCCTGTTCCAGCAATTTGAATGCAAGAGGGATGGAACTGAATAAAGGTTGTGTCTAAAAGTTACAGGATAGTAGCTCTCAAGGATCACACTTGGGCACCGCTGGTGTGGGGGGTATGCACTGTCACCTTAAAAAGACAGAAAACACAAAAAAAAAATCACTCTTGTTTTAATGTCTGTTAAATCTATTTTTACTGATTTCATAAACTAGCCATCTTACAAGCCAGTTGTCTCTGGAAAATTCAGAAACTGCAATAAAGACCTTGTTTGGTCTCATTGTATGACTGTAGAGCATGGGAACCTAATAACTGTGGCCATCTGGAAACACATGACATTTAGCACTTTGGACAGCACATCTGAAAAAGGGGATTGGGGGATCCCAGCTGTGACAGCTACCATACGCTGCAGCGACCCAGATGCAAAAGTCATGCAGAATTGCAAGCGGTTTTGTCATTCCAGTAATGTGTGATTCCCTCTTTGTGGCTCCAGATCCTTCGTGAGTTCCTCCAGCAGCTCTTAAATGGCAATGCTGGATGAGCCACTTTTTCATGATTGCTTCCGCGCTCATCCCAAAAATATCGACACAGGCGTGTAAATACATTTTCGACTATTCCTTGCTTCATTGCCTTCTGACAACCACAGCCACCTGTGTGCAATTACACACACAACTTGCACCTCTTTTTGAGTGTGTCTAAGCATAATTTCTATTAGCAAAATTTCTCTCAGGTTTGATAGATCACTTTGGGGTGCCACATTATTATATTTACACCCCTTTCCCCAACACATGCATATGCATTTTGACAGACATACCAACTAGATGCAGAGGTGCAATTTTCACATTTGAAAACAACTGCCTTCAGAGCATTAATCGTAATCAGTTTGTACAATTCTTTGCGCATGCAATAAGTTTGCAAACCTTTTTGTTCACCCGAACCTTTAGTAGATCCGATGCTGAGTATGTGAATGGTTGATTAAATAAACCAGCCTTAGTGTCACCAGGTAACTATTCCATAACGCAGAGAACGTGTGGAGTCGGACAAAGCCCAAGTTCTGAATTGGTGCTGGTTTCTCGATCAGCCAAGTTCTGAATTGGTGCTGGTTTCTCGATCAGCCATCTTGCCAACTCTCAGTTGAATGGATGTGAGGCACATATGCAGATTGTGCACTCGAGTTATCATCTACTCTGTTATTAATGTCTGTTACCTGGGTAACATGTTTCATAGCTTTTGGTTTGTAAATTCATAACAAAGAGACCAAAATCATAAAGAACTATTTTTTAAATGTAATTTTAAAATTTGTAACTTTAAAAATTGCATTCCCATACAAAAATACTCAATAATCATTTTATGTGTGATTTTAAATATACAAGAGTGTAGAAATTAATAGTTATGTACAACTTTAGATTAATTTTCACAGATGTGTACTTTTGCACACAAATTCTTTTGACAACTATCTTACACCATATTTTCTGCTTTTTACAGATGCACTTGCAATTTCAATCCAGCTCCTCATCCATTTCTGTTACTCAGTGCATCTGGTTTGTGCCACACTTACTATCTTCTGAGAGTCTAACCCCCATCCTTCTTTTAAGTCCTAGTCATTCCTCACATGTGATTGGCAAGATGGTGAGGCAATCAATTTAAAGACCTACTTCTTAAAAGCATATTCTCCCTGACAGGAGTTGGCTCTTGTGGTTCATGATTAAGAATTGTCTCCTGAATCAATCTTGTTTGTGAATGAAACATCACTACAACACCGAACAGATCAGACTTGAAATCTTTATCTATTTATTTTTTATAGCAGCTTCTTTAGCTCCTGTTCAGAGCTGCAAGAAAGGGCCAGAAAAGAGGCAGGCTATACCCTTATCAGGTTCCTAGTCGATCAGTTAAATCCATAATTTAGACAATTAGGGCTGGGATATATTAACTTTCTATGCTTGTGTACACAGCAATGTTCAGCTATGTCAGCATATACTTTCTACAAAGCATACTGTTGGCAAAACATTCACTACAGGAAGCCACCACAAAGAGAATGTACTTAGGACTAGGACTCTGAACTAGTCAAAGGTGAATTTGTTGGAAACGCTGTAGTTCTGTGGCATTTCAGTAAACAACTGTTGCTAATTTAGCACAAGTGTTTGTCACTGCAACAGGGAGGAATAATTATAAAAATGCCCGTAGTAGTCGCTCATTTTGTTTATCTCCGATCTTGTGTTCATCCTTTTGTATGGTTGAGCACCTCAAGCGCTCAAGTCAATATTGCATCTTGCGCCTGAGACACGTCAACTCCCACTAACGTGCATCCTACATGTCAAAGGTTTGCAGAGAACCCATGTACGTGGATGCTTCACCAGCAGCAAGTACAACCCATCCCTTACTCTTACTACCAATTCATCCACAGGCTTTATCAAGTTCTACTGATACAGGGTTGTAGGGGAGACTAGAGAGCCTATCATGTGAAAACCAGGGTAAATTACAATTAACAATTAACTTATTTGGGCTGCAGCAGGATTCCTCAGAACCAACTCTTTTATGCAGAGAACACATAAACCAAACATAGAAAGTTTCAACTGAGATTTAAGCCAAGAACTCTCTTGCAGAGCACCAGTACTAAAGACCATGCTACTGTGGAGCATGTGATGACTCTCAATAGTATAAATATTAGCAACAATTGTTATGAACTGATTTTATTGTCTCTGGACACTTAAAAACATCCCTGCACATTATGGCACAACACAGCCATCAATACTGTTCTCAATGATAAAATAACAAATTAAAGCAAATATGCTTAAAGCACTTTATGCACTTTATGGATGTCAGTAAATCATGTGGAAATTGTTCCTTGGTTTCTGATCAGTTTATCTCTTTATTATAAATGTAAACAAGTGGCTGTATTTTTGACAAGGCCCTCATTAAAGCAGTGTAAATGATTGCTCACAGTTTTATGGTTCCTCCCCCGACTGCCTTGATTCACTGGCACTGCTTTCATTAGTCATAGTTAAAGCTGAAGCAGGAGGGTCCTTTTTTTTTAGAGAGAGAGAAAGCTCAAATAAACCAATAGGTGAAACCTTCCCAGCAGCAAACAGCAAACTGGCTAGTTCAAAAAACAGTTTAAAAAGTATAAAAACTACTGTGTAAAAATTTTGAGCCAATCTCTAAAAAAATCATGGTAAAAATTGCGGTGCAGCAACTGTTGCTGCATTTTTTTGTCTTGCGGCCATATGCATCAGAATTTAAATGATTATGGTTTTTATATGTGGCTCAAACAAAGTCTCATGTTAGAAAAGGTGAACTTCACAGGAGACATAAAAATATTTACTGCCTGGTTTAAAATACCCTTTTTAGGTTTAATAGGTCAGGCTTACCTTCATGTCATCTGTGGGGGAGTGAATTTTGATTATATCTAATCTGTCTTTATATCATTTAATTTTGAAATTTGGTATTATTAATTTTGTGTCATTTTGATTGACAGGTATCTGATATCTGGTATCTGATAACTGCTAGCAAGAAGGTAGATTAACACAAATACAGGTTTTAGCAAGCTGACCTGGCTTTAGCCAGCCTACCTCTGCTAGCCAGTTAGCTCCCATTAGCTTCAAGTTAGCTCTTAGCTATAGCTCAGAATTTCAGAGATGTCTTCATTTTAAATAAATGTTCAGAGTTCAATTGTCATTCATTTGATATTTTACTGATATTCAAAGTGGAGATAATTGGTACAATCCTCTTGTAAGCCCCCCCACCTCCCCACCCACACACTCACATGAATTATTTATATAAATAAAATATTTTGAATATTATAGTACAAGAGCAACTTTTAGTTCTCTATCAATTAAAATAAATTAGAAATTTATTAATATGCCATTTTTCAGGTAAAGTACTTTTCATAAAAAAAGTAAATACCAATAATAAAACAAAACTAAAAACAAGCCTTTACATACCAACACATATTACTCACCCAAAATCAAGTACAAAAATACCACATCCAGTGATTTTCTTTCACACACTCATCTAAGTTACATAAAACACTCCCATCTATCAACCTAGTCCCTTGTCCTAGGTTGTCCTACACAGACAAACCCTATCTGGCTTTTTGTGGCTATGAAAATCTCTACCGTGTATGAGAACTTAGAAACAGTGAAAGAGATGTCTAATATTAGCTATGTTATATCAGGCTTCACTTAAATGAAAAGCTTGGACTGTGAAATCAATATGAATGCTGGCTTCATTAACTTTCCCACCATGTCATCTCTTTTCCCTATCTGACTTCCTTTCCCTGGATGCTGACCCACGACTGACCCAACCTGACCTCAGCTATGTTTGCCAGTTGCTGGATCCCAGCCTTTACCCTCTGAACCTCCCATGACACCTCTGAATGCTCTTTTTGAGGGTCAAGAGCATGTTATTATCATGGGTAGTAAACTTTATTTAAAGGAGAACAACATCCCCATCTCTTGCAAACTGAATCAAAACAAGATTCAAACAGATGGCTTCAGAGCAGTAGACAGAAATGTGTCAATTAATTATCTTTTTCCTAAAAACCTGCAGCAGCTTGAGCTGACTGAAGTATGTTCTATAAAACCAGCCATCAAATTACAAAGTGTTAACATGGAATGTTGTTATCACATGAACCTGATTTTTGGTTTACAGACTTTTCAATATGTGGGATAATTCTTCTCTTTAAACATTAAAGAAACACACGGAATATGATTTTTTACATATGGCTTTGACATTTTAGCAACTAACTTCTGAAAAGGGTATTGTTGTGTCCCATCCATCCTGTCCAGTACAATTTTGTGGAAGAAGTGAAAGATTTAGTTTGACTGGACTTAAGTGTTTGGAGGTGGTCAGATGGGAAAGTGTCCAAACATATGACTGTGAAAATCATCAATATCACCTAATATTGTCCATCTATTGCTGCCAATAGAGCTCTGAATCATTGAGGAATTGACTCGAGAAGATATTTTAGACTTTCTTGTGGCAACAGGCCCCATGACTGTAGCGGGAGATTCGTCAGTCCTGGAATTAACCAGAGATAGCCCTAAAAAGGTTCACTTTCAAGCTGCCCATTAGCTTCAGTAAAACTACTCAAATAACTTTGTAAAGCTCTCCAGATATATTAGATTATCACACTGCCTCTGTAAGGCCTTTTTCTGTTGACAATATTTGGTTCCATCACTCCAGTATGAGATGTAGAGAATTCAGTTGGTAGTCAGTAAAACCATATTGACAAGTTTACAGATGTTCAGTTTCCGCACCAAAAAATAACAGACTGCCATAATTATCCCAAAAATCATCTGCAATGTCCTCTCAGTGAAACTTACCAGCTAGTCCTGTTATTATAGCCAATCCATCGGTTTCATCAGAGCAGAATCTTGACATTCATATGGTTCAATAGGTACCTAATGTATCTTTGACTTTATATATGGCCTAGTTGAGAAGTGATAGAAACAAAGAACTAAATGACAAGCTCTATCTTAAATTAGTGTTGGTAAAGGAAGTACATTGTCAAGTTTTGTTCCTATTCATAACCACAAAGGTTTGATTTTCAACTCCAAGCTACTAAACCGGGTTGAGGGGTGGGGAGGGTAATATTTTTTCTGTTTTCGTCTCATTTATTGGCTCCCTGTTAAATTTAGGATATAGATTAAAATCCTTCTCCTTCTCCATCTACTTGTGGTTCCCAGAGTCTCTAAGAAAACGATGGGAGGAAGAGCCTTCGGCTTTCAGGCCCCTCTCTTATGGAACCAGTTCCCAGTATGGGTACGAGAGGCAGACAGACACACTCTCTAACTTTAATTTCAAGCTTAAAACCCTCCCTTTTAACAAATCCTATAGTCAGGAATAGTCTAGCCGTCCATTAGTTATGCAGCCATAGAGACGTCCCATTAAGCATTTCCTGTTACTTTCTCTGCTCTTTTTCCTCCATGTATAAACATATGCCAGTACTAACATCGTGCCTTCCTGGATAAAAGTTGCAGTGCATGATGGTTTCTCTTTCCTGTCCTCTCCACCCTGACCAGTCAAGGCAGATGACTGCCATGCCTGGGCCAAGTTCATGTGATAGAGTTCTGCAGCGATCTGGTAATGGTCATTCATTTGATGGAGGTGTGTTGGGCAAAGGTTGCATCTAAAAGTTGCAGGATGGTCTCGAGGACCAGACTTGGGCACACCTATAGTTGGCATAGAGAGAATGATGCAAAACTTTGAGTTGTAATAAGCAAATTCTTTCTGCAATATTAACATCAACATCCCGTAGACTTACTCTTTTGCAAATATTCGAGCTTGGCAGGCATTTCATTAAAATGACTGTTTACTATGAAGGAAAACACATTTCAGCTGTTTTTAAGCTACTTTGTTTGCTGTTTCTGGAACTTAGCTTTGCTTTTGATTAAACTAGTTGTTTTGCTGCATACACCTGACACATACTAGTCCTAATCAGTGATCTCTGTAACAGCTTCTCAGTTGTTCTGAGAAGAAATGGTAGTGTCAGAGGATAATGTGTGAGCTTAGCAGGGTGGTGGTTTTATGGGAAGAATCATAACATCACTTACCTGTCCTTGAAATCTTTAACCAGTCAGACAAGACTTTGATTGAAGAATCCTGCATGTTCCAGCTTGTGTAAGCAAAAAACAGATCTATCTTTTAATTTCATCTGAGACTCTGGAAGGTATAAAACAATAATTTGAGGCTTCTTCGAAATAAAATATTTCAGAAATCATATTAAAATCTGCCCGGTGCAATGAAGTCCAGGCTGAATCTTTGACTCTGAGAGGTTGGCCATGCCACTCATGTTAATATGCCACATTTTCTGACTCATGGTGTTGCCTACTGTGGGGGAGGCAGAAATGCAGAAAGAGAGAAAATCCAGAGCTCAGACACTAAGAGTCAGGTGAGGTGTTTTCTACCCCTACTCACTAAAAAACTCTTGTCTTTCACATTTTCATTCACTTATACATGTCTTTTTTCTCACAACAGTACAGGCTGTTAAATGATTATCATTTTAGCATGCCATAAAAATACAGGATTTCCTGTAAGGAAACATTGTTTTTAATCAGCAAATATTTGAAGCATTATCAAAGAACTGGCTGGAGATGTAAGATGTATATTGCAAAACATTCTTCCCTTGTAAAACTCTTGCACTGTGTATAAAGTGTTGGTTAATTCATTTCAAATTCTTCTGTTTTAGTTTCTAAATGCACTTTTCCTTTAACTCTTTTCCATTTATTTAATTGGTATTTAGTGATTGCTTGCGACTAAATAAGTTACAATATAACAGTTACCCGGCAACCTGTCCATGGTGTACCCCACCTTTCGCGCAATGATTGCTGGGATAGGCTCAAGATACCTGCAACCCTTCATTGGAATATGAGGTGCAGATAATCAATGGATGGATAGATTCCAGTCATTTTGTTAAAGATGGCGAGCCTGTCAAAGTCGAAGGAGTCTGGGATTGGATTGAAAGATATTAAAGGTTTATTAAAATGATAGGAACAGAAGGTAAAATACAAAGTTGCAACAGTGGAGAAGGTTGGACAGAGATCTGTTCAGGTCAGAAGTCTGTAAGCTTCTGACTTGTGTACCAAAGAGACACAAGTGTACAGCTGGCACATTGTTAGAGACATAATATCTATGAAATGATATTCTTGTTTGTATGAACATAGTGTTCCCAGATAGAACTGTACCAGACACAAGGATGTATTACGTACTTTGTACGCCATAACAATATGAAACCAGAAAATTCCACAACAATTTAATTTCAAATTAAAGCCATGAGAAAATGGTCTACTTTTAACAATAACGAGCACCAACATAATATTTTTATGGCCAAATAAGCTGAAACATCCACCCTTCTGCATATTAAAATTACAATTTTGTTCCATTTCCACAACTCCACCTTCCTGTCTGGCCATTTGACTGAAATGCCTAACGCTGAGTAAAAACACACATTTTAAATAGTGAATACAGCTAAAAATATTTAAGCAAATGAATTATTTTCAACACCCCAAAATGATCAAAAGCAAGAAAAAACTTAAGCGAAACATAAGAATTTATGCAAAAATAAGGCATCCAGTTGTAGATTAACACTTAACCACCATATGGTGGGCTAGTGCCAAAGTCAGCTCTAAAGTTAACTGTGCCAACTTTAAAGTCACACAGAAAAAAAATCGTAAACTATTAAATGTTTTGCGTCAAATTAACCTAGAGTGGTTATTTTAAACTTGTGCATCATTTTTGACTTCAAATTACAACAGGCACAAATATCTTACACACTGTTATTACAGCAGTGCACCAGATGAATTTGTTTTTCATAGTGAAATCAAAGCAACTTATTTGCTTTGCTAAATTCATTCTTACCTTTAAGTCGATATGTCTCAGAAAACCAGAAATCTTCTCACAAGTTGCACAAGTTCCATTAGAGGGTCTTTCCACGGCACATAATCAAAACAGACTATGTGAAACAAGGGTGTTGTTTGTTTTCAAATATGTAGAATAAGTTTTATTCTGAGATTACGTTTTTCTCAGGAAAATTATATGGAATATTCTATTATTTGACAAAAAATACTGGTTTAAAAGCTAAATATAATCATATAAAGCTATAAGCATGTTTTTGTTGATAAATCAAGTCAGTATTTTATTTTTTCTGCAATGTCCCTTCAAAGCTTCTGTAGATGTCAGCATCATCACCAAACAATTGTTTTTTCCTCTCTAATAGAGGAATTGGCGAAAAGCTGAAAACAAAGTAGCAGAAAACTATCCCAATGACATTAAATATCATACCTCCCAACTTTAGACATTGACAAAACAAAGAAAACTTTCCAGTTTTCAAGACCTAATAATTTAATTAGCAAGATTAAATACATTGATTAATTTACTTGTTTAATACAAAGAGGATTTGCTATCTAGAATTTTTTTATCGCAATTAGTATTTTTACATGATTTTTTGTTAGGGTTTATGGATTTTGTTGGTTTGGTTTCCTGTTTTATTTTGTAGTCTTCCTGTTTTGTCCCATGTTTCTTTTCAGCTTCATGTATTTGTTTATTAGTTTCACCTGGGGTTGATTTTGGTAATTGTTTTCACCTGTCCCTCGTTTGTTTCATATGTATTTAAGTTACTTGGTGTGTCTGTTTGGTTGCGGGATCATTACTTAAGTAAATTCGTAGTCTGTCAGTCCAGTGTTTAATAAAACCTGTTTATCTTCATCATGGCTGCCTCCTGCTTCTCCTCCTCGCCTGCATTTGGGTCCACCACCTACCCGCACCCTAACATTTTTCAGGAATTAAAAGATCTGAATAGATCTTTCACCACTAATTATCTTATTTAACTAAGTAGGGTAAAACATGTTCATGATAGATGATACAGTCCTGTTTGTGTGCATCTTTACACATAAACCTGAAAATTAAGTCAGGTTTTACTGGTTTATTTATTCCTGTTGGGTGACTGTGTATGGTAGGTTACAGCATCACTGTCATATGATCCCCACAAGTCCACAGAGGCTTGACTCACACCCCTGCTTGCAGCGCGGTTATGCACAATTATTCCCTTGTGACTTATTGTTTTTCACTGAATATATACGGTAACCATGAAAGAAATACTGTATCGTGACTGCAACCATAACCCTACGTTCAAGTGTGAGAGAACATTTCACCGGTGTCAGATATGCCGCCCCAACCATCGCAATATAGTAAAGTATAAATGCAGCTTAAGTCATGTGTTGCACATCAGAAATTCAAACCGTAACTATGTGGAATATAAATTCTTGAAATTGCTGCAGAGATATGTTTTGGGTTTATTTTATGTCTGCATGCAAATAAAAAATTTCTCAAATATTTTCTAAAATTTTCAAAAAAATTTAGAAGTAGAATAAACTGAAAAAAATCATGAAATAAAAGACTAATACTTTCTAAGATAATCCCATCGATATGTGTGTTTTGTATTGTGTCTATGTATACTCTGCACATTACACCGGCCCTTTTTACATGTTTCTCTCCAACCACACCCTCCTCTACATACATTTATTCCTGCGTACACATGTCTGATGTAAATTGTTTAACTTTCTATTGATAGCAGAGTACACATTCCCACATGGATCTAGGATATAGATGTCAGTCACAAACCAACAGTCAACATAATGATCTGCTATCATGCATTCATCACGTGTGAGGAAATGATGTGTAAGAGCCAGAAACAATACCGAAATTCATCCATACCTGATATAATCAAAGTTTTTGCAGAGATATCATAGTTGTTCATTTGAACAAGTGCAAACCAGCACATGTGGAAACAAGTTCTCTTCATCAGCAGGTGTGAATATACATGTCTCTGCCATTAGGAAAAATCTGTCATATAAGTAGAAGCACATATAAGAAAAACACACACACATACACAATTGTCTGCCCGTGTGCTCACGGGTGCATCAGTGTGTGTATGTTATGTGTTTGTACTTTGATTCTAACATGAAAAGGCACTTCCACACCCATATATTAGCTTCTAAAAATAAAGTTATGACGTCAAACAACAGTTATTTCAGTTGGTCAGCTAACATTTCCCCTCCCTCTAAAAACACACTCAATAGCTGAGCAACTTTCAGCCTTAGAAAAAAAATGTACGAACTGCTTCTTGGTAAACAGAATCAGCTTACCAAGAAACAAGCAGCACCTAACATACATGTCGCTGTTTCTTTAATTAGTGACCTCACAGAACATTGTGAGTGATGAATGCACAATTTCCAGACGGATACATTATTTGAAATCTCAACGCATCATCACAGAGAAATGCATAATTCCACATACGTTTTCATGCAAATTATTTATTGTCTTTCACACATTATGTCTTCATCATGTTCCAAGTCACAGTGTGACACAGCGTTGACTACAGTTGTTAATATACATATTAAAAACAACCATGTCCTCCTGCTGATTTATAACAAGGCTGCAAGTGTGGAAACAAGTTTAGGATTGTTGCCTTGATAAGTATTCACATCACATATATCTCTCTGCAGTGAGGCTTAGATATGAGTCATAGTCTAGAATGGTAGGAGGGCACATTAACAGGCTGACTTTTTATCACCAGGAAAACAAATGTCTTTCGTGACTAGAGGGATTACTGTGCAACAATAATTAGACTGACTAATTGAAGACGATATAAATTTAATTTTGAATTAAATTGCTGGACGGATTGATCAACGAAGCATTTGAGATTTTTCATAGCAGGAATTTTTGGGGGATTTTTAAAGGAAAATATTGACAAGAAATTTGTGGTCAGGCGTTTATTTTTTTAAGGAACATGCATTTTGGATTCAACATAACGGACCCGCTCTTTTAACTTTGCTGATCATCTCCTCATACACTTCTGTTTTATTTGTCAAACATAACTTTGACATGCCACTGACTTTAACAAATACCATCATTCAATGACAACAGGTTGTCATTCCCAGGACATTAGGTCAATAAAAATTATACAGCTGCTTGGCACAGGAGACTTTCGTAGCATTCCTGGTCAATATTTTTAGACAGCCTACTTTTCGCTAATGAGGCATCAGTGCTTCACATGTGCTGTTTCAGCTTTAAATGTAAAAAAAGAAAATTTATAGATGGTTTTATTTGTTAAATAATGGATGCATTTTTCTTTGTTTTTTAATGGAAAAGCTATATACATATACTATAATAAACCTAAAGTAAGTGATTTTTTTCACTTCAATAAATATATGAAGCTTTGACGCATATCATATAACTTGACAGTAAGTCCAGTGTCTATTATGGAAGTGCATGTCCTTGTTGGACAAAATAAAAGGAATATTCATGTAAACAAAAACAGAAATATATATATATA
>JBAMHX010000001.1:13667772-13701065 GCA_037177515.1 Pseudomugil tenellus
TGTCCCTCGTTTATTTCATATGTATTTAAGTCACTTGGTGTGTCTGTTTAGTTGCGGGATCATTACCTACATTAGTGCGTAAGTTAGTCGTCAGTCTTTGTTTCAGTGTCAGTGTTTTAATAAATCTGTTAAGTGTCACCCTGGCTGCCTCCTGCTTTATGTCCTCACCTGCATTTGGGTCCACCACCTACCCTCTCCCTGACAGTGCTATTTATACGCAAAGCAACAGGCTGATCACTACTCCAGCCTGTAATCACGGTATGAGCCGGACTCTCCCCGCTTGGAACCTTGATGACGTAGATACCTCAAAACTATCTACTCGGTCAACACCTGGTAGAGTCGAGGAAAGCCCGTTAGAGTAGGTAGTAATGGAAAGGGGGCTATAAGTGGATTCATTTTCTACCATGAGGGAGAGTAGAGGCTCATTCCCAACACCAGCCTCATATGTTGGGCCTCCTGTAGCTGACTGTTATCAGTGCATAATAAAGTAATAGTAACTATATTAATAGTTAAAAATTTATTTTAATAATTAATAAATATTTTCTCGGGGTACCACCTTCTATTTTACTAGCTTACTTTGGTAAAACTATAGCCACAGAAGAAAAACTATTATATCATAGAGTTGATAACTCAAAGACAAAAATAATAACAGAATATTTAATACGTTTACAAAAATAAACAAGTCTCTGACGCAATTTTCGTAACCTCTCATTTGAATTTACCTGAATCATGACCACAGGAAATGAAGACAGACTTCGGCCAGATAATAAAGTGAATATCTATTAATCTAATATAAAGTCTATACTTGGCTGAATATGAGAAATAAAAGAAAAGAAAATATTAAAAATGTAAACAAACAAACATAAGACAATGATGCAGCTGTAAATATGATTATCAACCTGAATTTCTGTGAAAAAAGAATGCAAGACTGTGTCCATTGGGGTTCACAGCCTATATTTGTCTCTCTGGATCTATGGCATGGTGGTTATTATGGATCAAGGTGGTTAGGCCGAAGATAGAAAAAGATTCAAAAGGGTCCAAAAAGAAAAGTTGGCTTGTCTCAAAAGCGTAAATTGTGGAAAAATAAACTACTTCCATCCGGAGGCATAACGTAGTTACAAAAGTGAAATAAGCTTAATTACTTATTACTTTTTATTCTGAAATGCTGCAAATAAGCTGCATAATGAATAAGCTGCAAATTTGGGTTGTCCAAGAAGACTTTTCATGCTGTTAAGAAGCTGTGCTGCATGGGATTCTGCATACTTTTTCTGCTTTTTTAAGGCTTGTTATGATGAGTCTTCATGGCAACAAGAATTATTTACACCGACATCAACTGATAATGCTCTCCAAATTTAAGATTATCAGGGAAATAACACCTCAAATCCGAATGGAGTAGAAAAGAAAGAGAAGAGGATGCAGGGCAAAGGTGAGGCAGCGATATAAACGTTGGAGATTTAAACCCTTTCTTCAAACTGTTGTGATGGGTAACGTTAGTTCGCTAGCTAGCAAAACTGACGAGCTCCAGGTGCTAACTGAACATATATCAGACTGTAATGCATCTGTACACGGCTTTGAGACGGTCTGTACGGTCTTCTCTCTGCAAAAGAGTTTAAAAGAGTCGCAAAAATTCCAAAGATGAGTCTCATAGTCCTTCAAAAATGATCTTCCGGGTGGATTTAAGGGTGGAATATCCGCTACACCAGAGACAGCATGAATTAATGGATGCACCAGCTGGATTGGTGCACTTCACCTCTCTGTTCAGTTTAGTAGCATGTCTTTCACCTTCATTGTTAGTCAGTCTGGAGTTAAACAACCATTTATATAAGTTCTCCTGGTCAAACTTCTTTTCTCAAGAGACTTTACTGTTATTTTAGCTTGTAAAATACATCCAGTTTGCAACACATCCAGTTCCTCCATTATTAGGAATCCCAGAGCTTGTCATTTTGGCTGACCAAAATCAAGTGCCCTAATGCTAAAAGTTATGTTGACTGGAGCTAACTTCAAATGCAAAAGGGCCCATTAGACCAAATGCACTGCCACAGCAACCACATCAGACACAAGGTCAGCATCTACTAACTGGAATGAAATGTTGCAATTTCATAGTTTCTGCTGAGAAGAACATTCCTGTGCAGTGCTGCGTACCCATACTGATCAGGAGGTGGCAAGGAAAATTTGGTATCAAAACATTCAGCTCTTTATGGAGATGAGTATAAATGTTTTATATCTCGTATTTTCACCTCATCACTCATTCCTTTATCATCCCTCCTTCCTACATCATCTCTCCTTCCCAATTCTTTTCTTCTTCCTTCCACATCTCTCCTTCATCTCGGCTTTCTTTTCATCTGTCCTTCCTTGCTCATCCCTCCTTCCTTCCTAATCTCACATTCCATTTTCATTTCACCTTCCCTCTTCATCTCTCATTTGCTTTAAATCTCTCCTTCCTTTTTATTCCTCATTCCCTCCTAATCTCTCTTTCTCTCTTCATCTTTCCCTTGTTTTTCACATCCCCTTACCTCCTCCTCACTATCTGTCCTCATCTTTCCCTCCTTCCTCACCCCTCCTTGGTTTCTCATGTCTCATTCCCACTTCATCTCTACTTTCTTCTTTACCTCTCCCTTACTTCTCATCTTTTCTTCCATCCTCATCTCTCCTTTCCTCTACATCACTGTTTTCCTCCTCATCTCTCTTTCCTCTTCATCCCTCATTCCTTCTTCTTCTTTCTTCATTTTTTTCATTTGCTTTTCTTCTCTTCCTTTTTCATCTCTATTCATTCTCATTTCTCTATTCTTCATCTCTCCAACTCTCTTCTTCCCCTCTCTTTTGCTCTTCATCTCTCCTTTCCTCCAAATTTTTCCTCTTTTTGCTCTATATTTCTTCTTTCTTCCTCATCCTTTCTTCCATCCTCATCTCCTCTTCCTTGATAATCTCTCCCTCCATCTTCATCTTTCTTTTGCTTTTCATCTCTCCTTCCTTCTCATTGCCCCTTCTTCTCTCAATCCCTGCAAACCGTTTCTTCCTTCCTCACCATTCCTTTGCTTTTAAATCTCTTCTTTCCTCCTCATCTCTCTTTCCCTCTTAATCTCTCCTTCTCTCCACATCTCTCTTCCCTCCTCATCTCTCTTTTTCATCTCTACTTCACTCCTTATATCTTCTTTGCTTTTCATCTTTGCTTCCCTCTTCATCTCTGCTAATGTACCCTCATTTCTCTTTTCCTGTTTTCCCATCACTCCTTACAACTCTTCCTTCTTGTCAATCTTACTTTTTTGCTCTCTTAATTCAAATTGGACTGATTTTTCAGTACATGTAGACCTGATGTAGAGCTCCCAACACTGCCATTACAGTATTTGTTTTACTTATTTCAGTTTATCTTTCAAACATTTTTGCTACCACTACACACCATTTATACAGTTGTTACTAGATGCAAACCCATATTTGAGCTTCCAACACTTCTGCTACAACACTGTTTTATTCATTTCAGTTAATCTTTCAACCATTTTACTCAAATTCAAACACAGTTTTAATTTAAACGTTGAACACTTCTTGTAATGATTTCAGCTTTATAACAATTTCAATTTTTGATTTAACAATAAGGTTTCTTTCTGTTTCCCCTCTATTATGGTCATTTTAGTCCAACTTTCCACCATTTTTATACCTTTAAACATATGTTTGTGCTTTGGTCTCTTAAGATTTTCAGATTTGTGGTTATTGAAGCTTTTTCTTAGCATGAAAGTTCAAGAGTTTTTGCATGAAAGCCTTCACACTGTTGTTCCACAAGAACAGCAAATTTTCTATTTTTTTTTTGTAACAGCATATAAGTTTACCATGTTTCATCATGTGGCATTGCATCCATCATCCTTTCCTTCCATTCTCACTAAAAGATCAAAAACTACAACTGTCACAAAAAAAAGAAAGTGCACCATCTGTCATTTCTTAGGTTTCGTGTGTCAAAGCTGTTTTGGGGAAAAAAGGATTGACCCATTATTCAACAGCTTGAAGCTGTTTTCTTATTTACATTGCATGTATCTTGCATCATTGTGGAGGAATTGGAACAGAAGAGTGGACCACCACTCTTTGACTCTCGAATGCTTTTACATGCAGAGGAGTTCATATTGGATTCAACTACAAGGTGACCAGAGGCCCGCACTGCAAAGCTGCATTTTCTCTGAATATGGTAACTAGAGGGTCAACCTGGGGTTTTCTACCCTATGAAGCTGGTTAACTTATGAGCGAGTTAATCACCATGGTGACTAAGCTAAACGCTTATGTTCTGGATAAGAGATAAAAAACTATAAAAGCACCACCTCTTGACTAATCACTAATAAAATAACTCTCCTATTCTAGAAACTACCCAATAGGTAAGTTTTAATGGATAGATTTAATTAGTGATTGGGCTGCACGGGGGCACAGTTGGTAAGCACTGTGGCCTCACAACAAGGAGGTTGTTGGTTCGAGCCTCGGCTAGGGCTGTGGCCTTTCTCCCACAGTCCAAAGACATGCACCTTGGGGATAGACTGGCTGGGGACTCTAAATTGCCCATAGGAGTGAGTGTGCATGGTTGTCTATGTGTGATGGACTGGCAACCTGTCCAGGGTGTACCATGCCTCTCGTCCAATGTCAGCTGGGATTGGCTCCAGCCCCCCGTGACCCTGTTTGGGAATAAGCAGTAGAAAATGGATAGATTAAGATAATTAAATTAATACAAACGAAAGCGACCCAACGATAGACTAGTGACCTGTCCAGGGTGTACCTGCCTCTCGTCTGCTAAATTCTGTAATAAGCTCCAACTTCCTGCAATCCTGAACTGTATTAAGTGGTAAAAAATGCATTTATAGCCATCCATCCATTATCTACCACTTATTCCCAAAAGGTGTTGCAGGGGACTGAAGCCAATCCCAGCTGACATTGGACGCGAGGCGGAGGACATCCTGGACAGGTTGTCAGTCCAGTCCATTCAAAGCTATATTTTATTGTATTTTTCAGAGACAAATCATTTCTCTCTGGTATTTCACTGCGATACTTTTGTGGTTACTGGGAAAAACAGGAAGTGCTCCACTAATGTTGTCTCCTCCTACTCACAGCAGATTTATTCACTTTATTCAAGTTTGGGCTTTCAGGTTTTTAAAACACGAGTTCTGTGTGAACAAAACATCTATTTGATTATAGAAAAAAAATACAGAAAGACTTTAAATTGTAACTGTGGGACAGAGGATTCATTTTGGCTCACAATGGATCTGAATAAAAAAAAAAAAAACAGAGACTCTTAACATGTTAGACAGGTAGAAGGTGAAGCCTGAAAATGCTTTAAATTCCACTGTGTCTACGAAACAGCACTTCAGATACTTTGAGGATGAGGAGCTGTTTCCTTTTGAAGAGCAAAGAAAGTGCTCTGTTCAATATCCATCTTCCTTTTGTTAAGTCTGCTTCATTTTGATGCCACACAAAAATGTAAATACTGACACTTATTACGAAAAATTGTGGGAGCAAGAGCCGAATCCAGCTAGCAAATGGCAGTTTACATATTTTAGCTGTGAGAAACATATTCCTGAATGAGTCTTACATAAATATCTCACATCATGTGACCAAATGATGCATCACAGTGGAGCATTACTGCTGGAGTGTTTAACTGACTTCAATAAAACAGTGGGCCAGACTGCTTTCAGTAAGCCTTGTTTACTTTTTCAGTAACTTGCCTGAGATGCAGCTGTCAATGGATGGCAGGTACACACTCACCTCCTGGGAATGTGTTTGACCTCAA
This sequence comes from Pseudomugil tenellus, assembly GCA_037177515.1. Lineage (NCBI taxonomy): Eukaryota > Metazoa > Chordata > Actinopteri > Atheriniformes > Pseudomugilidae > Pseudomugil > Pseudomugil tenellus. The sequence continues at coordinate 13,673,528 of JBAMHX010000001.1, forward strand.
ACTAATGCTGTTTCTTTTGTGATGCTTTTGAAGCTTTCAGGTTTCTGCAGTTTAATTTTTTAATTAATTTATCTTTATTACTAAACCATCATCTACCGTGTTTTTAAAACCTAAACTCTTTAATGGTGAACAAAACTCCCTGACAGCTTTGTGAATGGGATTACAGCAGTTGTACCCAGACTGGAAATGACACAAGGTGCTTGTAGCTACAGCGGGAGAGGAAGTAATAACTCCTAATGTTGGGGCACTTGGGAGGTGCACGACGTCTCATTATCTCCCTAAGCGCTCGAGGCTTTCCGATGTTCTCACCTTACACCCACCGCTGACCTATGACTCACCAGCCCCTCTATCCTCATAGTAAACCTTTATTACATTACCTTAATCGTGAAGCATCATGTTGGAAGGTTGGAAGGCGAATCCCTGGCTCCTCATCATCTATCATTTCTTCTTCTTCTTATAAATGACGCATACATAGCTTGCATCTCATCTCTTTGGTAAAAATACAGCACAAGCTGTTCATCCTTTTAGCATGATTTACATTAAAGAGACCAGGTCACTTTCATTTACTGTCGTGAGACCCGGTTGACATTTCTGCGTGACAGAATGTAGACATGTTCAGGGACAGATGTCACTTCACTGAAATAGTTAGTAGCAACTTGTTGAAGAACTTCTGTGTTACAGTTTAGTTGTGTGTCATTAACAAGATTTGTGTGTGATTAGGAAGATCTTCCTTATGAATAAATGCTTTTGTCCAAATGAGGCCCCAAATCAAACAGCAAAGAATACCTTGATCTTAATCATAATGTCAAGGATTATATTGCATTCCTTTATAGAAATGCAGTTGGGATGTGAAACAGGCTGTAAATGTCTGGAGTTTCAGATCATTTTGACAATGTAATAACGTTAGCAAACATTCAGCACATTAACCCTTTAAAGCCCAAACTAAAGAAAAATCTAGTGTCTTCATTTGACCATTTAACAAAATCTGAGTTCCATAGTTTAAAAAGTTAATTGATTTTTACCATTTATTGTCATTTGACAGATCAAAATGATTACAGTGAATTCTTCTGCTTTTTTGTATCAACCAGTGTGCAAGAGACCAGCATCATACGGTGAGGAAAATGGTTTTGAGTGACGTTTCTACCATCTACTATTTTAAAAATCTGAATAAAATCTGAAAAAAATATTTCTTAGTATTTTTACTATTTATCTCCAAGTAACAGGTTAGATTTATTTTAGTGTAATGTTGTGTTTTCTGGTGTTCACCAGGGGGCAGGAAACCAATATTAAATAATGTACATCTGGGTTTTGAAAACTATTGGAACACATACAATGTCTCAGAAACAGTGTGTGTTAAATATAATATATTTGGCTTTAAAGGCTTAAGGGGATCTATTGAAACAAACATATTACAGTTGGAGGGAAATACTGGGTTGATTTACAAAAGGGTAAAAATATACAATCCATACTTACATCAATTGTTGATCAATGTATCACCATTTGGCCAAACAAAGGGGATATACAATAACCCTAATAATTACAGAATAAAACTTGTTTACCTGTACAATTTTCTGGTGAGTATGATTATTCAGCCTGATATGGATGATTTATCAAATTAAATAAGATAAAATAATTTTATGAATAATGAAGTTAATACTTCAGCAATAAAATCTGTAATAAGATTCATCAACACTAATATACAAATATTGTGACTGTAGGTAGAGAACTTTCAACTTTTGACCGATTTAGATCCGTCAAGAGCTCACCAAACTTACCAAGAGCACTCAAATCCTAACATGGCCATTATAGCTGTTAAATTTGTTTACGTCAATCAGTGTGAACAGTTATTAAGTATAATCTGTGACATATTACGAAGTACAATAAACAAATATATTTATGTACTTACCATGAGTAACATGAGTCATCAGCAGAGCCGAAAGACAGGATGGTTAGCTCAAGTACTTTGGGAGCGAAAGGAGTATGGATACCAACTGTTATGATGTGGGTGTTTTGTGTTGGTTTCCTGTTTTATTTTGAGGGGTTTCCTGTTTTAGTTTGGTTCATTAGTTCACCTGGGGTTAATTATTGTGTTCATCTGCTTTGAGTTTTTGTACTTAGGATATGGCCACACTGCAGGCTGAAGTGACCCAAATCCATTTTTTTTTGCGCCTATGTGACCTGCATCTGATCTTTTCATAACAGTCTGAACAACACAGATCTGATATTTTCATTATAATCTGAACGACACAGATCTGATCTTTTCAAACACGACTCAGGCCACTTGGATATATGGTCCTAAATCCGATACATATCTAATCTTTTGCCATGCGGCTCATTATCTGTAAAGACGCTGCATCACTTTCCTGACTCTCACTCACTCCTGGCTTCGTATCCACATGTTTTCTGTGCATCCAGGAGTGAGTGAGAGCCAGGGTGCAACTTTGTATCCACACGTTTCTCTGTGCAGACAATTTCTGCCGATTCTCTTTACAAAATGCCATCTGATTCTTTTGTAATCTCCTTAAAACTATGCCATTGAAAATGCGGAGACTACATTTGTATAATAACTTCAAAAGAGCAAGATGAGCTCTGCTGTTACTTGTAAGCACGATGACATTATTCATGTCAACGTGTCTTCTGCACATGTGGGTTGCTTTTGGTGCGCATAACGTTCATACAGGAGAGCAAATACAAGGTGCATTTAATTGGGAATGTAAAGGGATTCTTAAAAAATCCGATTTCACAAAAAAAAAAAAAAAATCAGAATTAAGCATTATGGCTTGCAGTTAGTTGTTGTTTTTAGTTGTAGTATTTCTGCGACCCAGCCCTGGTCCACGCCGCCTGCGACATATGTCCAAGTTTCTGAGGGGTCCCAGGAAGGCACGCTTAGGAATGGGAAAAGCGAGGCCTCATGAAACATCTAATTAAGTTTGACCAACTGCCTGAGATTTGACCTGGTCAAAGAGCGCCATCTGCTGGCTGCGGGTGTGTAAAGCGTCAGAGGGAAAGCACTGACATGATTCCTTCACTGCATGTTTGTCATCACTGTCTCTTCATTGACAGTTTTCAATAAACTATTATTTATTTTGTCTTCTTTTCTATTGCTATAGACATTATAAAATCAGGCTGTCATGTAACATTAGTGTAGATGACATAAGATAATTTATCATCTTCACAAATCTCTTGTAAATGTAAACATATGGGAAGGAGTTATTGTGCAACAGTGATAATGTTACAGATTTTATACATTTGAATAAAATAATTTTTGACACATGCTTGTGCAACTCTGAGTTGTCACAGATTTTTATGTTGAAAAATAATCCCCCAATTTTCTCAAATATGTTAGGATTTAGTCTTCTCCTGTTCTGGCCAACTACCTCTCCAGCTTTAAACAAGACCCACTTGCAATAGGTAAAAATGTGTGTGTGCTAATTTGCTATATCTTAATCTGTCCTGGTTGCAAAAGAACCCACGCTTCGTAGTGACGTCTCATGGAACACCATGAAAACTAGAAACAACATGATCCCATATCAGCCTTCACAGTGTGAAGAAAATAAAATCATAAATAAATACTGTGTAAGTACTGTGTATGGCATGTAAACCAGTGGTACATATGACCGACGTGGGACGTCTCATTTTTATGTGATGTCTATCTGCCTCTCTCCGTCTGTTTTGTGACTCAAGTAAACAATTTTAACAAAGTTTAGCAACTTCTGGCGGGAACCTTATGAGGTACAGTCCAAGGATTCAATGATAAACATACCAAAAAACAAAAGAAAGAGAGTAAAACCCACAAAGCTCGACACTAACTTTCTGTTTTGTCATGGAAACACATCAACAATCACCTCATAAGCTGCAGCTGTCAGTCATGTGTCAGTACTCTGGACCGACCTCCGGAGCCCGGACTCCTGTCTCTGCAGTCACCAGGCTGAAACCCCCAGGACGGATTCTTGTTGCTGTGGCCTCCAGGTCTGGTCGCTCCTCTGGGCCCCTGCCTCCTTTTGTTTAGTTTTTTGGGGCATTTTTGTCCTGGGGCCATCCCTTGAGGGGTGTTCTGTTGTTATATGTGTTTCGTGTTGGTTTCCTGTTTTATTTTGTGGAGTTTCCTGTTTTGGTTTGGTTCATTAGGTTACCTGGGGTTAATTATTCTGTTCACCTGTTTTGAATTTTGTTCTTGGTATTTATTGTCTGGAGTTTCTGTTACCAGTGTTCGATCATTAGGTTGCCGTGGTTAGTTGTTGTAGCATTTATTTCATGACCCCCAGGCCAAGTTATGTAAATAATGACAAGTTTGTTTGCATTCCGGCTGCCTTCTGCCTGTTCCTCCAGCATCACCAACAGGTGACAAAATTTGGGTAAAGATGAAGAGAAATTCACACAGATATATAATTTTTTGGTAAACCAACATGCTATTTTGCTATAGTCACTGAACTATAATGGAAGAAAAATATTCTCACAATTAAAGTGCAAAAAATGACCTAAACAGAAGTTATTTGGATTCTCAACTCTAGCCTGTAAACACTCCCCTTTGTATTACACCAGAGATGATATGAAAAAAATCTGGTAGTAAAATTGTAGTATGACAATGTCAGACATATGACATATGCCACTAAGTAGCTAAATGACAGCAGTGCCGGCTGTGTGGCTTACAAAGGCAGAGACCGCATCTAAAATCTGTTGTGCAAATGATTGCATATTTAGGTTTAGAAAGAAATATGGGTTTATTCTTACAAATGGCAAAAATTAAGATTGCTATAATTCATCAAGACCATTACAATTTGTTTTGTGGAAAATGGCAAAATCTAAGATAACTGACCATCTGGCAGTTGCATTTAGTAGGAGGGAGTTATATCCTAAAGCCACACTCTGATCAACCAATGTTAAGCCTCCACTAGTAACCAAGCAGCTGAAAGGAGCAAATAAAACAACGACTTCTCATTCTTTCTTGTCAGTAAACCCTTCATTTAACACAGCTGCTCATTTTATCATGGACATGAGTTAACATTGGAGAGGACAATGACTAGTACATTTACTCTGGTAACCTGCTGGACTGGATACTCCACCTGCTGTCTATTGGCAAAGAAATGTTGGTTTTGTCTATGGAGAGGCTAATAAATAGTACATGTCAGTGATTCAATGGACAAGACGCTATCTCAGCCATTTGTTAGTATGGATAGGATAGGATAGGATAGGACTTGCAGCCACCATTACAAAAAATTACAACCTGTTTGATCATCAGCACACAAATATTAGCCAGTTTATTATTCAGTGTCAAATTTTGTGCTATACAGTTATCACCTACTGTTTATTTTGTTAATACTGCAGTCTGTTGCCCCTAATAACAAAAAGAAATATTTTTGTCAAAAGGTTTCATAGTTGACTTCACTACTACATTTTAGTAGCGCGGTGAATTTCTCTTACATAAGATTTTATCCAAAATCACAAAAAGTTAGAGTATAAAAGTTGTACATTTTTCTTCTTGCTTTCTGGTTTTGAGAAGTGATAAATTGGTGCTTTGATTAATTCACAACAAATGCCAAAATCTAGCACTGGACACCTGTCAATCAAAGGGGCACGACCCGATGGTGTGTCAGTCCAGAGGCTTAATCTATCTTTATTTGAACTTAAATGTTGAGTGTCTGTAATGTGGAAATATGAAAGATTTTAGGAAAAAAATATTGAGGACTTTCAACAAAATAATTTAAAATTATTTCACTATGGAATAAAGCCTAAAACATTTAAAGTAAAATCTCTGAGTTATGTTTATGCAAAACATAACTTCAGTTTGCCAACTATAATGCAATCACATTCAGTAAGTTATACTAGACTGTATGTGAATAATGTGACAACAAACTGACTCAAAGTGCATTTTAAAGTTTTTACACTCTTTTAAAGGCAGATCTAAAACATTTCTAGATAATCTCTTTATGTATTTATTTAAGCAGCAAGAACATTCATATGAGCATAAATACAAGAATTAAAAATGTATTTTCCTAGAATTTACTACTGTATAGTGACAGCTTTGTGAAAATAGCCATTCAGATCATCTTGTAGGAACTTCATGCAATAAATAATAAACTAATTCAAATGTTACAATAAAATAAACAACAATTTAATGAATTAAATATGAAAACATAATCAGGTTAATCAAATATTCAGAGATCTTTAGCTGGGAATTTAAAGTAATCTGACAATGGGAGAGCTGGAGAGGTTTATTAAGGCTTACAGCTGTTTACATTTCTTTACTGATGTGCTGCTTATTTTGACACACAACATTGTCATGCTCTGATGTAGCTGTTTGCCACTGACGATGCACATATCACATGATCACATCACATATTCCTGGATTTAAGCTCATAAAAACACAAGCCAAATTCTGATTATCAAATTTTATGTATTGATTTAGCAAGTTATCACAGTGAATATGTGCAAATACATCTTTATTTTTTGTGGAGTGACCCTCCCCCCACCCCCCAAGGGTATTGACTTTTGCCAAATGAATAGAGGCTCACTGAAATAACAAGGGATTCAGCAATCTTTGGTAACACTTTGGTTGCATAGGGTTGTGTCTGTTTCTCAGGACCAGAGGTTTCATCTCAGCCAGAGGCAACAGTCTCCACATTCCTCATTTCCAATCCTTACTTCTGCTGATGACTCATCCCCCTGCCTTATTACAGGGAGCAACACTCACTCTCCATTGTACTTCACTACACACACCTCATAATGAAAAGGAGACAGCGACAGAAAAGGTAGAAATGGGCATCAAATTGATTGTAACTTGCTACAGAATATCACTTTACACGGCAGTGATTGGGCGAATATTTCAAACATATCAACTGGAAAGGCAATAGAGAAAATAGAGATGTTTCTAGACCTTGATCAAACAGGTTGAATAAGAACTGCGGATATATAGAAGATGCTATTCTAGAATTGTTTACAATGTTTTGATGTTAAAAAAAGAGAGCGAAAGCTGTAAAAAGCTAGAGGTGTTCCCAGATTCAAAGCACTGCTGTTGCAACAGACTAGAGCTGAAACCTATTTTATGTGGGCTTATGTCATAAATCCTTTATTTTCATTCATTTAATGAGATTTATCATGCTTAAAATGAAAGGACATTATTGCAACTAAGTTGGTGCCTAAACCTGAGCAAATAGTTATTGATATATTACATTGCAAAGGTTTTTGCAATCTATATAACTGATTTTAACTTGGTTCCTTATTCATTTGTCTTAGCATGCCAGACAGCCGGGACATTGCTGCCACAGGAAAGCATATATTATAACATCAGAGTGGAAAATCTTTACAAAATTAATTGTAAAAATCAATATAAACACCAATCATTAACATATAAGGGTGTTTTGTTTCACTTACAAATGAAAAGAAAATATAGTTTGCTAAAAAAAAAAAGTAAAAAATCATGGCTTTTAATTTATACAACAAAGTTTATACAGTAAATTTATTATATATATATATATATATATATATATATATATATATATTAACAGAAAGACAGTAAAGTAATTGTATATCTAGCAGAAGTCGCTCTCCCCCCTGTTTTTGTTGCATTTAAAACTGCTCTGTAAGTGGTATAGCCACTCTCTCATACTGGTTCACAGAGTTAAGTTCCCTCAAAACGTTTTGAACTCCTTATATTTATAAAAGGAGATTTAACACAGTTTCTAAACATTTTCTGGGTTGTTACTCATTTGACTTCAGTCTTCTCTTGGCAAATAAGAAACAACACAGTTAAATAACTGTTTCATAGCAATATCTGATTTAACACTGAAAACAAACATCCAGAGTTTGAACGTCCACAAAATGTCTTTATTTGTCTTCATTGTGGGTAAGCTGCTGTGATCAAGTTAGAGATGAAGAGACATTGGTGAATAATTAGCATATTAAAAGTCTTGCACATATACATAATGATACAGTTTCCATTTAAAACACTTTAAGCACAAAAATTATTCAAAAACATATAAAGATATGGTCCATATTAGATGCTAAAATCTGGTTAAAACAGCATGTAACTTCTGGAGTTCCTCAAGGTTCTATTTTTGGACCAATGCTTTTCATATGTGCGTCTTTTTAAGTATTATTAATATTAGACAGTGGAACATAAATTTCTATTGCTAAACAGATGACACTCAGCTATGCTTATTCATATAGTCTGATCAAACAATCAGTTGGCCAGATTACAAGGTATTTTAAAGAAAAAAGCCTTCGATCTCAGAATTTTCTCCTAAAAACAGTGAGGCAATTGTCTTGGGACCTGAGACCCTCAGAACGTAGGCATTAACTTCCACTACTACAGAGAAATCCTGGAGTAATATTTTAAAGGTTTTATCTTATGACTCACATGTAAACTAGGTTTCTAAGACTGCCTTCTTTCACCTGCGTAATATTGCTAAAATAAGAAACCGCCTGTCTCAGAGTGATGCAGGAAAACTAGTCCATGCATTTGTTACTTTAATTCCATAATATGAAATTGCTGTTCTGCATTTTCAATAATTCAGAACACATCAACCATGTTTGCCATATTTATAAGTAGATAATAATTTGAGGCTGCCTCAAAGGTCTTTCAGCTTGTTTTTAAGTTTTTCTGCCCTCTTGTGGCCATGAGATCAATTATTTCAACTTTAACTGAAGAAATTTCTACGGTTCATTAGAAAAATAGCTGAATCTTGCATCTCCATTTGCACTCTGCTGCTTACTCTGTATATATAAATTATTAATGTTATACACAATTTAGACAATACTTTTATAAACATGCTTTATGCATACTAACAGCTTTCTGTGCAAGCTTTATCATCTTGTTTACTGATATTTTGTAATATTATTATTTATCACTGGCACATGCAAGGGGCCCAGGATGTTCAATAACACTCATTTTTCTCTTCCTTTATGATTAAATCAGTGAATGTTGGCAGGAGACTAATAGCAAGGCTAGTGATGAGTCAGCCAGGCTGCAGTTTTGGAAGCTGGAGGTGAAAATAACACTGAGGAAAGGAGGAAGGCATGGATAGAAAAAAAACACACAAGCTGAAAGAAAGAGAAGCAACAAAAAAAAAAAAAAAACTGAATTTGGAGACAGATGTTTTTCTCTAGCAGTTACACAAGTCAAAAATTAGTGGGATGTAAAAAGGCTGTTTCTTCAAAACAATAACAAAACCCTTTTCATTATTAGTCATCCCTGTAATGTTTACCCCTATTACATGACCATGTTCCAGACAAAGATCACTCCCAGTCCAAGGATGCCTTTCCTTAATCAGTAATTTGGATCAGACCTATACTGTCATGATCAGTGTTCATATCCTGTCACTTGGTTAGAATAACATGAATGTAAAGGTCACTATGAATATTTTCCTTAAGAATGCATAACCATGTTAGACAAATTTATATACTTTATATCCACTTGATTCATGGCCCAGACTCGTTACATTCCTTCCATGTCCAGCAAAATGGCATGATCTTTCCATGGCTGTGTATACTCTAAATCTTGATGACCTCATTTTAAACCGTTTCAATGAACGCAATGTTTATTATGGGACCATGTAAAAGTGGACATACTTTCACTGCCAGAGGAATCCAGTGACATTGTTGTGCATGACACACTACAGTTCAGACAGTGTGGTATTTTCATTCATAACACTTGAGCTATTTTGGTTCCTGCTATTTTCCAAAAGAACACAAACAGATTAGGAAGTGTTTTCCAGCCTTTATAAAACCAGATTTTATATTTAATTTATAGGAAAATTTATTGCAACAAGTTATCCGTGTTTGTGTTGGGTTCCGTTTTAGCTAGACATATTTTCTATTTCTTTTCCACTATTTTAAATAGAAATACATTTTTTCATTGGTTAATAGAACTTAAGTTTATGGTAATAATATCTGTGTTTAATATTTGGTTTAGTCTGCCACTAAAATCTATTTGAATTAAATAAATGTTGGTTTTTGGGGCATTAAGCAAATAAAGGGTAACTATCACACCACCATGCATAATAAGATAGCTATGTTATTTTAATTTATTTGTTTTCTAAACATAACAGTATGAACATCTAGAAAAGTAATATGTATATTTGGCTGTTGTTTGTAGAACACAGTAAATACTTACACAACAACTATGTACTTGAAATTATGATGGCAATATAGCACTAAATGGTGAGAAAACTGACATTGCAGAAGGACTTTGTTCTTATACGGTTACTAAATTATTTTACTGTTCAATTTATGGGAATTAAATTAATATATGAGAAACATGAAGAGGAAAATTTTGTAAAATATTTTTAAAAAATAAAAATGTTAAAGAAAGACGTCACATTCACTTATTTAGATTGTTTGCACACCAAACCTCACAAACACTGCTGGGTTTTTACAAGATAATGTGTCTCATTTATCTGCACTAATAGTAACATTTTAAAGCTTTTCCTTCACTGGAATCTGTGATACAGGATTTTCAACTTCCTGAGTTGTAAGTTCAGCACACATTCACTGTAACAGTGTTTCAAACAGCTTAATGCACAACATTCAACTATTGCATTAATTTTTCATCAAGATCTTGTATTGATAGGAAAACTGGAAGCCCGACAGGGATCGACGTCTCAGTTCCTAAAGAACACTTCATTCAAAACTGTAAGTAAATTTTATTTATACAGCACTTCTCAGATAACTCAAAGTGCTTCACAGGGTAAAGCACAAAAATGCAAATAAAATTGTTATCTGATAACATGTTGTCTAATTCTGCACAATTACGTTAATGACTCATTTATAGGAATCAGGTGTGTTGCAGCAGGTAAACATTGAAAAACTTATGCCAAAGCAGGTACCAGGTACTTCGGGTCCTACACCTGATGATTTCACATTATAAGGAAAGGGAATTGCCCCAGTCTGGCATCACTGGCGCAATGTAGTGTTATGTCATCAACAGATATAAACCGAACAGATCAGCAGATCTGGTAACTACACCAATCCTTTTGAGGACTGGAGTTTCTGATCCCTAGTAAAGCTGTTTATTTAAAAAAAAAAATAAAGAAGCTCATACAATGACAACTGCTACTACTACTCTACTCTCTACATCCAGCAATGCTGTTACTGTGCACTTAGATGTTGTTCAAACAAAAGATATTAACTACAGTTAACTGGCTAAACATTTGAGGGGAGATCATGTTTACATTTGACTCTTGCTAGAGCTCCAAGCTTATCCAAGATCCTCAGTCCTTTGTGTCATCTAGCATTCTCTAATCACGTGAGGCTTCACCAAGCGACAATCTCCACTGGAAAAAAGTGACCCCTATGTGGAAGAGGCAAAAATTGCAGTTCTCCCTTCATACACTAGGGGCTCTAAAACAGGGCAGATCCCCATTGACTCCCATGTTAAAAAGGCCAACTTCACCTCAGAAATAATCATGTTTACAGTCTGATACAAAAAACATTTGAGGTTTAATAGGTTATGTTTACCTTCATGACAATTGTTAGGGGAGTATTTTTTAAAATAACTCATCCATTTAGATGTTGCTTAATATTAAAATTTGAGTTATCAACATGCCCTCTTGATTGTCAGGTATGCAATATCAGCAGCAAGAAGGTAAGGTGTTGCATAAACATGTTTTTAGCCGGTTAGTTCCCATTAAATCCAAGTTAGCTCTTTGTTACAGGCAGCTTGGAGTTTGATGAACCTCAGTCATCCATCCCATGCTCAAAGCCCCCTTCTCAACTCCAACTCTTTGCCTATTTGTGCATTTTCTGGAAGCGACGGCACCTGTGACAGCGCCAAAATAGTGACGGTAAGAACTGCCCTAAGTCTTGACTTTTGTTCTTCAGAAACGTACTGGGAGACTATGTTCATCAATTAAATACCGTCTATGGGCTTCACTCTGAAAGAGAACACACCTACTGTGAACACAGCAAAAATTACCCCTCTATAGTCTTCAGGACCCATTATTATAATTTCCATTTTTCCCTGGTTAGGCTGTAGGAAATTTAATGCCATCAATGACTTTTTATCTAAAATACAGCAAAAAAAAGCATGAACTGGATCCAAGTCATTAGGGTTCACAGCAATATAAAGCTCAGTATCATCAGTTGTGAGAACCAATGCTGTGTCTCCTGTATGCCCTCTCCGGGCACTTTACATGTTGAATGTTTGGTATAAGAGAGAAGGTATAAGAGGGAAGGATGGAGCATGAGATCGACAGGCATATCGGTGCGCCACTCTGCCGTGGTGAAGAAGGAGCGTCCAAAACACCGAATATAGGGGGCCAAAATGAGTTTCCTCATTTCCCTTTGAGATAGGACGAGAAGCTCAATCATCCAGGAGGGACTCAGAAGAGCCGCTGCTCCTCCACATCGAGAGGAGCCAGATGAGGAGGCTCGGGCCCCTGGTTAGGATTTCTCCTGCATGCCTCCCTGGTTCCGGGCACGTCCCTGCGGGAGGAGACCCAGGACCTGCTGGATACATCTCCAGGCTGGCCTGGGAATGCCTTGGAATCCCTCCCGATGAGCTGGCAGATGTGGCTGGGGAGAAGGAAGTCTGGGTTTCCCACCTCAGGCTGCTGCCCCTGCGACCCAACCCCAGATAAGCAACAGAAGATAAACAAACAAATGAATCTCTGGGGGATTCCATTTTTTATTTTAAATGTTCTTGAGGAGTATGTATCTATACTTACAAAAATGCCAGCCTGTGAAAAAGGAGGAATGCTATTTTAAAACCGTACCTGAGAGGCCGACCAGACTTCTCATTCTGTCTAATAAAATTGGGTGATCTACTGTGCTTAGATCCAGCAGAACCACAACAGAAAGTTTTGATACATTCACATTACATCCAGGATCCTTAACAGTTTTTAAAGGGCCGTGTAATGCAGTGCTTTGTCCTAAATCCAGACTTATGTTTTTCTAATATGTCTTTTTAATTCAAAAATCTGCTTAACTGAGTAAAAATAACTTTTTTCTATGAGTTAAAAACAGTAACCACAAGGTTATCATAAGCCAACACGATTAATGGATTTGGATTATTTATTTTTTTTCAAACATGTACAAATACTGCAAGAAAAAAACAGAAAAAGAACAACAACCTAATAAATGCTATATACACAAATAACAAGATGAAACAGTTAAAATATAAACCCAACATGTGTGAATGGAGTAGGTATACGCAAAAGCTTATATACACCAACCCCAATCTTCAAAAACACACATATTTACATAAGGGTATCAAACAAAATAACAAAAGAAAATAAATAGATTAAATAAGTTGTCTACAAGAATTATTAGTTAGAATGGTTAATGTTATTATTAATTATTTTTCAATAGGGCCAACAAATAATTCTGAATGACCCTGAAGTTGTACTAATGACTAATAACAATTGTGAACAAAATCTCCCTCTTTTTCAGCTGACTCATTTCAGGCTCAAAACTTGTGGTACACTTGGATTTTTTATTATTTTTAGTGGCAAATTTACCACCACCCCTGTGTTCCCAGCCAGATTTCTTGCACTTATTAAAGCATGAAGTCATTTTAAAGTAGCCAGAATGGCAACTATAGTTTTATCCAAGCAGCCAGTCTCCACAACCCTTATATAAGTGTCTGTACATTGATATAATACACATAAAATATGGCCACTATCAATCTCCTAGCTGATTGCCATTTAGAGCAAAGTTTTTCATTGATAAAATGTCACTTACATATATAGCAGTGAGAACAGTGTAAAAATATTTGATTTAAAACGAATGTGTATCTAAGATCTGGGTATGAAATGTCATCATGACATGGACTGCCTGTGAGCCAACTTTCAATGAAAAAGAGGATGACACATCTCAGTGCTGAATGGCGGATAGAAGCACCAAAAAATGAGGGTGAGAGAAAATGTTCGGTGTATGTGTGCAAGAGAAAGGTACCTGGAAAATTACCAAGTGTTGACAAAATTGAGCTTTATAGCCAAAACCGATATTGAGAAATGGGATGCTGCGCAATGTGTTGAGCATATACACAGTGGCTTATACAGCTTTTGAAATGAGAAAACTACAAACAATAGCTTTACCCATGGCTGAACTTAAATGAATTAATCTGGGAAAAAATGTGTTTTGCACAAAAATGTGTCCCATTTTTTAGGAAAACAAGGCCACAGATTTTGCTCTGCTGTTGTCTGTTGCACAAGGTTTTTATACTTATCCTTACAATCACAAACTTCCATGGATAGTAATATTAGCTAGATTTGAAATTGGTCAGAACACTAAGATTCATTCTGACTAATACACTATTGAAAGATATGAGCATCCACTGAGACCAACTCTTTACATAGTTATTTAATAATAAGATTGGATTTGTAGGTAAGATTGTAGTTAGCATGGGTACATCATGGCAAGAAGGTTGTTAAATAAAATCTAAATAAATAAAATAAAGTAGGTATAGAAATCTAAGCGAAGTTTGATGGACACTTATGAATGATTCCTTCTACCCCACCAGAGAAAAAGGGCAAGGGGCAAATGGCACCAACTCAAACTCATGGTAACAACATGCAAACTCCACATTGGACTCAGTTAGTTGCACTAACAAGGCAACATACACTTTTTAAGCTTTATTGACATGTAGACCTTGCTCCACTTAATTTTCATCACAGTTCCAGCAAGTGAGAATAGGTACCTTGAGAACTGGGCACACTTGTAATTTCTGCCCCAATTTTCCTTAGTGAAACCTGTACAGGAAATGATAAATGCTTTGTGTTGTAACCAGTGGCATGCCATATTTAGCTGATACAGAAAATGGGCCAATAGTACCTGAACATTGTCACAGATCTTCTGCAGCATGACATTAATGAGTAAGCATCAGTATGAGGTTAGCGTCCTACATAATATGCCTTAGCAACTCATTCGAGGGTATGGTATCCAGTGTGATAAAGAGATAGGTGGATCACACCTTTGCCTTTCTTGGAAAAAAAATTACACCCAACACTAAATGTGATGCAGTTCAGTGGGGACATTTTCATAGGATTACAGACAAAGGAGTGATTTTCAATATTCCATAGACTCACATATTGAGGAAACACTTAAACAGAGATCTAATCAGTGTGATTTAACGGAAAAAATAAGGGCAGTTTGTCAGAAGTCAGTGCATGACTTGGCTTGTCCTTGCACATTGGTACTATTAGCCATTAGCTAGTCAAACAACACATTAGGCCATTTAATTAAAAGTAATGTCATTCTGATAGGTTGTTCAGGCAGTGGTGTCAATTACGCCAAGTGAGCACACGGTTGATGCGAGTTCACATGGCACAGCTCAAATTTTAAACATCACCTACACTGCTCATCATTAGAGGACTGAGAGAGTCGCAGGTCCAGAGCAGACGTGAAGTGAACAAGGTCCACAGCAGCTTGATCATTAAAGCGCTTGTGATACTCCAGCAGTTTACAGGAAACATCCAATTCAATTATATTACAGTTCAGTGCTTGTATAAATCATGTGAAATTAATAAATGTACATACTGGGATGATGGATTGAAAAACACCTGTTTTTGTAACGATTTATTAAATATGATTAAGTGATAAAATAAAATCTAAGTACATATTTTTAAATAAAAGATTGTTGTAGTATTTACCATAAAACAAAGCAAAAAACAAACAATAAGGCCAGATCGCATGTTCAGCAACCTGAGAATATAGACTGTATTAACCACACTTAAGATTGTATGCAGCAATATGTAATGCTGAACCCGAGCAGGCCTCAGAGGTCTGGTTTTACTCAGTTAAAATTTGGCATGCTGCCTTCAGCGGTGGAAACTACATGCTTTCATTCAGTCCCAAAAGAGGACAGACAGTGTCATCAGTATGATCTAGATGAAACTAAAAATGAAATTCAAATTGTATTTTATTTTGCATTTTATCATTCTCAGCTTTGGATTAAACTTTTTTTCTGAAAAGATGCACAAAGCAGACAAGAGCTAATGCTTCACGTAGCTCAGTTTTGGCTGTTTGCCTCTGATTAACATATGAGAGCACTGAATGTGTAACCTGAGCGGTTTATATCTGACATAAAGCCAATGTGACGCAGACTGACACCGACACCAGCTTACCTTCCCAGTCTCTTTTAACGAATTAAAATAAACTATTTATTATTCCACTAAAATGGAAATTATAGTGTGATGATATAACTGATTAAGGAAAAAATAAACTAAATAAAAATTGGTTGGCAAACTTTTGGGAATCTGAAAGTGTAGCAGAGACAGTGATGTGTTGAAATCTCCAGAGATTGGCGTAATTGCATTTGTGGGTTGTGTTTGTAGTCAGGCAACAACTAAGCTGATGACATGCTTGTCTGCGTCACAAGCGTTGCATGGAGATATATACCAATCAGCAATAACATAATGAACACATGCCCGATCTTGGATAGGTTCTCCTCATGCTGCTCAAATAGTTCTGACCAATCAGTGTATGACCAAAGAGCATCTGAGGGGTGTGTCCTGGAACCAAGACATTAGCAGTAGAACCTGTGGACCCTGTAGGCCTAGGGGTCCACTCCCTGTATGTATTTGTGTTTGGGGAGTTTAGAGGTCAGCTGACAACCTCAGACTCTGCGTCTTGTTTGAGCCTTAGCACTAGGAAACTCAGAGGCTTCCCAATTGGGAATTTGATGGACAAAGCCCAGAGAGGGCCCAAGTGGGAGCACAGATTTCAGCTAACATTCTGTCTTAGATGGGAATAGCTGCCTTTGTTTTGTAAAAGAGGCCATTACAGGTGAACTCTGGGGGGGCACATAACACCTTTAGCAAGAAGCTACCAAATTAATAGCATACTGGTCAGACCACATTCCAGGGCAGGAGGATCAGGCAAATACCCGGGTTTCTGTAAATTTTACCCCCTCCGTCTAGAAGAAAATACACGTCCACACCACCTTGCTTTTTAATATAACTATATCCACACCTATTAGCAGAACTGCGCTGTGAAGCACATTCATAACTATATCAAACCTTTTTTCATACTCTACCCTCGTTAGCTAAATCGTACAGTATGCAGGCACCTTTTATGACAACACTGACCGGTGATCGCATGACTGTTCTTCTATGTGAGGAGATTAACCCGCTATTCCTCCGCGAGGACGGAGGAGATCTATGTGCAGTAGTATTTGTGCTTGTAATAACAAACAAACACAAAGCGCCTTGACGACTGGCCAACTCTTTGGCCTGCTCAATCAGGAAGTCCACCTGTCTCTCCACAATTCTTCTCACTTTTTGGCGCATATAGTATCAGGGTTGCTTCGGGGATAAAAAACACTCCTTTTGTCTAGTTGTCTGTGGAATTTCGTGGTGAATCTTGTTGATGGTGCCAAGGATGGAGGTTCTACAGCTACGCAGGTGTTTTGCAAGAGACACAGATGTGAAGAAATTGTCTGTGGTTACACTTCTGCCTGCCCTTATCGATGAATGGCTAAATCAGCTTCATGACGACACTCTCAAACAGTCTGTCTCCACTTAGATGACTGGGTCCTTTCCAAGATATGGTAGGATGCTGCAAATGTACTTGGATTTCAAGTCACAGGCTACCCAAAACTTGATGCCAAACTTGTCGGGTTTACTTGCGATGTACTGCAGGAAAGTGGTGGCTGAAGAGTCCCTATTGTGATTCAAATGTACCACTAATAGCAAACAGCCACTTCCTGGGAGAACAATGCACGGTGTACAATGTAAATGAGCCTTTGGTTTTGTGATACGATTCTTTGCGGGAGGTGAGTTTGAATTTTTTACTGAAAGCAGTCTTGCCCTGCAGAAGTATCAGACTAATAAGTGAAAACACTTTGAGCGATTTGTAGCTGAACAGTTTGTAGTGCCTAAGTGTTTTCATTCAAGTAAGTAATAGTATTCTAATATTTTGAGATATGGATATCTAAAAACCAAACAATATCTTTTTTTATAAAATTTTTTATCTCACTCGGCTACCTGAACTTGTGATGACTCATCCTGAAACATGCCCCACAGACTGGGCAAAGGTCTGCATCGGTCCGCAGTAAAAAGCACCCACAACTGTCGTCATGCACTTCTGAGGTTGTGGTAGAGGAGGGCTGTTTCCATATGAGTGCTCTGCAAAAATGCTGCGCCAACCCCTGGTTGTTCTTGGTAATGTAAGTCATGCTGTGATTTAATATTTTTAAAAAGTTTATTTCCTAACTTTAGTTTAGTTTGATTAAAGTCACAAAAAGCAGTAAAAACCTGAAATTAACTGAACAGAAGAAGACAAACACGAAGTAGGAGCGTCGCAAGTTTTTGGTATTGTAGTACTACAGTACCATACGGGCTTCTTTTTATCACATTACTGCCATACAGAATGACCATCTGAGCTGAGTGTGATTTTGTTTGTTTCTTTTTTTCCCATAGAGATACTGTGAGCTTCACTGTTTCATTTGTCCAACAAAAACAAAGTAACATTGTCTCATTAATCCACACAAAAGGAGCTCATTTAATATAACTTAACCTTCTATTACTTAATCACCGTTGTAGTAGCATGGTTAATGGGCTTCATTTATAAAGAGCTGCACTGGTCTTCAGAACAAGTATGAAGTACATCACGTATAATGAGCAACCAACAGAGATTTACCCTTACACTAGACAACTTTTGTCATAAGAACCTCTGAGTGCATGCATGTGCATGTGATGCGAGT
This sequence comes from Pseudomugil tenellus, assembly GCA_037177515.1. Lineage (NCBI taxonomy): Eukaryota > Metazoa > Chordata > Actinopteri > Atheriniformes > Pseudomugilidae > Pseudomugil > Pseudomugil tenellus. The sequence goes on from JBAMHX010000001.1 coordinate 13,692,168, forward strand.
GTGTGCTTTATGCTGAATGACGCAGACCATCACTTGTGAGAAAAACCTTGTGGTCTAGTGGTGAATGAAAACAGAGCAGTCCTTAAAATTAACAGTTGCAGTTATGAAATCAGATTAAATTATGTACAGCCATCTCTTACAAGAAATGTGGAATTAATTAAGCTGAGTGGAAGATGTACCACAGTCTTTATCATCTCAGGCTCAGACACTGATATTGCTTTTTAGTCACTCCTCATTTCTTGGTCTCACGATTCCTTTGTTAACAGCATCTCATCAAACACAGAAATTCCTTGAGGTCTCTAGGAAAGCCTTGCTTAACACTGCTGGCAGAAGTATGTGCGCAAGAGAGACCCAGTGACGTGTTTCAACCCTCTGATGTCTCTCATAGAGGACATCAGCTGAGAAATTATTAATTAGTTTTGCACATGAGTGGTAGGCTGAAAATACGAGCTGCTATACTTGGCTTCTATATAGTGGTGTGTTTTCTCTCAGTGGACAGGGAGGCTTGTTTACAGCTTTTATATTTAAACTCTACAGCCGGCTTCTTGTTTTACCGTCACATTTTATACTAATATTTATTTTTACAACTCTGGGAAGTATTGTGGTGGGACAGAACAAGTGAAGAGGATGAGAGAAGTGATCAATTTTAGTTCTCACATAGCAGGCTAAATAACATCTTAACATTGTGGTTTGCTAAATTATGTGTTTGAGCAGTTTCAGAAACTGTTGTGGAAAAAAAGAGGAACTCTGTCCTGTTGAAGCTCACATAGATAGCTGCATATCAACCCAGATGTTGCTGCTCTATTTAAATGGTTTCAGAGTAAAGATGTTCTTCCAGTACTGATTTTGTTCTCTTTTAAATATGAAGGATAATCTGTAACAATAGGAGAATGTTATTTAATGCATTATGGATCAAAAAAAATTCAGTTAACATGTTAAATAAATTTAACAGGTTTAGAACTGGAAAGATTTAAACACAGCTGGTTGATAAATTGGACATTACTTGATAAATTACGATCAGATTACGTTAAATTACTTGTACGTATACTGGTAATATACAATACATCAAGCAGTGTTATTTTGAGGTATACCCTCATGTAAAATAATATTTCAAATTATTCTGTTTTATAAAGTTTTGTACCAAAATAATTTACATGAATTGTTAACTAAATACTAAATCATCATCAAATCAAATCAAATCAAAATGATCCATATTCCATGCATTCAACTGCAATCTACCTCTATGTAAAATATATAAAATTTGGATTACTTTCTTAATATTTGTTATATTTCTAAACTCAACACCATCACACTTTTGTGAGACACAGACTGTTGGTAACTCTGACCAAAGGGAATTTCTAGAATGGAAATATTTCCCTGTCATTTGCACAAGAGGGAGGGTGGTTTGTCGTTTAGAGACAGAGGGGCAAAAGAGAAATTATTGAAATTCTGTTGGAATCTGAACATATTCTCGGTGAAGTGGCATGACCTCATAGCCACAGCTGAACCACCTGCAATCATCAAAATAACCCATTAGTTTTCAGTGTTTCCAGTAATTATGTATTATATCAAACAAAGCTGACATCCAGTGTATAATTCTAACAATTAGCAAAATTAATTAGGTTACATGCAAATATAGACTAAAGTAATATCACTGTACAATATGTGCTTACTGATTAGCAGATGAATAATATAAAATTAACCACTTAAAACAATGTGTAGTAATTGCAGTTAGTGCAGTAAATCTGGACTTTGCTTTTTCTAAACAGGCATCAAATTGGTTTCCATTACCTAAATCTTTTATATTTACATAATTCTTGCCAACCACATATTTATGTTATTACACAGACTGAACTCATTTTCTGTGATCCTATATTTTTTTTAGCGGAAAGTGCTTTAACAGCAGCATGTAAAAATAGGCTTACCCCCTTCAGAGAAAAATGCCAACAGAGCGGTGCTTTGCTCAAAGGTTCACGTAGTTTTATTCATCTTCACATCACTGAGCCAGCTGTTCAAACGGAGCATGGCTGACGCACAGTAACGTGTAAGCAGTAAATGAACTGGTTAAATGCTGTATTAATAGTAACGTGTTTTAGTGATTGTGTCCATGTTGTTGAAGGGTGTGGTGACTCATCTTGTTGACATGGAGACCAAAATAGCAGCCAAATGGAAGAGGACATTCGGTTTACCCTTGAGACTTTGCATGATGCTGAAGAAAACGGAGAAAGAAAGAGAGAGTGAGAGGAGTGACAAAAGGAGGGAGGATAGCAGAGGAGAGCTTAGAAAACTATGAAGGTTTGTGTTGTATAAGCTAACGGTGAGTCACACTCACTGTTTGAATCTTGAGAACTAATAGAAAATCGTTTGTTTTCTCTCACTAGGGAGTGGGTTAACTCTGCAAGGACAAAAAAGGAAATAGGGTGATTTGAGAAGCAAGGAGGAGTTATCTTATGCAATGCATGTCAGGGTTGTTACACATTTGAACATTTGGTGCACCATTTGGTGCACCATGTGTATTAAATGTGTTTTGGAGCAAAAGTATCAAAAGCTCTGATGAAATATATTTAAATAATGGAACATATATATTTATTTTATTTTACTGCAGGGGTCAGAAACACGTAAGATACAGAGGTAAAAGTCAAAACATCTCACAGAAATTACATCTTGTACTAATTTTAAATTCTACACCTATTTTGGGAGTAGCAAGGCTTAATATATTTGTCAATTTCACTAAGATAGAGGGTGCTGCAGTGATTAGCATTCACAGGAATAAAGAACACGATCAAACTTATTTCGGTGTAGTTTGTTGTCTCTTTCTTTGCATGGGTTTTGATTTGGCCCCTCTGATTTGATCTGGACTCACATGATCCAAAGTTGTTTGATGCTGATACTTCTATAAATATACACTGGAGCAACATGATTGTGATGTACTGCTCCCCTGTACACGCTGTACCCTAGCTCTCACCCAGTTAGATAGGCCCTCGTTCCCAGTGGCCTAGCACAGGATAAAGCAGAAACAGCAAACAGACAGATGGCTTTAAGTGTAATGTCTTAAAAACTGCTGACTGGATTAAGTTGTAGCTCACAGTTTTATCCAATGCTTTGGTTTATGACAAAACATCTGTAAGAATGTCATCATGAATAATTATACATTTTCAAGCCAGAGTTGTGTTTCAGTTGTCTTTTTTACCTCATGACAGTCTAGAAGTGCAAAATTTCCAGTGGAAGCTTTTTTCAGGTCATCTCCACCACACGCAATTCAAAAACAAACTTTATCCACCTAACAACCCCTGGGAAGTTATTAAATCACATTTAATCGTTCAGATTAATGCTAATTAATTACAAACTGCGAAAACTTTCCCAATCACTAAATCTCAATTCATGTACAGACCTGACTGGTTTGCAAATACAGGTGAGGCTATATAGAAAGTATTCCTTGAATTCAACAGAACCCTTTGTCCCACTGCTTTTATAGGACCTCAGGTTGATTCTTGACTGCATGAAGGGTTTGGTTTCACAGTGGTTCCAAAACATTGTTTCCACTAAGGTGGAGTTGCCTGCTATCTTCACGATGGGCAAGAAAAAGTGGTAGAAGCAGCAGGGCACATTAAAAAATGTTGGCAAGAGGGCACCCGTGGCTTTATTGTGATCTCATTCATTTTAAGTTCATTTTCAACAGCATTATCAACGTGTACATTAATTGGGGAGGTTGTGGATCGTCAGTGCTATCTCTCATACCAATAAAGGACTTCATTTCAGTCAAGCTAACCCAATCTTTAATTTGATCAAAGTTTGGATCAAACTCTAATCTCCTGGTGAGATGGTTATGTAAATTTGTGTGTCAATAGCAAAACTATGTTTACATATTATGTTGAACAGCAGTGGCTCCAAAATGAAGCCTTGAGGAACTCCACAGGTTATTTTAGTTCACTAAGATTTATTACCAGGATTAAATGTAGTGGCAAATAGTCATACTTAATTGTTCAGCCAATCTACTAGATGGTTAGTTACATCTAAGTGTTATGACGGACATGGCAAAATGCAGCACTGAGATCTGATAGTACTGGGACTGAAATATTTCCAACATCTATGTTAAGCGGATGTAATTTAAGGCCTTACCTAGTGCAGCCTCAGTGCTGTGGTGTGGCTTATTACTCAAATGGTAGGCCTAGACATCAAAACAGTTATTTAGTATCAGGAATTTGTGTAAATGTTATATAACTTTTAATCATGAGTGACAATTATTTGTCAGGAGTGGTAGTGACTGTATCCAGGGTGTAAACTGCCTCTACCTGCTAACTGCTAGGATAAATTGCAGCATCTCGTGACCCTGTATAGAATTGTGGGGTGTAGAAAACGAATGAATAGTGGTAGTGACAACTTTTTTTATTGTCTTTTTGTGGTTTTATATTGAGCATTCTGTCTCAACACGAGTTGTCCGATTCTATAAAGTGAATATTGTATTAAAATGTTTTCAGCGGTAACCCTGACTTTGGCTGTGCTGCTGTACACTAATAAACATGGGTGGGTATTTGACTTGCAAAGTTATTCCACCCACTCAAAAAAAGGCTCCCACAAACAGCGACGAAAACCCTGTAAAACTGAAGCAGTTTCACAAAATGTTACACTTCCATATTAATGTACTGAGACAATGAAACACTTCAAAACAGACAATTAAAGGTTCTCAAACAACAAAAATTAATTGTATTAGAGCTGGAAGCTGGGAAGATGGAGCCTATCCCTGCAATTAGTCATTTGCCAGTCCATTGCATGGCAAACACAGAGATAGACTATTCATACTCACACTTGCTCCTAGGGACAGTTTAGAGTCCCTAGGCATCCTATGAAGCAGGAGTACCCAGAGAAAACATGCACAAAAACACAGCAAGGCTACTGTTCGGACCTGTGCCGAGGCACAAACCAGCAACCTGGTTGCTGTGAGGCCACTACTCTAATGTGCAGCACATCCTAATGCATATAAGTTAAATAACTAACTTCAGAGTGTGCCATATAGCTTTTAGAGTTTTTGCTTGTAGTTTTTCAATCTATCAAAAACAAGAAATAAAATACTAAGAAAGCATTTGCTTGGTCAATACTTGTGACATGTAACAACCTTTTAACTGATTTCCCGTTCCCACTCCCTCCTAACACACTCTTCAGATTACACAACCGTTTCCTTTCATTGTCAACATCCGGTAGACTTTGTGGCCCTACAAAAAGAAAGCAGCATGGTTTTCTGGTACTCTATCAATGGCAAATGCAGTTTCACAATGAACAGGCAAGATAAGCCAAACCTTGCCATCAGCAGGACTTTCAGATTGAGAGGTTGAAAATTAATCTGACAGCATGCTTTCAGAAGACAACCTGGAGCTACAGGACACACATACTGTAGGGCTAATATGTGTTTCTGTTTCTTGAGCCTCTGCGGTTTTTCAGTTATTATGTTTTAAGACTCTTTGGGAAACGTTTCACACTGGGTTGGTCTTTGTGGCTAAAAGGGTTCACTTTTTTTATCATCTGCTGGGTGTCTTTTCTTGTTGTATGAATATTTTTCTACGGTTAACAGCTTGCTTTAGGTCTTACTGCCAGGAAATGTACCAAAATGGATTTATTCTTTTATTTAAACACTCAACTGACTTAATTTCTTTGAAATTAAATGTGTCACAAAATCACAAGAGTATGCTTGGTATTAAACTAGAGTATGCTTGGTATTAAACTATTGTGTTATATCTCCTCACACTCTAAGATAAGGAGCACTGGAATATATTTGAGGTCACTATATGGCTGTTAAACTCTATCGTGAATTTTACTGCAATTTCTGAACATCTACAGCAGATAGTCTAATAAAGGCTCATGTTGTCCACTTTAGCAGATACTTTATATCAGCCATATGTCACCAACTGATGAGAAACAACAGTGAGTACTGTACTGATGCTTTCTCCCTCAGTTGCTAGAATATAGCTTGAGGGGACAGTATCACAATGAGCATTTATACAGATGAAACGGATGAGTGACAAGCCCACATAGGCTGATCATGCAAGAATGCAATTGCTGGTGATGCTCTCTGGAAGATTTTAGAGGGTCATTTGGGGATAAAACATGTTATACTTACAGACATTTGGTGTCACATTGTTCTTTCACTGAGAGCCTTTCAGAAAACTGGCACATGGAAATATCTGCACTGATACAGAGGAAGAATGTCTCTGTTAACTTACACCAACCATCCTCTGATGTCAAACCTGGAACAATTTGCCCTTGTTTGCTGGTAAGCCATCACACGCATGAGTATCTTTTAATGAGTGGTAGCTTCAGGCTTTTGGACTAAGACGCTTCTTTGGAGCAATTTGTTCTGCGTTGCACTGAGGAATTATATCCATGAGTAAACTTTAATATGAGAATGTTAGCTGTAGGCCTCCGTGGTTAACATTTCTAGGTCACCATATCTGCAAGCCTCATTTATCTGAGTCGGTACAACCAAATCTAGTTTATATTTAGGCCCAGTTTCACAGTAACACTTATTTGGGAAATAAAACTGAGTGTACATTACAGTTAAGAGGAAGAACAGCACATTGAAACTTATTTGAGTGGGATTGCGCAAAACATCAAAGGCCTCTTTTCATGGGCTCAACAACAATGCAATATCTTAAGGTTATTTGTATGTTACTGCTGAAAAAATGACAAGTGTTTAATTACCTTGAAACACCAGTGACGACAACATTTTTAGGTCACCTCACAAACTGCTCCTTTTACATGATGCTTTGTCTGAAATTCCTTGAATTTGCCTCAGTTTAGGTCATCAGACAAAGGATGTTTTATTGTGGTCTGACAATGATGAAGATCTGACATCCAAGGCCATTCTAGAAGAAGGTGCTCATCTGACAGTCCTCTGAGGACAGATAGCGTCATCTGGCGTTAAGGTCACATCATCACTTATATGCTGATACATGCAACTGTTCAAGCCTTAGTATAAAATCGTCCCTTAGGCCTTTTGCTTTCTTTTTGTGCACCAGAGCTAAAAAGGAACAGCCAAGCAATGAGAGGCCAAAAGTTGAAATAAGTGACAGCTTTTAGAACATACAGTAGAGTACTCATTTCTATTAATAACTGGACAAATAATCAACATGAGTGCCAGAAAACAAATAAATCAAAGTTAGGCTGTGAATGATGTTGGACCCCACATTGCTTATGGTGCTTATCAGTCTGTGAACTCATGTGAAAAGCCATTGCTAGATTTCTACTTCCCTGTGAGTGTGTGTTATTTAGGACTCACAATGTACAGTCCACTTACCATTTACAATGGAGACGAGAGCGAGCAACATGTCCCTGAACCTGAATAACTCTAGTTGTTTGTCCTGTTTCTCTTGATAATAATGGCCTGTTTGAAAGGACAGCCACACATTTAATGACCAGAAATTTTAAACTAAAGTGATGAACAACAGCAAAAAAAAGTCAGGTAATGTACAGAAAGCAGATGAGCTCGTGTCTTCCTCCTGCGTCTGCTCGTCATTTCTCTGATTGGTTGTCCAGTTTCCTCATTCAATGACATCAAATGAAATGTCTCAGTTTTTGCTTCAGGTACTGAGAATGAAATGCATCATATTAAAACATGAAATGCTTAATGTTCAAACAATATGTATTTTTTTTAAACAAGATATAAATCATCTTGAAAAAATATATTTAGAAAATAAACAAAGATGTTGTAAGGGGGAAAATATTGCTATAATGTGCAGAAAGTTGCTAAAACAGTGGAATATTTTAACATTATATTTAGAGTATATTGTTTTTCTTAGTTTTTCTTCGTGGTATCAAAATGTTTATGTAAAACATGTGTTTCTACAAAATGCCTTTATCAGTAATTACAGCAGCCAGAACAATTTATTTTGACTTACCTTTAGCTGTTTTTGTCATCCTGATAGATACAATCAATGAATGTTTCTACAGAATTAGAAGGAAAACTACAGAAAACATTGCTTTAGTCTCTACCATTACTGAATGGAAGTTTATTTATTGAAGTAAAGAAGAAAAAGAATAACTAAAATTATTTCCTTCCCTGAAACAAAGCAAGACATAGTCCGTCTGTCAGACAAAATTACAGTCCAAAGCCATCAGTATGTGGAAAAAGAAGTTTTTTTTGTTACAAGCAGCCCCATCTTTGAAAATACACGGTTGTTGCATTTTGCAGCCACTTGGTGTCATTCTTAGAAGTAAGAGGAATAAAAAGTTTAGACTGATCTTGGTTTGTTGGTGTTTTTGTTGACCAACAATGGCCTGGAAAGAGGAATTACTTCAACAAAGCTGCATTGTGACAGGCTACTAAATGCTGCAAATCTCTGCTTTTCACACATACTCTGCTTTGTTTTTCATGTTCTGTCTTATATGTGATGAACTCTTGTTATCAGCCACCATCTGGTTAAACCTATCTTTTTTTTTTTTAACCAATGAGTACATATTATATTTAGTTGCAATTGCAAATGTTTTCTTGACTTCAGAGACAAATCTCAATATTTAAATGAAGAATATCAGGATCAAATTTAATGTGTTACTGAATTCAGACCAAGAAAGTGGTTAAAAACACTAACATTGTGACGACTAAGGGGTGTCCAGAGAGTTGCCACCAGCATAGTAAGAGTGTACGACTTTTGCAGTTGTTTCACAGTTAACAAGAAAAAGAATCTCTGTCAGCACGATACTACTCAAAAATTACTACACACATGTACCTTTGCATTTAAATACAGTGCGAGATGAGTTCAAGCAACACGTGGCTAAGGGAACTTTGTTAAAAGGAGGTGTAGCCATGACCAAAATGCACACATACAGAGCAAGAGTTCCTTTTATTTCTATTTAGGCATCGAATAGTCAGTATTTCCTCACATGCAGCTATATGTATATATATATGTA
>JBAMHX010000001.1:13702225-13719684 GCA_037177515.1 Pseudomugil tenellus
TATATGTATGTATATATATATATATACACCATATAAAACATTTGCACATACATCCTTAATTATAACTAACAAACTAATGCTTTTAGCCTTCTGCACCAATTCATCTTTTCTCTGCTTTTTCCATTAATTGTTGAGTTACTATGTAAAGACAGACAATGCAGGTGGGATTTTCATTCACACACTTAATCTCAGTTAGTCATGAAATATACTATGTTAACATGTAGTTTACTCAAACACCATTACAGAACACTCCTAAGGGATGGGGGTGGGGAGTCAATACAGCTGAGTGTGAGCAGGAAATAGTTTGAAGCACTGGAAAAATCTAACCACTGTGGGGTAGTGTTTCTCTACATAAGAACTTAGCAAGAACTACAACTATTAATAAAGTAACTATTTTAAAGATATATACTAACCACACAGAATTCCTGATTTTGTTGAAATACACATTATGAAATACACATTACACATTTATATCAAAGTTTACAACTGTGAACTTAAGTTAACCAATATTTTTCTCCATAGCTTGTGAGTATTTGGCTTACTCTTAGTAGGATGACAACTTAATTTTTAGTTGCATAATTAATTTTTTTCTGACAGCATTATTCTTTTTTGTAATTGCAGAAGCATAGGATCAAAATCTTCAATAAATTTTAAATTGAAAGTAAAAAAAAAAAAACTTTAAAAATAACAACAGAGTAAAAATATTGTTTGGCAGCAGCTTGTGGAGCCAGTTTGTTTATTTCACACAATATTAATTTAATCTTCTCTCTTACAATCTAAAATCAAACTAATGATGGTGAAATGGTGCTGTTCCTCTGTGCATGTTTTTGTCTCTACGTCAGAAAGCAAAGATTTCTGTGTTAGAGATGGCGAGCCTGTCAAAGACGAAGGAGTCTGGGATAGGATTGAAAGATATTAAAGGTTTATTAAAATGATAAGAACAAGGGGTAAAATACAAAGTTGCAACAATGGAGAAAGTTGGACAGAGATCTGTACCAAAGAGACACGAGTTTACAGCTAGCACATTGCTAGAGACATAATATCTATGAAATGATATTCTTGTTTATATGCTCATAGTGCTCCCAGTGTACCAGACACAAGGATGTATGACGTACATTGTACACCATAACAATATGGAACCAGAAAATTCCACAACATCTGTTTCGTGGTATTTAACTGCATAATAATCAGTGTCTAGTCCAATGTATTAGAGTCTGAAAACTTTTACAGGTATTGTCTAGTTCTGATAATTTGTCCGTCTGTTTCCCTGCTCCAGTGAGTGTGCCTGTGGTGGGTGTGCTTGTAATTGCTTGGCAACCAGGATTTTCTTCACCTGCGGATTGTCTGTTATCAGCAACATTATTTATACCTGCTTTGCCTTTCTGTCATCACATGATTGTTTGTTTATGCAGTGCACTTACCCATGTCTAAATTCAGTTTGCCAGTTATCCTCAGTTTTGTCTATTCTTCTTTGTTTGCTTCCATTATGAACCCAGATCTGGATGTTTGCCTTCCTACTTACCTGCCCTTCACACCAAAGTCATCACTCTGCTCATCTCCAGTCTGTTTGGATCCTGGTTTCACCCTTAACACATAACAGAAAAAACAGTCAGGCAAAAATGGATCCAGCAGAAGAAACAGATTTACCTCAAATGAATTACAGCAGGCCCCTCCCACGACCCATCTATCCCAACATGAACTTCTCAAGATCCTTTTTCCAAACTACCTGATACTCACTCAGGTCACCAGTCACCTAACTAGCCCCATTGTGTCCGCTGCTTACCAGTTCCAAACGTTCCTCCTGCTTCTGATTTTCGCTCATCCATTCGTGGTCCAATAGTTTACTCTACTCTTAACACCCAGCAACCATAATGAGTTGATTCACTTCTATATAGCTAACTTACCTGATTCACCAGTAGTTCTGGGATACAGGTGGCTACCATTGTACTAAGCTGGAAAGATTGTTAACTGGAGCAAAAACTGTCACGCTACTGAAGTGCCCTGACTTAAAAAATGTCCAGCCTTTTTCCTAATCCACCAGACTTCTCTGCCATAACACCAGAATATCATGACAATGTGGAGCTGTTTAGGAAGGAAGGAAGGGGATCTTTTTCTTCCACCTCATCATTCCATGACAGTGCCATTGATTTGCTTCCTGGTGCTCCATTACCCATCAGCCATCTGTATAACCTGAGTAAAGCTGAGACCGAGGCAATGGAAAACTATATCTCTGACTCCCTGTCTGCAGGCATAACTTCCCCTGTCATCTTACTCGGTAGGGAAGTGGGTTCTCTTTTGTACCAAAAAGAGGGGTCACTGTTGTCCTTACATTGATTACTGTGGGTATGCCACTTACTGATTCAGTTTTAATCTTCCTCCATGGCTCCACTGCTTTTGTTAAATTGGACGACTGCAATGGTTTCTATTTGGTTACGATAGAGACAACTGCTTTTAATACACCACTAGGCTACCAATGCTTCTCTGTCTCTGTAATGCTCCTGTCTCCTACGCCTTGGTTAATGATGTACAGACACTTTCTAAACAGCTTTGTATTCATTTACTTTAATTATATCCCTTTTTCCCACCAAAACCATTTAGATCACTTACAGCACGTCAGTCTGGTTCTCTAGAGTCCCCTAGAAAACTGCTTATTCACCAAAGCAGAGAAATGTGGCTTCCATATGGTCTCTTTCCTCGGCTATATTTTTGAAAGCATGTGAGTCAAGGCAGATCTGGAAAAATTTGGAGCAGTAGCAGAATCGCCCGTTTCCACCTCAGTAAAGCAACTCCAGCGACTGAGTTTCACAAACTCCTGCTGCTGCTTTTATTTGCATTGGATCCCCGGGACACAGCTGACGTCTCCATCAAATCCAGTCACTTGTTCAAAAGAGGCAGCACAGGCATTTTCCTGGTTTAAGGACCACTTCACTTCTGTTCTGTTTTTCTTTACTCTGATCCCAAACGCCAGTTTGTTGGAGGAGATGCATCTGATGTGGGAGTCGGGGTCATGTTATCTCAGCAGTCTCCTGACACTCATAAGCTCCATCTTCATGCCTTCTTTTCAGACACCTGACCCCTGCTAAGCACAACAACCAAGTGGGCGAACAGGAGCTTCTTGCTTTTAACCTTGCTCTGAAGCAGAGGGGACACTGGGCAGAGGGAGCCAATTTGCCTTTCATTATCTTGACAGTTCGTAAAAAAATTATCAGTGATATTTATACCTAAACTTGTTCACTTGTGGAATGTTCCAAACAAGTTGTTTTCCAAGTCTTTTGCAGTCCCTGTTACAGCTTCTTCTAGAACATGTTGCAAGCTGTAATGACATGGGGTGCTGAGCAGGGTGGAAATGCAGGAATAAGCAGGAGGCAGAAGGACTGCAGATAAAAACTTAACTTTAATTCCTGGCTTGATATGGAGACCCAAACAGACTAGCAAAACATCTAGGGTGCCAAGTGAAAACTAATGAGCCAACCAACAGAACAAAAACCAACTGAATTGGCTTTATGCACAGGTCCACTACTTCCTGAACTTAAGACAAACTCTTTTGTTTTCTGTCTTTCATTACTGGATGAACTGATTAATCCAGGTGTGTCTGACCTCAGTAACCACAACGGCAATGGCCAGACACACCTGGATTAATCAGTTTATCCAGTAATGAAAGACAGGAAACAAAAGAGTTGTTCTAAGTTCAGGAAGTAGTGGACCTGTGCATAAAGCCAATTAAATACAACTGAACTAAACCAGACACATGTGAACACAATGACCAATTAAACCCAGGTGAACTAACAAATGGAAAGTAAAGCTGCAACAGAAACACGGGGCAAAAATAGGAAACCTACAAAGTATAACATGGAAACCAAAAAAACACCCACAGAAAGTCCAAATCGTGACAGCAGGCATCAAAGTAAAAAATTATTAGTGATTGTTTTCATAGAAAAAAACAATACAGTTTATCAGTTTGGACATTAAATATCTAGTCTTTGTAGAGTGTTAAATTCAATATAGGTTAAGAAAGAATCATATTGTGTTTTTACTAATGTTTTATACAACATCACAACTTAATTTGAATTGGAGTTGTAACATTATCAGACAAATCAATATGATTCAGTCTCAGTCCGTAAAGTGAGTGTGATAAACTGACAATAATTAGTCTGAGACTCAAATATTAGGTGCTTCAGACTCTCTCTCTCCGCAAACCACCACTTTGTCCTCCACCTGGCTGTGATTAGTAGTTACTCGCCTCACTCTCCTCCTCCTGCACTTACTATTTCAATAATGTTGGATTCCAGGTTATACTGTTGCATTAGGAGGCTCACCATGGTTCCCTCTAGCTCCTCCAAAAACAAGCACTGATTGAAGATGACTGTTGGCCCCCTGGGTAGACATGTGGTGGGATGTATCGAAGCCCAGGAGATGATAGAGTTTTTATACAGCTACTTCTCACTCTCCCCTGTCGTGTAATCTTCAACCTCCGGCTGAGGAGCATCTATCAGGGTTAGAGCTGGATGCGTATGGGTGAAACTACCCCGGAAATAAAGTGCCTTTGAAATAGTAACTGCAGTGCAGAGAAACCAGCTGTAGGAAAATGACCCAAGCGAACACCGACGGCAGCCGTGTGGAGGCATATGTGGTGGTTTGCAGAAAGAGAAAACGAGAGGGTCCCGGACTTAGCAACATTGGTTTATAATTTACCCTTTCAGAAACAAGTTGTCTCACCGTCAGTCTTTAAAATGAATGTACTCCTGCTAACGAGCCTGCAGCTGTGCAGAAGTACAGGAAACCATCTGCTCTTGGATTGGACAGTTTGATTAGTCACCTTCCAATCAGACAGAGGTATGAAGACAGGGACAACATTCACAACCACAATTTGCTTTCATTTTTTCGGCTTTGTTTGTTGAAAGGGTGTTTGGAAAATAACCTTTTAAAAAATTCCTAAGCAAATGGGACATGGGGGATTTTTGTTCCTTTTGCATCCCCTTTGCATTACCACGCAGTAAGTTTTGTGTTCTTGCAATAAGGGATCACCTGACAGACTTAGTAGTTGTCTTGGAGAGTGTGCACAAGTTGCTAAAGCTGTTTGCTCATTTTGTTCAGATGTTTCTGGTCTGCATGTCTCCCTCAGCATAAAGTCAATATGAGTCGCACATACATCTGACATTATGTTAACTGAAGAACGTCGTAGTGCTTTAAAGGATTGATTACAAGTGTAGACCAAGAGGTTTGATGTAATCAGGAACAGTACAAAGAATGTTACTCCTGACGGATGTGTCAAAGTCAGATGTTGTTTCTGACGAAGGGTGCAGACAAAACAGTGTGACACAAGTCACACTATTTGGAGAACTCAGACAACGTCATCCTGAATCTGACAAATTTGCCACGGTGGTGGATATTTATTAAAGTCCGATTTCTATTTATTTTCATGACTGTGAATTATTAGTTCAGTAGTCCAATACAAAATAAATTGTATATTACATGAGCAGTATGGTTTGCTGTGTGGTACCAAGCATGTTGCTGCTTTACTGCTTTGAGAAATAAAACTTGAATTGTGTTTCACCATTTCATCCTAATCAGAAGTATCATCTGTCATTCCTCAGCTGCTATTTGGTGAATCTAAAAGACCCAACAAATCTGCCAGGGTTGGTCTTGCAACATGATGGTCTCCATCTGAGAGAACAAGATTCCCTATCCTTGCAGTTCTTGACTCGTTTTCTGATTTCTATCATAATTTCCTCCTTAATTTATCTTTTGTGTTAATCTGTTTCTTCTCTGATAACTTTAAGATTAACATGTTTTGCATTGCCTGGCTGGTCTGCAGGGAAAAAACAGCTGATCGACACTTCACAGCTGTCAGAAAAGTTCAGATAAAACAAACTAAAAAAAAAAAAAATCTAGATTACATTCTTCTTTTATGATGTAGGCCAATTTTTGACACAATAGCCATCTTAATTATCAATGATAAACAGTGGCCTAGTAAAATGGTACGTAATTCAGTTATAGATGGATGGAAATTGGAACCTAGTTAATACATCATCAATGAATAAATTCAATTGAACTTTACAGTCCAAGCAGAGTTAAAAAAGTTAAACAGCAACATGCTTGGTACCGTTCCTGATTACAGCAAACCTCTTGGTCTGAACTTGTAATTATATTCCCCGAATAGAGTGTCGTAGATACAATGGCTTCACCCCGATTGGCGTGCCGTCTGTCGCGTCTACTGCTGCGTCCGCCGCAGATCCTGCATGTTAAGGCGATAACTTGAACAACATTCAACTTATTGTTTCCATGTTTCGCATATGTCTCTGAAACTATTCATCCAATTTACCTCAAATCAAATGCGAATGAAAGCTCATGACCTGAAGATGTGTCACATAATGACATCATATCATATCTGTAAGTAATTCCCTTAAAACACTACAACACACCTCCTCTGTTTGGACATAATGTCTGAGTATGTTATGTTGACTTGATGACAAGAGGGATGTAACTGAGCAAAACAACTTTAACTGGCTGTGCGCTCTCTCATTGATGTTTAGTCAGTGTCTGTCAGTCTGTCTGTCAAAACATGAAAGTTACTGCAAAAGAAAAAAAAAAAAACACTCCCCGGTGTCCCCTGGGGGACTCCAAACTAATTCTTATTTATAACAATGCTGATAATTTTCTATACATTAACTAATGTAAATTGTTTAGGCAGATCTTTTTTGCAGAATGATAAAACTTGATTATTTTTCATACAAACTCAGAAATTATTTGCTAACATTAATTTACAGCTGTAGAAAAAAAATGTTTTGCCTATTGCCTCCAGGTCTGTAAAATTTCTTCTAAGAGTAGAAACCGCTTTCCAGTCAGCATCTAATGATCCAGGAAGCTGGTCAGAATCAGCCACTCATTGCTGATTAACGATCTCTACGATGTCTTATAGACATCAAAATTGGTTTGAGTGAGCAGAGGGAGCTTTTGCAAATTTAGTCATGATATTTTTCCAGGGTTACTGATTCCTTATGAGATTGACTACTGCACTATTAGCTTCAAGAGTCTTAATGTCTTAAAGACTGTTTTGATTTTTAAGCATTTTTTTCAGTTTTGTACTGTTTTGTACTGTTGTGCACAGGGGATAAAAAGATGCTAATGAAACTTGGGAAGTTCTCAAAGATCATAGCTCACACATCTTCACATGGCTTTTCATCAACTAGAGTCCTCTTGTGTTATGCTTCAGCTCAAACTTCAAAGGTCATGTTAACACGACTGGCACTAGTGCAATATTAGCTAACTTGCTATTGCCATGTACAAAAGCTAAGTTTGGCAAATATTTGTGACATTTAACTGGAAAAGAAGAAGAAGAAAACCTAACATCATAGTCCAAAAATACAAATTATGTTTGTCTGTGAAAGAAAGGCATGATGGGAAAAATCTGCAGTCATCAAAATACTTGTGTTGGTGTCATTGACTGTATATGCTTGGTGTGTACAATGTCTGTGACAGTATAAGAATTTCTCCAAGTTATATTTAGCCATTAAAGATGTTGTATGCCTGTTCATGCTAAAATCAATTGCCTTGTTCATTTCTGTCGATATTAAAATCTAACTAATAATGAACCTAAGGCTAGTTTTAGAGGGCTTCCCTGGCTTCCCTGGCATAACATTCATATGTCAGCAGGATCACAAGATAAACTCATTGAAGCAAATATAAACATCTGAGTTGACCAGTTATGACTGATGCCATACATCCTGCAAACCACCCTGCTGATGAAGTTTGGTTGGAAGTTCAACACAGGTTTCTATATGTGTGGCAGGTGTGCTATTTGCCTCTAGCTACATACATACCAAACGCAGGCACCACACCCTCTGAACCTTGTACCTTATTCAGCTGTCTGCACTTTTCTGCTATGCAACATTGATTATCTATTATGTGAACCTTAGAGAGTTAAGTTAGGCAGGTCTTAATGTTTAGCTGCATGTCAGTCACCTGCTTGAAGGGTTTAGCACTCAAACTTACTTACTCGGAAAATGAAATGATAGGGAAATTATCAATAAATAAAATAAACATAAATGAAAACACAAAAAGTTAAAAAGATATTAGCTACTTGTTAATAACTTTCATATAAAACATAATGTGATCATTTGTTCAGTATTATATATAATATAGTATTATATAGTTTATTAAAGACAATCATGCATATTTAGGTACCGGTATTTCTAAAAACCATTATGAAGAATGACTCAAAAATAAAACTGACGTTTTCTTTTGCCAAAGTTTGGGCTTTTCTTTTCTTTTTTTTTAAATTGATGCCCAAAATATGAGATGTTTACCTTGTAAAGTTTCTGGTGTTAGATAAGTAACATTTTTGTTTGCTTTAACCATTTCCACTAAAATAAAAACATGCAATTCTGTATGCTCAGCATCAACACTGCCACAAATGGCAGCTACATCTTTTTATCTAATCTAAATTTCAATAACAAGTGAGTTACTTGCTCTCTTCATTATAAAGCATATTGGTAAAAACTACTGAAGGAGTGCAATTAAGCTTGTAAAGATTACCCATCGAAAACAGTAAATTCATATGCTGCATTAACGATTGAAACTGTTAACACTGAGAAATATATTTAATAGCAACATTAAATGTTGTAAAGCAACATTAATATTAAGTTTATGTTCTTTGAAGTGGGGTTCAATGTGTTATGTTGTAACTCATGACCACAGATGCCTGTTTAAATGCTCCTTTTCCCTTCATGCACGCCCAGGGCCCTCTGCTGCAGCAGGCTGGCTCCAGAACTGATTAGCAAACTGTGTCACACTCCCCATTTGCCGCCCATCAGTTCATTACCAATCTGCTTTCAAGCATACCCGGATCATGCTGGTGCAGGTTCTTCAGCTTGTCTTTCTAGGTGTCAATGCTGGATTCTGCTGTTGCAGAACCATCAGTGTGCCCTGCCTGATCTAGCACCCCCTTCAAGTTTTCTCTCTCTCGCCAAGACAGTCTTATCGTGACTCAGATCTTTTCTCCTGTCTTCTACTTTTCTTTTTGCTGTAAAATATGAAACTACTGTTGTAATTACCTTTCTTTGATAAGAAGATGCTTTTCTCTTTGGTACTGTAAGGACGGGTGCAACAACACGCATCAGCTGGCACTTACATGCTTTCTACCAAGATGCTTAGGTGACACTTCTTGGATGATTAAATTCATTAGTCATATTTTCTCTGTTGGCATTCACTAACTGACAACAGTTTGCTCATCTGTTCATCATTTTCACTTAATCCAAACCGGTTCCATATCATTGAGGTGGTAAGGCATTTTTATCAAGTCTTAGAAGATAATAGGAGTTCAGTTTCAGCTCAGATTTTGTGGCTGTCTTTGCTGATTCTCTCCAATATTTCTGCTAAGTTTTCTTCCTCAGTCTGCAGGAAGGTCATTGCATATAAATGGGTTGATGAATCTGGGTTGGTTGGTGGTTAGCAACAAACCTGAAGACACATATCACCAACCTGTGGATTGGAGTGTTTGCTGGCTTTGTAAAAAAATATGTCTGGAAATGTCTCATGCATTTCACGAAGATAAATTTAATCACAATCTAATTTTTATAGTTTTATCACCCGACCCCAAATGCAGCGTATATGAAGTGGACTTTGCAAATATGAAAGTAAATGCATACTGTGATAAACCAAATAAACCAAAAGAGATGCAAGAATGATGATATAGGACTGAATGAGGGCATGAAGTGTTGGTGAGAGTATATTTATGGATGGCCAAATAAGTGAATGGATATACTAAAATACTTTGAAAACCAAAGGTGACAGGGCTTTGCGATAGTGGATCCATCCCTTTGAAACTCTCTTCCTCTCAGCCTGAGAATGGCAGACTCAGTGGTTTGTTTTAAATAGCACCTAAAAACACATTATTTTAAACTTGCTTTTATTTAGTTTTATGGGTACATATTTAGTTTTAGTTGTTTTTATATTCCATGTTTTATGTTTATTGTTAAGCACTTAAGCAATTTTTTATCTTGAGAGGTTCTATATAAATAAAGATTTACTTACTTACTGACTCATAAATTCATAACTTTTATTTCAGAAACTTGCCAGTAGAAAAAATATTCCAGTGTGAGGATAATCTAAAGCACATTGTAAAAGCTACATAAAGGTTTCTATGGATATTCATGCAATGGCTCAGCTGTGTTCCATCATTTGTATGGTACTGAACAACTTTGAGTGATAAAGTGAAAAAAACTAATTTACATCAAATACTAATTTAGCTACCATTTGTAAACATTGGCATGAGTATTATATGTTTTATTTATTTATCAACAACATTAAGTAGAAGTAAATCGGATAAAGAATTGGAAAGTACGTGTTAGGTGTGAAGGCTAATGAAGTTTTACTTTCCGGACCAGAAATTGACAACTCTAAGTAAAACTAATCTCCATATCATGTAGTAGTGTAGTAAACATTGTAGTAAACATGAGTAAAAGGTTAATGACGCAATCAGACTCATTTGACTTTCTTGATGCTTCATGTGGTTGCGTGTCTCTCTGTGTTGGCTTTGTGTTGGACTGGAACTAGTGGGACTAGTGGTGTGTTCTGGCTGCACAGAGCTACTGAAAGGTTTGTGTTTATCTATCAGACCATATACAAAAGTGCCACCATTAAATTTTTTCAATGACTGACAACACCCTTTAATACACCTGAAAAGATTCGAATAACTATCCTCTTTAGCGACAACATTTGGCCGACTTTGAAATGAGGAAACTGTGCTACTCAATTCTATACGGTGCTCGCAGTCCTAATTTCAATGTGTCCCTGCTCCAACAAATGCTGTTCAAAGTCAATAGATCCAAAAGCCTATGAGTTCCAGCACAAAACTCACTAATTCAAGGCAGCACAGCAGCCGTGTGCAAGATGTAAAGTGATACCGGTGCAAAAAGGGGCTACGGCACAGAGCGGTCAGTTGGAGGGCTTTTCCCCTCCAGAATCTCCTCAGCTGTGGTGGAAGAACCCGATGGTCCTGAACTGGATCAGTCCAGCTGGCCTGTGGAAACAGCTTTGGCAAGTTCTGGCTCATGTCAGGAAGTGCTGCTATGGTTTGAGCTGCTGCCTCCAGATGAGGATCAGCAGGGAAAGAATGAAGTCCTGTGTTACTTCTAAACCCTTAAAAGCAGGAATACGTCCCATCGCAGCCATTTTTCGTCAAAAGCTCCTTTAAGTCTAAAAGTCTGAACTAATCAATCTACATCTGTACATATGCATACAGTACATGGGTGTGGTTTTCATGCCTGCAAGGTGATTATCTGCCATTTAGAGGGAGTGGCTGTGAGATCTTCTTTAATTATCTTGTTACAGAGAGGAGCACAAGTTTACCTCTACATCATAAAAAGCCAGACCTTGTTTTTACTGTGTAGGGGGCAATTTGAGTCATTTTTGTCCCACAAAATTCAGATATTTAAGGATATTTTTTAAAAATACAAATTTTAACAATGTTAAATCACCCAAATTAAGTGATACTATGTTGTCTACAACTAAAAAAAACTATTTTTTTGGTGCAGTCCCCCTTTAAATGCCCCTGATATAAAGTGTTCTAGGTCCCTGTTTATCAAATTAACTAAGATCATAGCATTTTTTCATAAATACTGTAAAACTTTGGTTTATGTTTTTCATATTTGAAATGTCAGGCTTGACTAATTAACTCTTCATGACATATTAATGGTAAAATGTCCCATATTTCAACAGTACACATACACAAGCACTGAAAAAAAACAAAGCACATCTGGGGAAACTCTTAAAGCCGCTGCAGTAAGCTGGATAGTTGAACAGGAACTGTTATGCTCTTTTCTTGCACAAAGGCCATTAAACCTTCATCATTGTGCTTTCACTTGTGCTGCAGGTTAAACAGACAGCGAGGTAAAATAGTAAACCTAAAAACAATATTTAATCCACTTGAGGCAGGAACTGCTAACCCTGCATTCTTGGCACTATAGTTCAACTTTAAGGTAGACTTTTCTAAAGTTTCTTGACAAGTTTCCTTAAAAATGGGTGTTTATAAACTTGTTATATCTGAGAAACACCTCTGTACATGTTTGACTACAACTCAAAGCCCCTGAGCTGTAGCACCCTTATTCTATAACATATCAAAACATTTAATTATGTTTAACAATTCTGTCAATGGTTATAAATACATGCTCAGAAACCTGGATCACATTTTTATGCTTGATTTAATCCCCACTGAACTCTGTACATTGTGAATCTCCTTTGTCAAGTATCCACCCTGTCCAGCCCACCAGATTAGTGAACAGAAAAACTGCCATTTTAGCACAGATGTATACAATCTCCCTGTAAATTATATGCTTTATATTAGATAAAACACATTTCATCCATGTCAGAGAACAAACACAGAAAGGGAAATATTTATACTTTTTATTTCTTACTGTTATTTTACTCATATTAAACAGGAAAATCTATCTATCTATCTATCTATCTATCTATCTATCTATCTATCTATCTATCTATGCAGCTGTACATGCAAAGACAGACTGGGGTCGCAAAGGCCCTCTAGACATGTGCGAAATGTTTTACCTGAGTGTGTTGTAAGTCGTGTTCAGGAAGTGTGCAGTGGTGGGCAGAGTGTGCAGGGTTCAGTGTGTTGCACAGGCCGGGGGCCCAGTGCTGCTGCAGGTTGTCCGGTAGGGTGCCTGTCGAGCTACAAACACGCTGTTGATGTCAGGAGTGGAGGGGAGGTGGGGTACGTAAGGAATGGCTGAAAACTGACGGTGCTCTCCTGCAAGGAAACAAACCAGGACGTGAATTACCGTCCGGCATGTGTAGCTGAAGACCAGCCTGTTTAAAACATTTTTTTAGCCGCGCATTACCAGGAACCGTTTGGTTTCTTTTTGGTTTGTGCGGTTAAAAGGTAGGCTGACGCTCCTGTCGCCAACGCTGCCACTTTATTTTCACGGACTAAATCCAACAAACGGTGTGAAGAAATGCTTCACGGCAAGGTTGCTTGTTCGACCTCGAAGGCGGTGCGTGGATTTTAAGCTAGCTAAGCGTTCGCGTGCGCAATTTTCTTTTGATCTGACTCGTGAATGTATGAAGTGCTCGGACGTTAAATTTTGTTCCGCACACCGTCGGTCTCTTCATGCCTCTACCGACCAACCACATGAGAAGTCGACGTCCGGAGTAGAATCAAGCACAACCAAAAAGGCCTTTCTTTCCACCGCTTTCACCTGAGGCAACGAGGACAAAATGCGCGTGGATTTGTTGTGGATCTGTTTGTGGTGCTTTATTCGTCCCAGTGACTGCGGTCAAGGGCAGTCGACGGCCGTATGTTCGCCCTCATGCAGCTGCGATGAAGATTGGGGTGCAGACTGCTCCGGGAGGGGGCTAACCACCGTCCCATCAGGGCTCGGTACTTTCACTTACTACCTGTAAGTAATAAATGTCACCCACCATGATATGAACAACCAAATGTACGTTTGCGCACTTCCAAATACTTTAGCGTCAAGTCAGTGGTGTGGGATGTTGTGTGTGTGTGTGTGTGTGTGTTTTCTAACAAGTGAATGATGGTAATAGATCATCACTGGGTAAACTTTCTTCAAATAGGTCCACTAAGTAAAAGCACTAATAGATATGTTAGGAAGTAGCTTTGGTTCAGTATTTAGTGTGTCATAACCTCTAATATGTTTCCACAGCTTAGTTAAGCTGGTCTATTTGTTGCCAGCCATTTTGCCTTTGGGGGTGGGGGGGAAAGTAAAAAGGCAAACAAAAACTTTAGTATTTGAAACATTAAATCGGATCAAATCCAATAATTGATAAAAGCATGTTAATGGTGTAAAGAAGAATGCTGCAGATGTGCATTTTTTTCTTTTCATATCAAATTACATAACATTAAGCAAGTTATAAAAGTGAAAGAGATTACAAATCAATACTGTTAATTTAGAAAAAGTCTGTTTTTGTTTAGAAACATTTACAATGATATTGGTCACAGAAAAATCACAATACACAACATTTAAACTTGTGAAATTATTAAGGAAATAATTTTTGTTTTGGTAGATGAAAATTAAGTCAAAAGACTTAATTGTTGTTGCAAAATTACAAACTTTTTCTGGCATACGAATGATTTTTTTTAATGATTTCTGATCTGTTTATGACTTCAACACTGTTATTGTTGCCTGCTTCAGGGAACAGAGGGAACTAAAAAGGTATCTGATTCTTACCATGACTGTACATTTTCTTCCAGCCTTTAAATCCAATTAGTCTATGTATTATGTTACATACCTTAAAAGAAAAAAAAAAAAAACTACAGTGGATGGTATGTAGGTCCTCCGGATGAGATGCAGCATTGGTCTGTGCAGGACTTTGCATTATTTAAATGGTTAACAAGCTCCTGACAAAGATTTATTATAGGCAAGCAGAAGTGTTTTTTCTTCTGAAATTTCAGAAAGACATTCTAAAGAAACAATGTGCTGCTTGATAATATGTAAAAAGATAGCGTTCCAATATTGGGATTGGAAACATGATGTGACTGAATCGCCGAGCAATGTAACAAGCGCTGAGGTCACAAATAGAGCTAGATTTGGGTGAGTGATTTGTGGCTGCTGGCCAACATCGCCTTGATTGCAGTACTTTGTGTTTCATGCACTGAAATTCTGAGTCAATTTACATTGTTATCACATTCTCCTGAAAGGTTTGAGTATAATTACTTCTTCATTGCAAAGCACTCATTTTTTAAAGAAGAGAAAGGGGTGGGGGGAAGTGGAGTAAGTGGATCCCAGGTAGGCTTAGTCTTTTATAGTGTTGCAGATACAGTTGATTGCCCCATGAAGCAACTGTTTGTTTCTCAACCTCTGGGTTAATAGCAAACCAAAGTAACCACCCCTTGACTGGGTTTACTCAAAAGAGAAATATAACAATTTATACTTTTAAGTTGATCTAAGCACACATGTTTCAAATGTGCAACCTAATTAAAGAACCTTATATGACTTTTAGAAAGTGTACAGCTTTAGTCTTGTTTGTGGAAACTTCTGTGCTGTTTTGCTACAATTTAAGAATGTTGGCTTGAGCCTTGTTACAGCAGAACCAATCGTGTGCCACTTGAAATCAACATTGTCAAGCATGTGTGAGGTAAACTAAACAGAGTAAGTGGAAACATGTCACACAGAGCTAACTGCGTATATCTGAAACTGAGCATGCTTTTTGCTTGAGGAACATTTATCATTGGCAGATATCTCAATCACAACAAAAATACTGTTTTCACAAAGTTATATCATAGTCCTTTGTGTCTCTGCTAGTGTTAAGACAAAATGGATGGTGTGTAATCTTGTTGTTCTATATGTAATATAATTGCTCTATGGCAGATTTTAACCACAAAACTGTCAGTGGATTTTTTCAGAGTTTTTAAAGTATGTGAAAAGTTGTTTGTCACTAAGTCTGTCCAACTTTTCATTTGTTCTCCTTGTCTCTTGAACTTTAGTTGTCCTCTCCCACTCCCTCTGTCTTTTGTGTTTGGAGCAGTGGGGTTAGGGATCATGATGATTAGTGAGACATTGCAGCTGCAAAGGCTCCTTCTGAGGGCTAATGCACAATGGTATGCTAAAGTCTTTAAGAAAAAACTTGCAAAGAAGTGCAGTGATGCTGCCCAGACCATTTTCTGCGCTTAAGTTGAGTTCAGACCAAACCAAACGATGGTGTAAAATCTTTCGGAATTCAAAACTTAATTGGACTGAGTCCCCCTGGACAATAGTGTGGAAAATTCCTCACCCCTGTTTCTTCTCCTTAGCTATGCTATATTTTGTGCATCGGCTTACTCAAATACTTAGTAGATCGCAATGAATGGCATTGAATGATTTTGTTTACAAAATTAGATAATTTTGTTGTAATTTGGTGTGATACAAATAAAACTGAATTGAATTGAGTCTGAAAGTTGCAAGACGTGGGTCTTCTTAGCACCAAAATAATAGTAGATATGTTCATTAAACTGGGGAGTTTCAATGATGACTATTGAACGAAGTAGCAATGAGTTACGGTACTCTGAAATACACATGTATTTCGGTGTCACCGGTAAGCCCCGAGGTACTTACAGCGTTAATGGTATTGACAAATGATGGAGAAAGATAATAAAATAAGTCAGTTTTTTTTTACTGTTTTATTTTTCATGTAATCTAAAGTTTTTAATGATTTACTTGACAGGTACATCAGTGTTCCACCAACATTGACTCAGTCATGGTGGGCTTTCACATATATTTTGTTAGCGGCACGACTTAAAAATGCAAATTAATTAAATAATTTCACATGAACAATTTTTTTTTTGTTAATCTAGCCCTCATTGTGCCCTAAGAAATACTTTGATGGGGTATTTGGCTGTTAGACATCTGCTCTGCACATAAACATAGCACACATTGTGCGGTGACATGTCGAGGAGTGGGGCTTAATTAAACTTCATTAGCAGGCAAGTTAAATTTCGAGAGCTTCCGACAAGTTAATTACATGTGGAATCTGGAGAGAGGAAGAGTAGCAGCTGATAAGTGGCTTTAGATTTTACAAGTTGAATAGATCCAATAAAGATATTGATGATAAACAGCAAACGTGATGCTACGTAACATTAAGTAATTGACCCTATTGCTGCTCTAGGCTAATGAGGTTGTCACTTGTTAGCTTAAAACGACATCGATTACAGTGGTATTTTTTATTGGACTGTGAGGTGTTTGTCTGGCAGCAATTTTTGGTTTCCAAGTTTAAAACTTAGATTATAATTGATTATAATAATTTAATTTTAGTTTATGACCTCAAATACTCTTCCTGGTTCATAAGGCAAAAAATAAGAAATGTTTCATTTATGTTATGTTTCTGAACCATAGTTTAGTCTCAAATACAGTTTTTAACTACCCTTTGAATCTCCCAACAAACTAGATTCGCAAGGTGATTTCAACAGTCGGCCCAGTAGTAGTCAGATATAGATATGTAGTGGCATTTGAGTTTGTGAGATGTAGTATGCAGTTAAAAGATGGGTTGAGAATTAAAAAATAAGTCATTCCTTGCTTGTTTTTATACTGAAATGAGTCTTTATCGGCAGTTTATTTCTGTCAACACGACTCGTAACCTTCTGCAATCGCCTGCTCCTTCTTTGCTAAAAAAAAAAAAAGAAAAAAAAAGAAAGAAAGCCAAATGGCACATGGGATAGGAATTTACAAATACCTGTTTGTGGAAGCATTTAGTCTTGTCACCATTTATCACAGCTGCATTTTAGTGTCCTTTTCAATATATCTTAGCAGGAGCAGGCCAGGGGCTTGATGAGTAAAGCAGCCAGACACAGAGGGAGGGAAGGAAGTGTGATAGTCATTCAGGCCTCCATCACTCCCCAGCCTAAGACCAGTCAACAGTCTGTGGAAGATTTTGTTAAATGGTTTTAAAATGTGGTTAAGGATCCATCCATCTGACCAACAGTCAACATAGATGGTGGTTGCAGAACATAATAA
>JBAMHX010000001.1:13731103-13744085 GCA_037177515.1 Pseudomugil tenellus
ACACACACACACACACACATTATGCAGTTTATTTTTGTTGTTGTTCTTCTTTGTTCTTTAGTCGTCTGGATGCAAACCACATTGCAACAGTTCCAGATGACAGCTTTGAAGGCCTTCAGCAACTGCGCCACCTCTGGTTAGATGACAACCACCTGACGGAGGTCCCAGTTGGTTCACTGAGACACCAGGCGAACCTTCAGGCTCTGACACTAGCACTCAACCGCATCCTGTACATACCAGACAACGCCTTTGCAAATCTCACCAGTCTGGTAGTGCTGTAAGTTGACTTAAGCTTCTGTTCTAATGGTTCACAGTATGAATCTACACAATAGCAGTGAATGTTCACAGTATGGTTCACTGATGTACCAGGAGAGCTGAGTCTGTCACAGTATTGTGAAGCAGTGATATAATAGTCATGATAAATAGAATTAACTAGTTCATTTATCGTCACTACAAAGCATAAAATATGAATACTAACAATAAAGTTGTAACTGGATACAAAATGATTACAAAAATAATTTGCTCATTTCAGTTGAGGCTTTCAGTGGGAGGTATTAAAGAGTCATTAAAGAAAATCTCAGGAAATCCAACAGAACACTGCATGTACTCTTTATAAAGTTATACACAAAGCAGCAAGAACAACCTGCTGGTGTACTTTATGTTTATAATTTATCATATGCTCTGACTCAAAGCATTGTTATGTTGTTAACTTAGCCTTTAGGTAATTACTGTAAAAAAAATCAAAACTTTTTTTGGCTTATAAAGATCAGGATGTTATGTTGAAATGCCAACACTAGTGTTAATGGATAAATGAGTTTTTAATGGATAAACATAATTTGATGTGGCAATAACTAACGAGCTTTAAAGAATCCTGTTTGACTGACTGTATAAATGAAACTCCAGTGGGTAAAATATGAAGGAGTGCTTGTGATCTCACTTGGATTTAAAAAGCTGCAATTCACCTTATTTATTATGTTTAATATTCAATTATTAATGTTATCGTGGGGAGGTTGCGTTATTTGAATCCTGCTCCATTTTTGTCCTATTGTTGTGTCCTTGGGGCAGGACACTTGACTTTGTAGCCAGTGTCTGCTTCCCCGGTGTGTAAATGTGTGTGTGCTCTTTTGTTGTCAGAGAGCATGTTGGTGCAGATCGGCTGCAACGTCAGTCTGCCTCTGGGTAGCTGTGACTACATATATAGCTTACTATTAGTAGTGTGTGATATTAAGTACCTCACAAGTTAATTATGATTCACAGTACTACAATTTGATTATTAAACAATTATCAGGATTTTAATGCACCTTTTCTCCCCAGTAAGGGTTTTAATTTCACTCTGTGGCCACCATTATATTACTTTATACTCCATTCAGCACCCATTAAATCAAATGTATCCACTAACTTTTATTTATGTTGAACCATAAATAAATCCAAGACATATAAAACATATTTTTTTCATATTGCCTTTTTAAATTTTTTATGTCATCTTCAAGATAAATGTGTTAGCAATAGCTATGAACAACAACTTAGGCTGGGAACAGAGCTGGTGTCACGTTTGTAGTATTGCTATTGTATTTTATTCTGGTCTTAAACAACTTAAATATGTAGAAGGTATTGTCCAGCCTTTGTCATGTGCATAAAAACCAAAATGTTTCCAAACGCTAGTCTTCAAATCCGATGAGTAATCTCACACTCAGTAAAAGTAGCTGCAAAGCTAGCAGCTAGCTTTCGGCTGTTTACGTTTTACTGCCTGGACACTTTAGAGGACCGATTTCCAGTCTGTCTCCCCGAAGTGTCCCGTTGGCAGCGCTACTGTTGCATCACGATGAAATGATTTAAATAGTGAATTGGCCCACCCATACTCACCGTGTATGAATGTGGCATGAATGAACAATGGGTTCACTACATCCATTATTATAACTGATATAACAGCTGCCACAACAAATAAGTTCAAATATCTCTACAAGTTTTCACATCAGTTTCTGATAGCTGAACTATGTCATTGAGTGCAGATATATATATATTTTTTTTACACAAACCTATTTATTCCACTGGCTATAATTAATAAGCCAGCTAAATAGGTAAGTACTCGTAGCTTTTTAAAAAGAAACTGTATTTCAGATTGTTCATATAAATTTGAAAAAGTTGCTCAGTCCTAAGATGAAGGATCAAACAGATGTGGTTGTTATATATTGCGGGAAATGCTAAAGACTTAGAGCTTCTTCATTAAGAATCTGGGAGATTTTCCAGACTTAACCGCCCCCCTACTGTTACTGTTAGCCTTGTACAAACACATACACGCAAGCACACACTCAGCGAGTGATATTGCTGCTGAGTTCGTATAAACATGTCAGAATAAACAGGAAGAACAGACCAAAATCTATTAGTCCACTCAGGCCTACAGCATAGACAAAGCAGAGACAATTTATTCCCTTGTCATGCTCTTATTTAAAAAATTTTAAGTTAGAATTAGTTGGAAAATATTGCAAATATGAAGTTACAGTCTTGATTAATGATTATTAAAGTTAATTTTATTACAATCTGGTAAGATCTCACAGATGTTATTGTTTTTTTTTTATATTTCAAGGCATCTTCATAACAACAGAATTAAGGAGATTGGAGACAGCAGTTTTAATGGACTGGTGAACCTGGAGACCCTGTAAGTCAGCTATCATTTAGAAGTTTGTTTGTGTGTATGCAAGTGCATTTGGAGTCTTGTTTGTATGTGCCAACAGTTCCCCCACCCACCCGATCAGATCCTCCAGAAATCATTGTGTCCACTTCCCCTTTTAATTGCTCTAGGATAAATAGAGCAAAGTACATGATGCTTATCAACTCTGTCCTCCTGCTGTTCACTTCCTACTGCCACACAGCCATGAAAAATCTTTTAGTGACAGCATAATCTAATGGCAAATGCAGACTTTTACAAGAGTCTGGTGATGCCTTCGTGGCCTATTATACATTTAAATTATCATCTGATACATTAGAAATGTATTATCTCCTATCAAGATTGACCAGTTGAGCCCATTGCATAAAGCCTATATTCACTTTAATCAAAGTGTTAGAGTTGTATATTGTAGATCATGAACAGTGTTTTTTCTCTATGCGTTACAGCCAGATGTTCTGTTTAAGTAATTTCTCTGCCGAGAAGACGTTTAGCTGGTTCAGCACAAGGATTTGTCAAGTAGC
Source organism: Pseudomugil tenellus (assembly GCA_037177515.1). NCBI lineage: Eukaryota > Metazoa > Chordata > Actinopteri > Atheriniformes > Pseudomugilidae > Pseudomugil > Pseudomugil tenellus. The sequence goes on from JBAMHX010000001.1 coordinate 13,734,290, forward strand.
TGCAATGTCTACATCAGTGGAATTAACAATAATACTTTTGGTAATTAACCAAGTCCTGTGTTTCTTAAACCCAGCATCTTAAAACAGGGGACAGTGAAAACAAAGTCTTTCATAGATACAAATGAAGAAATTAGTGCTTTGTTTTTATCCATGCCTTGCAGCAAAAGATCTTGATAAGTTTCATGCTATATTTTTAGGCAAAGAAGCCAAAAGAAATCTTTAGCTGCTTTTCTTTTTATCTTTCATCTATTTTAATAATAAAAAAGTAAAGATGAAAGATTAGCTGTTGTTGAAGATGAGTAACTTCTGTTGATCCCACCATGGTAATATAATTATGCATTAAGTATGTTGTGCTATGGATTCTAATGTGAGTCATGGGCTATGTATGGGTACCTATATTTTATTGAGCAAGTTGTCAGCATCTTTTGAAATGTTTTGGGAATTTGCAATGATTAATTAGCTATAACAAAAATGTTTAACTGAAAATTAAAGCTGGATAATGTATTGAAATCGTACTGTAATAACACACGTCATACATGTGGGAAAATACGATAATAAGAGTTACATTTCCATTCGGGGAAGTTATTTTACGCAAATGTGTGTGGTGCTAAGATACCAAACTAGAATGCATTAATCATTAATATTAATTTAAATTGGCATCTAATATTTAATATATCCTAACTTACATTGTCACCAAAAAAATGCAACAATGATATTGAACATTATAAAAAAATCTCGTATAATTCTACAAAACATTTAAAGTAAATTTTCGGATTAAGATTTTAGCATCCATTATAAATCTAATTGTCAGTAGGTTATTTAGTATGTGACTTTGGACTGACTGTATAGACAATCCTTAAGCTGTGCCCTCCTTTACACCATGCTCAACAGTTATCATTTGTGTGCATCTTATTAACTAAAAGGACCCCAACTTATATATCCAAAATGTCAAAATCAATTCTAAATGCCAATCTAGCTCATTTTAGTGATCCAGCAGGTTTTCATTGTATTCCTGCTTTAACGTAACTAACTCAAATTAATGCTGTTTTGCAGAACTTGATAGGCTGTTATATTACAGTTAATTAATTTGATTTAGGTGTGTTGAACCAGTGAAAACCTGAATGGGTAACCCATGTCCATACTGTGGTTTAAAGAAAAAGTCTCAATCTGTATCAGTACGTAATGTATACACACTTTTGTGGTCAACCTCTTCACAAAGCTGAAAGAACATATCATTCTGCTCATCAACAGATCGACCCACACAAAATACTTATCATGAAAGCATCTCTAATTTCTGTGAAAGAGTTAGTGGATACACAGGGATATTTTTATGTCATAATCCAAGAAAGCCCCTCAGTTTCTGCCTCATTTTCTTTCTATGTGTAGAGATCTTAACTTCAACAGCCTGATGATGTTTCCCAAAGCGATAGAGGCCTTGCCCAAACTGAAGGAACTGTGAGTATACTTAATGACCGCTGATGTTATTAAGGCTTTTAACAGGGTTTTGGGTCATAGTATCTGATTTAAGATTTGGTTAAAAAGTAAATGAATGATCAGATTGATCTGGTTTCCTAATTAATGATGCTAAAGACTTGCATTCATGGTTTTGTCTCCATCTTATTAATTCACCATCAATAAGAGTGTCTGAACATTGTATCTTTTACCTTCTTCTTTTAGTGGGTTTCACAGCAACAATATTGCATCTATACCTGAAGGAGCCTTTCATAACAATCCTCTGTTACGAACCATGTAAGTTTTATGATTTCAAAAACAAAGCAGGTGTACTCAATTCAGTCCTACGAGGGCCGCGATCCCAGCGGGTCTTTCATGCGTTCCTGCTAAATGGATCCAACACTATCAGGTTGTGCACAAAGACTCATTTGAGTTAGCTGTGTTGGAGCATGGATACTTGGAAAACCTAATGGATTGTGCCATTTGAAGCACTGAATTGAGTATCCTTGAGCTAAAGACATCACAAGATTGATGTCCAGAAGATGGTGCCATACTCACATAGTGAATCATTTTGCAACGCACCCCTTCTGCTTTTTCTGCCCTCCCAGACATCTTTATGACAACCCTCTGTCCTTTGTGGGAGTCTCAGCCTTCCAGAATCTGTCTGATCTGCACTCTTTGTAAGTCCTGCTGTCAGACACAACAACGTTCTCCAGTCAGCAGTGATGGAAACATTCTTAAAAACACTCAAATATATTTAAGGTGTTCTTATGTCATCTACACTTATTTATTGAAATTTACAGTACACGTTTTGCTATTCATCAAATGTGTTTCAGGATGTTGCGTGGAGCGAGTATGATGCAGGACTTCCCAATCCTTACATGGACTAATAATCTTGAGAGTCTGTGAGTTAAGGTTGATTCTTTGTTTCTTTGATTGTGCTGCTCTTTTCTATCAATCGATTGTTTTTTTTTTCTTTGTTTTATCTCCAGGACTCTTTCGGGAACCAAAATATCATCATTACCTGCTGATCTGTGTGATGATCTGAAGTTGCTTCGGACACTGTGAGATACTTTTCTTCTACTTGTTATTGTTATCTTGGTTAATACATCATTCTGTCTGGAGTCAGACTAATTGATTACCTAGCCGATTATAATGGGTAATATTAGCTTCTTTCAAAATAGCCATTATGTGTTTTGCCAATTTAAATGCAGATTTATTCTTAATTTCTCATAAAATAATAAATGCTGTTAAATGTCGGAGCAGTGCAAAATTATGTCCTTGTGGTGTTTGTCCACGGGAGTAGCTAGTCAGGCAACATTGCATTGGGACTGAGCGGAGTCAACGAGTAGGTTAATAACGTTGTGAAATTAATAATGACTCAGCAGTTCTCCAGTTACAGTTTAACTCTACCTGTCATGTGTAAAGACACGTGCTTTGTTGCATCAACCATGCTTTTAATTTATGTAGTATTACTAAAGTAATACCAACCTGGTTAGTTTAGAGTCTACACTGATATTAAGTATGGCCTGTAGTCCGGTGCAGTCAGTGAATTCAATCTGTAAAATCAGGAATGACTCGTCACAATAAGCAATCTATTCGTACCATTGGGTGGAGCTGATCTTCCGTTATTATACACAGTCCTCTCCGTTAGGAAAACACACTTTTATCATGTCTGTTAGCAACATCATTGCTGTGCTAGCTTATCATGATGATAGTTAAGGACTGGATTGAGCTGTATGGAAAATGAATAACCTCTATCCAAATGTTTGATGCTTCATTATTTGCCCATTAAAGCAAAGCAAGTACTGAAGCATGAAAATACTGGGAAACATTAAAATACTCTGTCTTCAATTCATATATTTGTTGTTGTAAGTGGTAAGGGACCAAAATAATGTTTTATATTAATTTATTATTCATGTATTATTTCTTTTTATTTAATCAGCCGACAAATCGATTATCAAATTTTTTTTCTGCCGACAAATGTAACCGGTATCGCAAAAAAAGAAAAAAAAAATCATAATGGTCGAACCCTAATTCTGACTGACATTAGACTGGTTGCATGTTGATTTGGGTTGGGCGCTTCAAGTGATTTTTAAGTCAACTAGTCAGCCTAGTGAAAATTAGTTGTCAATTAGTTGTGTTATCATCAATAACTTAATGAACATTTTTTTTCATTGACCAATTGTAGATTACGTGTAAAATGTTGTATGAGTGTTTTTCCACACACAACATTTTGTGGGCTCTATTGTCTGTAAATGAGAAAGTGGGTCAGGAAGACGTCATCAACATGGCTGCATCAATGGGATGTAGCCTCTCCTGATAGCTGTATGTCGTGCTAGGTGAACTAAACACCATGCTAACAGGAGCATTCAGCTACAACAAAACTAGTTATTTTTTTCATCACCTTTCCATTTGTCTTCTATTTTTTGGTTCCGAAATGCAACATTTCCGTGATGTTTTATTCAACATCTATTACTTTCACTATCAGTGAAAACTGCAGCAGAAACAGCTGCTTCCTCATCTAAACCATAAACAGCAGGTGGAGACAAGTATTAAATTCTTCTTTTTACAATAACTACAACTAGATTTGTCAACCTGCAGCAAACAAAACACATTCTCTCATTTCCTGCCATTTTCTACACACATTTTTGTGTTAGCTGTTAATGTAAAAGGTAATAAGCTGCTAAATAGTTTACATGTGCATGTAATCTACATTACTTTGTTCCCCATACACATGGTAACTGGAATAGAGTGATGCCTGCATTTAGCATCCCATCCTGCACTATCCTTGATTTCAATCATCACTTCTACAAATAGTTATCTGTTAGCAGTCATCTATTTTTTATGTTAGTTTGAAATTAAACAAAAATAAAAGGATTGTAGAAATTGTGTCTAGATTGCTTGATGGTTTAAACTATATCTTTGATATTACTTATGTTACCTAAGTTGAGATGTAAGATGTAACAGAATCATATATACCACGTTATATAAAAATTGTTGCTATTTTCTGTGTTGTCTAATATCCGTAAGTATCTTTCTTTAACAGAGACCTTTCCTACAATGAAATAAAGCAGTTACCATCCCTCCAGGGCTGCATCCAAGTGCAGGAGATGTGAGTGTTGAGTATATGAAAGCTATTTCAGATTTCATTGCAAACAAGATAAATACAGCTTAAAAGACAGATTTGTTTTCAAATACTCAGTAAATAATGTGATTTTTTGTAACCTTCATTATCTGTTCCCAATTTGTAGAAGTTTTCAGCACAATCACATTCAGCAGATCGACAGGGACACTTTTCAAAGTCTCTCTGCTCTCCGCTTGCTGTAAGTCTTCTAAGTCCTACACATACAGTAACAAACTGTGGAGTTGTAAAAAAGTCAAAGCAATTTATGTCTGCATTGTTTGTGTTGTGATGCTGTATAGAGACTTGAGCAGGAATGAAATCCGAGTCATCCACAGAGATGCATTCCTCACCCTCAGTGCACTCACCAACTTGTGAGTAGGATCTGTTTTATTTTACAACTGCTTATTAGACTAAAGGCCCATTTATGCTGTTAGGGATGTAAATGAAGACGTGGTTTCAAACATTGCCATATGTCGCCGCCCTCTTGCTTTCATGTTTTTTTGTTTTGCTGTAGTTGTTAAGTCTGTTCACCCAATAGTGTACAGCCCTGATTTTGGAGTTAACTTCTGTGTTTTGACAGGAGATGATTGCTGCTTGAAAATGGATTAAATTACCTGCGTAATCGATGCAATAGACAAACGAAACTTCATTTTTGTATCTGTCTTCTACATCAATTATAAATGGCCCTTAAGAGCAAAACTTTGTTGCTTTTCTGTCTACTCTTGTTGAATAAAGCTTAACTTCCTGTTTCTGAACATGTTTGTAGAGATCTGAGTATGAACTCCCTGGCTGGGATTCCAACGAGTGGACTAAGCGCTGTTAGCCAGCTGAAGCTCTCAGGGAATCCACAGATGAAAAACACGCTCACGGCAAAAAACCTGCCAAAACTTCGGTGAGGAAGAAAATACCTTTTCAAATGAAGAAAAATGTTTACAGCAAAGGTTTCGGGATGTCATAATACATATATTAAGCCACAAATATACCTCAACATATATGTTTGTCTTTAATTGAAATATCAAAGTATGTATTTCAACAGGTATGTTGCTAAAAAAAAAGTTTTGTTTTAGTAAAGGAACTTTGCATAAACATCAGTGTACGGTGGTGAAAACAAAGGTTTTTACGATCAAATTATTCCTGGTTTGGATTGACATCTCCACCAGGTTAGAGTAAGTAAATGGACAATTACCAAGGTACACAATAAATATAACAGAAAAAAAACTAATAATAGGAACAAGGATAGATTTGTATTTGGATGAATATGTATTACAATATATCACATTTAATTCAATAACAATGTAACGTGAAGTAAATTTAGGTATTTTACAAGTAAAAATACTTTGAAAACATGGCATACTGTATACACTATGCTGCACAAATTCAGATTTAATGGTTTGTGCTATTTAGCAGATACCTTGAAAATTAATCAAAAATGTGTTTGAAGAGCACATAGTATGTTTATCTGCTGTGTTTAAATTATTATATTGTATTTTATTTTTGTGTCAAAGGCTTTATTTTGCATACCTACTTGGTCACTTTGGCATGAAAAATTAGAGATTTCATTTACTTTGTCTAAACAATGAGCTCCAGTTGGAGCTTGCATGTCACTCACCATGATCATGTGAGTTTTTTCCAAAGCAAAGAATTAGTGATCCATCACCACTTTTTAGACATTTTCCCCAAATCTTCTCATTGTCAGAAAACACTTTTTCAGGAGAAACGTCTCCTATGCTGAACTAATTACAAACTTTTTATACTAATGATTGGTGCAAAGCGTGTCTACAGGTGAAAAAATTAAAATTAAAAAGCTGAAGATGAAAATGCCGTGATGACCTTCATGCAAAAAACCAGACTAAATCTCATTTTCTCAATGTAAAAGCTGCTTAAAGTCTGTTATACAATCATAGCCATACTATGGAAACACTCACATACACTATAACCAGATATCTGCAGACAAACCCACAAGTTGCATTTGTCTAGACATGAGATTCTCAGCCATTTTTGGCATTTACAGACTTCAGCTGGAATTAAACAGCCTCTTGAAGAGACTTTTCTTTCTTTTTAAACATTTTCATTTGTACAATTTTGTCTGTTTGTAGGTCTATCTCTGTCCCTTACGCCTACCAGTGTTGTGCGTTTGTTGGATGTGAGTCTTTGAAGAGTTCTTCTGAGGAAACTGATGTGAAGAAATCAACAGGTTTGATTGCTTCAGACTGCTTTTTCTGTGGAACTGGAAAGTTGACTAAACTAATAACTTCTTTTCCTTTCTGCTGCTGGTTACAAATTGATGCAGAGAAGTTGCAAGAGTACAAAGAAATATTGTCAGTGTTTAATGACAACTGTGTAGCAAAAGCACAGAAATGGTGTTGCTCGCTTTCTTTGTAGTAACCCTGAACTTCTGTTATTGTCAAAGAATATAAACAAGAATGTGGAACATCAGCCATAAATAGGGCTTGATATTACCACCAATTTCCTGAATTGATCAGATGAGCTTTATGATCAGAGGAGAACATTAGTTTTCCTTGATTATTAAATGTGTTCCCAGTGAACTATGTGATAACATGTCTGTATGTGTGTGTAGCATCAGGGGGAAGTATGCCATGGACATAGAGAACAGCTACAATATGCTGTCATGTAAATTAGATAAATAACATCAGACAGGACAAAGTGTAAAGCTGTTATAGAGGAAATTACACTTTAAATGACTTATTTTGTGACTTGGCGCTGTAAAGAAAACATGATTAAAATAAATGAGTGGGAGTGGTAGGTTTTCTTGTAATGGTTGAGGAAGAATATAAACAAAATATTTGACTCTATACGTGCTTGGTGACGTCATTTCCTGCCATTTTCTGCCCACATTTCTGGGTTAGCTGTTAATGTAAAAGGTAATAAGTTGCTAAATAGTTTACATGTGCATGTAATCTAATGGTGAATGGGGAAAAATATCCAAATTTAGCTTTATCTCTGCAACAGAAGCTTTAGACGGACGCCACACAGGCAACCTTTCACTTGTATATGTATGAATATATGCTCTGAGCTTCAGACTCAAATAGATTGTTAGCAGAGTCCTTGCCAGAAAAACTTAGAAACAACACAAACTTGCTCAAAACTGAGTTTGTTTTTCCCTTTAGCAATTTTGATCCCCTTTTTAAATGTTGTACGTTTTATTTCAGGTGGGGAGGATGTGGAGCGACTCTCCATGATAATGCATTGCTCACCTTCACCAGGTAAATGGTGGTTTACGGCTTCCATTCTGTGTATTTGTGTTTATCAAACATTAGTCAAACGCTTTGAAATAAACCAGACACAAATATGTGAAATGTTGATTTTGTCTTTGCACGTTGCTTATTACTTCAGGAGCCTTTAAGCCTTGTGAGCACCTCCTGGGTAACTGGATGATTCGTCTGACAGTCTGGTTCATCTGCCTGGTGTCACTGGTCTTTAACAGCCTGGTGCTCGTAGTCACCTTCTCTCCCATTCAGCGAGCAGCCGGTCACTCCCATTACCCGACTCCATCTCTGTCTCCAGCCAGGCTGCTGATGGGACTTCTGGCCCTGGCCAACTTCCTCACAGGCTTATATGTTGGTGTGTTGACTGTGCTCGATGCTGCTACTTGGGGATCCTTCGCTGAGTCCGGAGTGTGGTGGGAAATGGGCCCTGGCTGTCAGATAACAGGAGCTCTAGCTGTCTTCTCATCCGAATGGTCAGTCTTGTTGCTGTCGCTGGCAGCCGTGGAGCGCAGCGTTGCTGTGCGGATGGTCCTTGGGAAAGCAATGATGTCACCCAGGAGGAACGGCAGCAGCCATCGCAAATACTTCATAAGAAATCGTCGCTTCGGCTTGGCTGCAGCGCTACTGGGGCTGCTTGCTGCTGCGGGAGCCTGCCTTCCTCTCCTGGCAATCACAGAGCAGTCCTCATCTCCTCTCTGCCTTCCGTTTGCTGGTGGGGAGAGTCCTGCTCTGAGTGTTACAGTCATCCTTGTGCTGCTCAACGCTCTGGCTTATCTCTTCACAGCTGCAGTTTACACCCAACTATACTGCCACCTCGGCCGGGTGGAGCTGGCAGATCCAGAGCAGACAGGCGCCCTGCGCCACGTAGCTTGGCTCATCTTCACCAACTGCATCTTCTTCTGTCCGGTGGCCGCTTTCTCCTTCGCCCCTCTGTTGACTGGCTCTACAGCTGGTGGCCCAGAGATTGCAAAGTCTGTCACCCTCATTTTCTTCCCGCTGCCTGCATGTCTAAACCCGGTGTTGTACGTCTTCTTCAGCCCGGCCTTCAGAGAGGACTGGCTGAGACTTCGTGGCCTTAGAGGTTTGACCAGGGAGGTCAAGGCTGGCACTGAAAGTCACTGTGATGACAGTGGCGGAGGTTCAGAGCTCACAGACAGAGGCTCCTCCACTCATCTGGGCTTTGACTGTGGTGTGTACACACAGCTTTGTGGAGAGACAGTTGTATGTGAGCAATGTGAGGCAGCACTGCATGCCAGGACCTGCTCTTCCCCCTCCTCCACAGTCTGCAGACATTTGGTGAAGTCTCACAGCTGTCCCACCCTCCTGGCTGGAGCTGCAGTGTGCCAGCGCTCTGAGGGGTTTTGGGCAGAAAGCGGCACACCCTCTGCTCAGTCTGAGTACGCTGACGAAGGAGACTCATTTGTGTCAGACAGTTCAGACCAGGTTCAGGCCTGCGGTCGAGCCTGCTTCTGCCAAAGTAGAGGCCTTCCACTTGTACACTACCCATACAACATACCTCGAGTCAAGGACTAAGAACTCCTCTGAGCTCCACCCCTTGTGTGCACAGACCTGTCATGTGAATTTAGATTCTCCAAGAGTATAATTTTTTTTTAAATATCAAATAAGAAATGTGCCGACTACCTTGTAAATCATCAAGCACTTATGTATGTAATTACTGTGTCAAGAGATGCAAAACAATCATTTAAAGGGAATTTGGCTTTTTTATGTTAGAGATGATCTTTAAGTGAGATGAACAGAGCATGTTTTGTTACAAACTGCTTGACAACAGATCTTGCAAAATGATAGTTTGCCACCCGTGCCTGCCTAATGCTTTCAACTGGTTTGATGATATATATATATATATATATATATATATATATATATATATATATATATAGGTGTAGAGAGGAGAGGGGGAGGGGGGGGGGGGGGGGGGGGGGGGGGGGGTAGGGGGGGGGGGTGAGGGGGGAGGGGGGGGGGGGGGGGGGGG
>JBAMHX010000001.1:13749166-13782620 GCA_037177515.1 Pseudomugil tenellus
GGTGGGGTTCAGAAGTGGGTTTTTCCGATCTATAAATTTTTATCCACTTAGATTTAAAGAAAGATTGAACTGTTTTTGGGGGGAAAGGGGTTCCTCCCCCCCCCCCCCCCCCCTTTGGCCAAATCCTCCTGAATTGCAATTCTGTATTTGTCAGTTTTTGTCTTTATGTTTTGTCATATTGTTCTGATTGCTTTACTCCTTGTTCAATAAACTTTGTCTATTATGTTTCACTTCAGAACCAGACTGCTCATCTTTGGTAATCTAAAATTCCCGTTACACTGTAAATTAGTGTGTCAACTATTGCTTTGTTAACCATTTGCTACTCATTAATTAATTAACACAGCATCAGTTGAATGTTTTATTATAATAAATGTTATGTTTTGAAATAATAACCCACCATAGTGATTGCTTCGGCATTATGACTGTACTAACCTTGGGTATACCCCGCACTGCGCAGCTGAGGGTGGCGTTATATCCTGCTATAATGGAGCGGCTCACCAAAGGATGTGTGAACTTTGGAGGCTCAGAGAAATCATGCTCTTTATAGGAGGGTGACTTGTACATGATACCTAAAGAAGCACAAGTGATTATTAATTTCTTTTGTTAAACTTTTTTTAAAATTTCCGACAAAATCTACTTTTTTTCTGGCTAAAACCTACCTGTTTTCTGGATGTACACACTGTCTTTTGTGGTGCAAGGATCTGGACTGAGACCAACCAGGTTAATGGAAAAAACTCGGAAGACATACTCATTCCCCATGATGAGGTCCGACACAACACAGTGAGTTCGCCTGTACTGGTCGTGGACTGTGTACCATTCCTGCACATGAATAAAAAGAGCTTCAATCAAGTTTGACAGCAGCTGCAGTTTTATTTGTTCAGCTGAGGCACAAATCACTGAATGACAAAACATGATAAATTCAAATTATTTCAAATGACAGCATGTCAGGACCAAAAAAATATTTTCATGTCTGTTTTGATTGTGAAAGTACCACTCGAAGCTCACTATGACTCTATATACAACTCTAAGGTTTTACATGTAAATGCATTAAAATAAAAATATTGAACTGTCTTATTATTTATTTGACAAAAATTGAAATGTGTGAAAAACTAAGCGCATCTTCAAATGATAACTTACATAAATTATTTAAAGTGAACTGACATGATCAGTGAAATGTCATTATGGGAGCGTTTTGGTCCACTCTTCTTTAAAACAGTGCTGCAATTCATTAGAGTTTGCAAACATTTAGTTAAACGCAGCTTTTTAAAGTTCCTGCCATAGTATTTCAATCAGGTTATGAGCTGGACTCTGAAAGCACCACTGTCATGACGGATTCTTTTCTTTTTCACCGACTGTGTTGATGATTTGCAGGTGTGCCTGAGCTCTTTGACCTGTTGCATGACCCAATTTCCAACATGTTCTCACACCCAATGCGTCAGCATGGAATGGTCAGGGTCTCTTAGCATCATATGCTGACTAATTAGGCATCTCCTTTTCGTCATACATGAAGAAATTGATAAATTTGACAGAAGAATCAATTTGAATGTTATCACCTGACTGAATGAGCATTATCAGTAGGTTATCAGCCTATTCGTTTGGGCTAGTAAGGCCTTAATGAGCCTTCTAGTAGTTTGGTAGGTTTCTATCATCTATTACCTTCTGATCAGCAGCATTGATACAAGAACAAGAGACATAATGGATATCACTGTGATTTTCAGTGGAAACTGTTGCATTTTGAGATAGATTGTGGATTTATGCAAGTTAACTGTGTTACACAACAAAAGTTTCACGAATTATGTCATTCTGCTAATATCTGGTGGGACATCCATTTTCTTCTGCTTTTCCTGGTCGGTGAGTCACAGGGTTGCAAACTTGGGGCGGGGTGGGGTGGGGGGGGGATTCCCTTTATGTTGTCACAACCTTACCAGAGAAGTGTCCAGGAGGACTCATAACAAAATCGAGCCACTTTTCCATAATTAAGTACATTTACAGGCTGAACAGTCATAATTGAGGTATGTTTGCTGCTAGAATATAGTAAGTGGCACTACGAGATGGCTAAAGTGATTAAACTGCTTTACATTTTGTTTTCTGTTAAAAATTTAGCATACAACTGATAATAACTAATTTACAATATTTATTTCATAATTAGCCAGAAAAAGTGCGTTTTATAAATCCTTCTCCCTGTTAACGGCTCTGTTTTTCTTTTACTATCTTCCCTTCTTATTAGCTCTTGGTGCCAATCTTCATTAAACTCCCCGAAGCTTTTTTTGTGGGCGGTTTAGCTAGATTATCTTTATTTAAACCACGTTTTTAGTTTTTCCTCACCACAGACTTTTTGTTACTGAATAAATACTAATTTGGCTGCACAATATACTTTAAATATGAAGAAAGGGTCATTTTATGTACCTGTTTCAAATGGAAAACCAGAAAATTGACCAGACAAAAATCACTTTTTTTGCTAAATTGTTTAACAGAAAGCAAAATGCAAAGTAGTCTGAGACTGGTGATGTTTGCCTTGTCTCTAGTTCTTGTAACAACAATTCTAATCAGCAAAAGAAATAGATGATAACAACCTACCGACCTACTAGGAGACACAATACTGACTAATAGGAATGGGCTAAATATCTAATGATAATGCCCATTCAATTGGGTGATAACATTAAAATCTGTGATGCAGATTTTGTGGGAGTTGAATGTAAAGCTGTTGTTTATTTCAACTCGTCCATATACGGGTATGCCACAAATGGTTTCTAAATTAGTCGGCATGTGATGCTAAGGGACCCTGATCATTAGTCAGACTGATGACGCATTTCGGAGCGAGAGCGTCACTGACTGACTCTTAAATACTTTAGTATAGAGAGGTCATGGTCAACTTAATGACTGCAAAGTGCCCAAGTCCTGTAGCTCCTGTTATCCCCCATACACACACACACACGCATGCACACACACAGAGGGTTCAGGTTCAGAGTAAAACCTACACAAAGTCAAGCTGATTAAAATGTGGTAGAGAAACATCTACCTACTTTCATAATCTATCTGAAACTGAAGGAGCTGTGAAAGTGCTCTCAGTTCATTTTTCAGGCACAGCAGTGAAACAGTATGTGGGCAGATTTGACCTGTACTTTTATCTTTGGCATGTAACAGCCACACTGTTATTGGTAACATGATGATCGTCATCTCGAAGCTTGCTGTGTTGCAAGTAAAATTAATTTGATCTAATAATGACTGTAGTGAAACATAAACCATAAGCCATGCTGGCTGGGGAACAATGATTCTGCGTCATTGCACAGTTACAGACCAGGTCAAGGCTGTGTGGACAGGAGTAGGACATTCCTGGACAACATTGTCTCTGGCAGCTTGAGGTGGAAGAAGGTGGCAGTTGGAGGTCTTGCCAACAGACATTTAATGCATTACTACATGCCCACAGAGGACAACGCATGCTCAGCATTGGCTAAATACATAAAACATGTCACATGGGACGCTAAAAGATGTTTTGCTTATGCAGCTTTCATCCTCCCACAGTCTCCCCAATAATAAAGACCAAAATAGATCAAGTCAAAATCAATTTAAACTGAGTGGAAGGATCCCAGAAGAGCTGCAGCTACACAGTTCATCACTATGAAGGCCTTTTCCTCTATGAACCATTAGATGCCAAGTTGTGATTTGGTTCACACTATTTTTACAATACCTGCCGGATGTACATTTTACAACGTGTCATATTTTAGAGCAATACTTGAAGTTCTCTGTCAAGTTTGGCCTTTCACATAAAAACCTTTGTGAGTGAAATGTACTTTTTGTAATGCTTTATAAGCTCATTTTGATTCTATTACTGCACATCGAACCTGGAGAAATGCAGATTTCTCTGCTGTGTTGTAGTTCTTATTATCTAAAGGACAGTTAAGTTAGAAACATTAGGAAAGGGCTGAAATTTTCTTGAAGCTTTCTTGCTGATGTCATGTGATGGAAAAAGTTAAGTTGTGTTTAAGTTATACAAATAAAGTGAATTTCCATGAACAACAGCAACAAATGGGATTTAAAAGAGTCTCACCATTGTCTTCTTGTCAGCTTTCTGAATAGTGTAACCAGTTATTTCACAGTTCCCGTTATCCTTTGGTGGCTTCCACTCAAGTGCCACATTGAAACCCCAGATATCCACAATCTTCAAAGCCTCAGGAGGTCCAGGGAGATCTACAAAATATAAATATACAGTAGGTTAGAAAAAAAGATTTATGTTATCAGTTCAAAACCTAGAATGTATTTATTTGCCTGCCACACGGGGGGCTGCACATATTAAGTAATGCATACCAACTATCTGCAGTGTGATTTTCGATGTATCCTCCACATTCTCAATCTGTACCCGGAGGTCGTACTGGCCCGAATGGTTCCGTTCTGTCTTACGGATGAAGAGGATTGTGTCTACTTCGCTGTTCCTCACACTAGCAAACGAGGGGTTCAGGGGCTCACCTCCTTTGCTCCAAATCACTTTTGGCCTTGGCTTACCCTGCAAACCAACAGAAAATGAAGCTCAAAAAATGGAATCATTCAATTTATATACCGCTTAATCCATGAAGGCCCATCACAGAAGCTCCAAATATGGTATTTCACATTATGATTCATCTGATTAAGGTTTCTCTATTACACTAATAGTTTCTTAAGAAAATGTTATTCCAGTTCTCTGGTGGTTAGCATTTTACTAATCAACAAGGCCCGTGGCGTTGGAAGTGACGGCTAGGGGTATATTCCCAAACGCCCCCAATCCTCCTATTCCCCAATCCTCGAATACACACAATACAATAATATATAGCAGCACATGTTCAGTCACAAAGCTCCACCTGGTGTCAAATCTTTGTACCAGCTCGGTATGACGTCAGGACAGGATGCAGCCTGAGGTCATGGCCTTTTATTTGCACTTGATTTGAGGTAAATGAGACAAACAGTTCCAGATATATAAGGTAGTCAAAAATATTACTTTTTTGCATAAAGCATCACCTGGTGGGGAAACTATAAATCTCAAAATCATGATACAGGTCATCCTCTTGGGGAACTAAATAGGTATACTGAGTATCAAATTCCAATTGTAAAAATTGTTTGAGTTATCCCGCTCCCATCCCACTTGGGGTTCAGAGATATAATGAAAGCTTGTAGGAGAAAGGATACGCTTATGTCCTTATACGTACTCCAGCGCCACTATAACTGGTTCGGAAAAATAGAAAAGAAAGTCTCAGAAAACCTTTTCATGCAACCTTTTAGTGAATCTTTTCTTAAAAATGTGACTCTTCCCCCTGCTGTTCATGTCTGACTGGACAACATCTGGAAGCTGGTTAAGAAATTGCATCCATGTTTGTGCTTAGATGCCAGAATTAGGGTTATTAAATGGTATGTTATTAAATTAGTTAGGAAATATTTTAAAATTAGACTGCAAAATCTTTAATGGTGGTTTATAGAGAATTGTACAACACCTGGAATGGAATAACAATGTTAACGGTCTCTCCAACTTTCTTGACAAGAGTCTGGCGGAGATTTCTGGGAAGCCATATTTTAGGGCGTTCTGTGAAATACAATCAGGAAACGTGACAAACAAATCAGCAGGAAAACTAAACAGTTAAATAAGCAGCATTGTTTTCACCTGAAATATGCTTTTAAGCAATAAAATAAGGCTGTGATTATGTATTATGAGTTGAAGTTGTGTAGAAAAATTTCATGTATTAACTTAATTACCTTGCTCTTAATTAATGTCTAGCTGAAAGGTGTGACTATAAGGCTCCTAAACTGATGTCATTCTGACCTTTAGTAAACCATCTGCTAAGACCTTGGTTGTTGTAGTCGAAGCAAGGCCGGCATCCTTCCATCAGGGAAATGTTTAGAAAAGAGATTGACGCATGTAACCAGAGTCTTTAAACAAAGCTCCCCTATCTGACTGGGGCAGAATAGCTCCAGACTTCTGTGAGGCCACAGATCTTTGGGAATATTCTCCCTGAGTTATGACCTCGTACCATGTCTGTATGTCTTGATGTTTTGTCCCTTTATGTTTCAATGTTTAATGTATGTTCATCTTCTTTTATCTTCATTATTAAATTTATGTTCTTCTCGATCTAAAGAAACCAGTATCCTCGTCCTTCACAGGAATAACGGTCTCCCACAGTTGACTAATCATGTTTTGTTAAAATACCAGCTAGGAAACTGAAGAAGCAGGAAGTTGTTAATATACTTACGCATGATCTCTCTGATTGTGACAGGTTGTGCTAGAGTCGCAGGAGCGCTAGGTCCTGCCATGTTGTAGGCTCGCACACGAAACTGCAGTTTGTCTCCAGTGGTGAGATCTTTGATTGTCAGCGATGTCCTGTCTGTGAGATCTTGCATTGCTGGGATCCATTCATCAGCTGCCAACAGGCCATGCAAAAAATGTAAAACAACAATTTGCTTGCTATTCTACAGCTAAAATAAAAATTCACATTAACACACAAGTCTGCAATACTTTAAGGAAAAAGAGAGATGGATACGAATTGATTTATCTTTTCATCGCTTTTGATGATCTTAATGTCTTTTGCAAGCTGTGTTTACATCTGAAGAGATCAGATGTGGTGTTTCAAAGCAATTAACTCACTTTTAATTACACATACTATAATAAGCCTTCCTTATCAAAAGCATGCAGGCATCTGGCTCCAGCACTTACTGCCCTCCTTGCAGTACTCAACCCCATAACCCTCCAGCGCTGCTGCACCAATCCTCTCTGGAGCCCGCCATTTCAGCGCTATGGAAGTGTCATTGATGTCATCCACGCACAGTCCGATGGGCTCACTTGTAGGAGCTTAGAGAAAAGCAGAGGACAGGTAAGCGACCCTTTTCGTCAGTTAAAACAGTAATGCAATAAGGTTCGAGTGAATCTCTCAATGAAATTATGAGCTGGAAAGGTTTGAATGATCAAGTTAACATACACAGTGACAAAAGTTCAGGTTTCTCATTGCCTTAGACTAGCATGTAACTTTCACAGCAGTGGTAATATCATAAATGTCATTTGAACACATATGCAATGGCTTTATTAGCCACCGTGAAATGATTAATTTTAAATGACAACTTAACTCTGTAAGCCTTTAAGACCTTGCTTCATGAGTTAGGTAAAGCAAATCTGATTAAAAATGAAGAAATGTGTTCAAGTTAACCTAACTAATTCATGTTTATCTGAGGCAAATTGTGAGTATGTTTTTAATTTGACATTGACTTACTACATGTTTAAACAAAGGAACAAACAACTATTAATATTCATTTCCCAAAGGATGTGGTGAAAATGCAAAATAAGATTTTTTTGTTCTGCAATGCAATAATTAAAGAACAAGGCCTATGCTGTAGTAAACGACGATCAGGGGTATATCCCTAAAAGCCCCCAATCATCCTGTTCCCCAATCCTCGAATAGAAACAATACAATAATATAAACCTGCACGTGTTCAGTCACAAAGCTCCACCTGGTGTGGAAACTTTGAACCAACCCTGTATGGTCAGGATGCATCCTGAGGTCAAGACCTTTTATTTGCACTTGATTTGAGGTCAATGAGACAAACAATTCCAGAGATATACGCCAAAACCTGATTTTCCAAGCATAAAGCGCCACCTGGTGGGGAAACCATGAATTCAAATATCGTGAAATTTGATACAGGTCGTCTCATTGGGGAAAAAAATAGTACACACAATATCAAAATGAAATTGTTAATAGGTCCAGGGGTATAGTCAAAAATCAGATATGCGTGCACAAATTGCCATCTGGTGAGAAATCATGAATCCTAAAATCGTGAAATTTGAGCCAAGTCGTCCCCTTGGGGACCTAGGTATCAAAATCCAATTGTAAAAATTGTTCGAGTTATCGCGCTCACACAAAAGATATAATGCAGCGGTGGTGGTGGTGGATGCTGCAGCGGTCGGTGCAAAACCATAATACACTTTACATTCGGGGATATAATTAAAATGTTGACTAATACAAAGCTAGGATTCTCTTCAGCTATTTGTATGTGTGCACAGCTACCAGTACAGCATATATGAAGTCTGTCAGTAAATACAATTGGGCACCGTTACAAATGCATGGAAACTCACAACCAGTTGCTTCACAATGTAAATGCTTCATCATAGCGGCATATTCTACTTCTAGCACTAAACAGTACTTCCTGCACTCTAAAACTCAGACAGAGAGACTTCAACGTTTACATATGAGCAAACTTTACCATGTCTTAAACACAGCTTCAAGTTTGTTTATTTTATCTGTCAGTGATAAAAGGGTTCAAAAAGACAGTTGAAAGGTTTAAACTTTGTCCTCCATTTGTTGTCCTGTCCTCCATTATAGACATCTCCTTGGGCTTATAAAAGCTCCCTAAACTTTTCCAGCGCATAAACTAGATTCCAATTTTAAAAATCTGTGACACTGGATAAAGCAAAAAGGTTCATGAAAAAAATTAACAGAGCTGTTCACAGTTAAGCTGCACTGGAAATAATTGCTCACAAATCTAGTGGGCTGGAAAAACCTTGACTCAACCCAGTGGAATGAATCTTTAAGGTTTATCTGTATTCATTAAACTTTTATGATGCAAAGTGCTACTCAAGTTCAAAAAGTTCAGCTATGATTTAGTGGCAAACACATTATTAACCTCTTATTGGTTTTATGGTACTTTTAATATAATTAAACCAGCAATATATTACTCTATAAAACTGCGTACCATCATTTTTTACAGTAAAACATGAGCTGTCTAACTGACCTGTAGTTCACTGCTGGGCTGAATTCTAAGTGCTTGTTGTGCTTCATGTCCCATGGGAATAAAACGACTGGACCGGTTACTGGTTCACTGGTTACATCCCACGCAATGCTATCAGTGCAAAGTTGCCAAAAGCTAACCAGTGTTACAAGATGTTTTAACAGCACCGCCTAAAAGAAGTTGTTCTTCTGGTGAAGTAGGAAAATAAATATTGTCAGAACTGTATATGTAGACACGAGCCTTAAACAACGAAATAATTTAGCTATAAAATCGCTCTGACAAAACATCTGGGACTGATTAATTCTTATTCAAGTCAAGCAGTTACAAAATTATTGGTGCAACTTAAAAGAGGCCAAATGTAGAAAAAAATTAAGATAAGGTGAAATGATATGCATGATATACTGACACATAATTGCAGCTTTGGTCTTTATTGGCAACACAACCTCTAAATACAACACAGCTCCTGTTAATAGATCTATGCTAACTTTGTAGCAAATTCAAAGACCAGGGTTAATGTCAGGGCTTTTTTCATGCACAAGTACAGTGCTCACTTGACACCACTAGGAGAATACTCGTTATGGAAATAAAGCTCTCAGTGCGCCTGTGAAGTAGTATTTAGTCAAGCACATTTTTTATATTACACCTATCTGTCGAAACCCTGTTGAGACACAGAAACGTGTCAAATTTAAGTTGTTGCCTTGCCGTTATAAAGACCCAGGCTAAGTATAAAGTGTTAGCAAATGTTAGTAGCCCCTGTCAAAGGTCAAGGTCTTCCAAAGATGAAGAAGCTTGATGCTAGTGGTTTGTCGGTAGCTCAGAATACTCTAGAATAGGATGCAGCGTCCATAGCAGGAATCTACTTTCGACATTTTACAAAAAGCAATATAAAGATGAACACGTAAATGATTTTAACCCAAGTAGGATACTGAAATATTAGTTTTTAAATATAAACATGTAAAAATATTAAAAATGCCTACTACAAACAGGTTGGGGTTCTGGCTCAAAAACAGGCTCAGCAGGGGTGTCTTCTGCTTGGGGTGCAGCTTCCTCCTCTGCAGGGGAGGGTGCACTCTCTGCAGCTGGAGACTCATTTTCAGCTGGAACTCCCTCCTCTGCACTGAGGATTGCTTCTGAAGAGGGCTCTGCTGGTGGTTCACTACCTACTGCAGGAGGTCCAGGTGTCTCTGTGGGAGCCTTGCTGACATCAGGGTCTGCTGGTTCCTGCACTGGAACATGTTCCTCTTCTTCTTCTTCTCCCACTAAAGCGTGTTCCTCTTCTACTGGTGCTCCCACTGGTTTGCTTTCTTCTGCTGGTTTCTTCTCTGCTGTCTTCGGGAGCTTGGGTTTTGTCATTGTGTCTCGGGGCTGATTGAGGTCGGTAGATGTGTATGTTTAACGTCTTCTAAGCTATGTGCTCATCCTGTCATTGTCTCTTTTACACTCATGGTCTGTCGCTCTTGTCTTGCTGTCTTTTCTTTAGTAACAATGCAGCAGCCTCCGCAGTAGCAACAAACACTTATATGCTCAGCAGTCGGCCGAAGCAGAGTTCAATGCTTCGAGCCATTATTTATAGAGATGGATGCCATGGATGGTTTCCTAATCACCTGTCTTACTAGTGATAGGCCATCTGGACACAGTGATGCTACCTCTTAAATCAAGCTGAGAATAACATGGTAGTTAAAAAGTCTGAGACTAAATCAGATACAATCTATAGCTCATTCTGAGAATTACAAGCCAGTCAGAGAGGACAGAGGAAACTGTGAGCTTCCTCACACACTTAGAAACTGCACCTATATTTTCCTACAGAATAAAAAATAAAAACCTTAGTGTTCAGTCTGTTTTGATAGATCACTGTCATCCCGCATGTTCATATACTGATGTTATTGGAACATTTGGATGTTACAGGACAAAAAGTTGATGGGATTTTTCTACACCTGCTAGTAATGATAGCATGAAAAAAATAACAGAGAACCGTTAACTGGCTTATTATTGATGTAAAGTGAATTTTCATCAGTGAACACTAGTGATGTTTTGATTTAACTGCAGTAATCAGTATTTTTGATAGATCGTTGTTTGATCAGGAGACAGCATTAGCATAGTATCACTATAACATGATGATCATCTGGATCTTTTAATGTACCCTTACACATTTATACCCTTACCAGTTTTTTTATACACTAGAGAAAATTAAAGTGTTTGCTGTACATGCAATGTGTACTTTCCAGGCATTGATAAAATAATTCAAAAAGAAAAAAGAAAAAACACGAAACCAAGATACTAAAAAATAAAGATAATGGCGAGTTCGTGTAGCGCAATAGGTTGAAAAGCAGAACATTATGAACGTGTTGTCTTTATGCTAAGTGGACACAGTCTGATCTCTGCCAGATGTAATCCTGCAGTGAAACAAATAAATCTGCTGCGTGTCCAATGTCTCTCTGTATGCGCTTTCAGGATGCAGGATGAAATCGTTTAGTGATTTTACAGATCTGATGTTATTTTTTTACTGCTGTCTGTCAGTTAATTGAAAACTAAAAGCAGTGTTTTAGTGCAGCGCTGTTGTACCGGCCACCCTGTAAAGTGGCGAGATGGATGACAGACTGACGTATATATATTTTTTATGTTATGCGATCACTGGTACCACCTTCGCGATTGATTAATTCTTTCATTAATTACAGCCTTAAAAACTTTCCATGTTTCCTTATGAGCTGTACCTCCTTTTGCTGCGCGTGCACACCGCTGAATTGAGTTGCTGTGCACATGGTCGTAGCTTTGATTAACAATAAACCACCTTGCTCATAAAAATCTGGTAGATCTCCATCAAAGCTGGAAAATTATGTGACAATAACTGTGAAATGGATGCACTAAAACATCCGCTCTGTCCGATATGCAGCGTGTGTGTTGTGAACGCGCAGCAGTCCGCCACACATGCTGGTAGTCAGCTCGTTTTAGCCTCAAATGTCCATACAGGCTTCAGATCAGTTCTCCAAAAAAAGAACAAATATATAACTTATGTTTTATATACACACACATTCTTCAAACTCACCTAAAGAGTCAAGCCTTTACTTCCATTATGGTCCTTTAGCAGGAACTTAAGATATGCGTAGTATAAAACTTCATGAACATGTCCACAAACGAAAAGAAATATATATCCATTTAGCGATTTGTAAGTTTTCAATGCTTCGGCTGTGTAAAACCCAGGAGTTTATAAATAGATCCAAATGTCGCCATGATACACAAGCGGCCACTTCCACATACTGTCCCACTGCTTTTAGTCCATTTCAAACAGACCAGGTAACAAAACATCACACACATACAACTTCTGTTTGTATCTTTCACCATCCCTGTACGATAAATGGTCAAAATGTTTCTCTTTTGCTTTTAAGCAACTTGATTTTTGCCTCTTTGCAAGTTCCATCGTTGGTTACGGCGTGTCTTCTGCCGACAGCTAGTGCGCATGACTGGAATTAACCAAATGAAAACAACAACAATCAACTGTGAGCATTTGCTCCTCAGTGTTAATTGCACTTAGTTACTACTACACAGGAAACACTGCTGTGATGCAAACAGCTGGGGGTTTGCATCATGCTAGTGGATACTGCCATTGGGGTAGGAAGGGCTGCCCTTGTGCTGTGTGGTTACAGCCCCCTCAACTTAAACTGATAACAAGACACAAAAATTGGTGAGCTGAGGAAGAAGTGGGGGATGGAGGGGGGTAGGGGGGGTCCTGTCCTGGCCTCTGCCTGAGAAGGTCAGAAAGGCGAGTTTATAGGCTATACCGGGTTTAAAATCTTGATTAGTTTTCTGTACATTTGCAATTTCTTTTATAAAATATCACAAATGTAGCATAGAAGCTTAGAAGAATCCTCACACAATCCATGCTCATCTGTGCAAATGGAAAGGTAGTTTTTTTTATTTTAATTCACTGGGCTACATAACCTTATGCTAACCATAGAAGAAGACAACATGGGAGTTTCCTGTAAGTCAGGCATTAGATTCAGTGAATTAAATGATTTGAAAAGTGAATTTTCTAAAATGAGCAATATGTTCATTCTGGATTACTGTAGAAAGCTCATTATCTCACAGATATCCCAAGCCTCCTTCAAAATTTAGCTGTTGTGTTGAGAAAAACTTTCAATGTAACTTTTTTTTGGGCTACATGGTGGTTTAGTCGTTAACCACTGCCACAGCTCACAGCAAGAAAGCTGATGGTTGAAGGCATGTCAGGCGAGGGGTTTGAACGGAGTCTTTCTGTGCAGAGTTTGCATGTCGTCCCTGTATGGGTGGGCTTTTTCCTGGTACTGCAAAGACATTCAGGTTAGGTTAATTGGTCACCTTATAATCTTTGTAGGAAGGAGCAAAAGTTTCTTTTACTGTATTGGTCCGGAGATAAACTGGTCACCTGTCCACAGTTTCTTATGGAAGCAATTCTAAACCATGATTCGAATGAAAATTACTGGAAATGTTTTTTTTATTTTTTTATTTTCAGAGTATAGCTGCATTTTTTACTCATAAATAAAATAAATAACAAATAATCTAAACAACATATTTTATTTTTTTACTTTAAGTTTCTCATTTTATGACAACTAAAACAAAGTTGCCAAAAAAATAAATAATAAAAAAAAAACTCCAAATCAAAAACAGCACTCTTAGTTCTGCCGTGTGGATTTAAATCCTGATATTATTGTCTTGTCCATCGTGTGTGTCATTTACTGGTGTGAAATGCTAAACACCAGCTTCTCCAACAGTTTGAGCCTTTAATACTTTCATAGTTAATGATTTTTAGGATTTCCGAAACAATTAGCACACAGTATTTGCACTACACAGTGTTAACTCCCCTGTGCTCTCCATGTGATCATGTATAACACACACTCACACCCTTGTGATTGATGACACCTATGCATGTGCAGTTTATATTTTTGTTCTATTTGAAAACCCCACGCTTGGATTGTGAAACAAACACAGAGCAAACATGACCCCATCTTGTCATGACCACAATTCAAGAAGAGCTCATGACCTGAGTGAAACCTTATGCTGACTAAACCAGGCATGAAAGGCTTTATCTCTGTCAGCCACTGCAGCCCTGACTAATCATTAATCAATGTTTGCATGCTAAATAAGAAGAAATCAGATCTAATCATCAGTTACAGGGATGATTGCATGCTCTCAGTGTTATCTTTTTTCAAATAAAGCAAACAGCACTTTTTATTTAACACGGGATGGAGTAAATGCACAGAGCTACTTAAAAGTGTTGCCCCACCTCTCCTTTATTCAGATTTTGCCTCAGCAGCAGGACACTGTTGTCCTATTTTTATGAAGGTCTTTCACAGGTTTTTGTTTTTAACTCAAAGACCTTTTCACACAGTATCAGGTCAATCCTTAAATCTGACCATTTTCAGAGAATTTTAATGTTTTATCTCTGATCAAGACATTGTAGTGTCCATATTGGCTTTGGAGTCCTCACAGATTCTGCTGATCTTTTTGATGCCTAACGTTTTGCAATAAACCTTTTTTATTCATCAAAGCTTGGTGTCCAGAACATTTATTCACATCAAGCTACTCATCTTAAAACCTCAACCTCTCCAAAAGGCACCACAACATTTTGTTTATTAATCCACATACACTGATTTTATAAATATATTATTAAAAAGGAACAGCTTATTAAATGCATCTGCAAAATGATAACATCAACCAATTGCAATTTATTACTGATATCTGGAGCAGAAATAAGTTTTGTTTCGCTTATTTGTTTTCCATGCTTCCTTCATTGTTTTACTGGTAGTTAAAGGGAAAATAAATGATAAAACAATTGTCCAATAACCAATAAAGTGTTACAGCACTGTTATTATACTCAACACTGCTGTTAGCTCTGCATAAACCAATATTGTCTGCACATGGCACACACCTTTTTAATATTATTTCATGTTACTGTTGTGTTAAGTTAAATTTTCAGTAAATGGCACATTTGACACCAAACATTTTTACTGTCAGAGCTTTAAAAAAAGGCATCTACAGCAGCATTGTATCTGCATGTGATCTCTTTTACACATTCAAAAGAGATGCATCTGGACCTTCAGTTAACATATTTACTTCCCACTGAAGCCTCATCAGAGATGGTCTCCAGGGAAAGGTGGCTGTAAAGAAGCCATTCTTAAAATCTAAAACAGGCAGAAAAGGTTGATGACTGCCAACTGAAAGTCAGTGAAAACCGGTCTCATTGAGGGATGAATCTTAATTTAAAGGTTTGACTCGATAAATACAGAGAAGATCAACTGAAAACTGAACAACGAATATCAGCAAACGTCTGTAAACACAATGGAAGCTCTGGCAGGAGCCTGAGCTGCATATCAGGGAAATGTAAAAGTGCCATTAGATTCTGATCCTCTACATGTATTATCTGGAAAAATTTGATAAAAACACATCTTCCTTTTTCAGCATGACATGATTGCAAGATTCAAACTCTTCAATGCAACAACAGCACATCTGGATAGATGTGAGACCATGTGAAACAAAAAAAAAATTCCTATTGCTCCTGCAATAAATAAGTAAGTAAATAAGGCGACCTGAGACCGATGCAGCACTATGACTGGAGCTATATGAGCTGATTGGAAGAAACTCACCAACTGGAATGAACGGCTGCGAGGCAGGACTGTGACGAGACATGCCGATGCCATTGACAGCGTAGACCCGCATCTCATACGGCACACCCTCGATCATACGCCTGGCCTCATAGGTTGTTCCAGAGTAAGGGTCAAAGTTCAGTCTCATCCACCTGTAGCTCTTCAGCTTCTTTCTCTCCAGCACATAACCTGAGAGGAAAAACACCCAAAAACAGCACATTTCAAACAAAATAAGGTCATAAGAAAATTCAGTTAGTATAGAAATGTTCATTAATAATATTATTTTTTACCAATAATAGGTTGTCCTCCATCAAACTTAGGAGGCTCCCATTGAACAATGCAGGAATCTTCACCTACACTGAGGATTTTTGGAGCTTGAGGAGGATCAGGAACATCTGGTAGGAGAGGCAGTTGTTGTTTAAAAGAGCAAAAAAATTATTGTTTAAAATAAAGTTAAGAAATAGCACCACCTTACCCACAACTTTCACATTTATGTCAGCAGTGTCTTCGCCAGCAGGATTTCGCACCACAACAGAGTAAATCCCCTCATCCTGCCTCTCTGCCCCCTCGATAGTGAAGATGCAGTGGCCCTTGGTGGATTCCACGTGGACCCTGCCGTCTCCTTCGGAGATGACCTACCCAGTGAAAAGCAGAGATAATAGACTGTGCAGGAATGAATTTATCTTTGGAGAAGTCTTTAAATTGATGGACAGCTTTGATCCGGTGCTGTTACAGAAGATCATTCCACACTCGCCAGCTTAACCTTTCCATACAAGATTCTCTTCATATATTGAGCTTGTCATGCTGTTCAATATATGTAATAAAACTGTGCGAGAACATGCAAATCAACAACCAGCTCTGTTATAAGGTAATATAGCTGTTTTTAAAAATCTTTCTTATATTTGAGAGCATTTTCCTCCATTTTTTGGCTTTTAACTTTCAGTTAAAATGGCTTTAAAATCATGTGCAAAACCTCCCTTTATATTTGGGTTGGATTTAATACCAGCTGCTTTATACTTATGACAACTTTCTTCTGGTGTGATTTATAGTTACTCAGCCATAAAATAACTAAAGAAATGCAAATAATTCAACTATGCTATATTTATTGATTTCTACCATATGGAAATTATTTTTAAAACAGTTTGTTGCATTTTCATTTTTCTCTAAAAACACTGAGTTGATCAAGCATGAATCGATTTTTTAAAACATTTTCCTTGCATCCTTGCTCGTAACTGTTGCTGCTCCACCTGATACAAACTGATTAAGTTGTCTGCTCCTGATCAAACAATATGTTGAAGCCTGATGACCCACCTTTCTCTTAAATGAGCTGTTAAAGCAGAGAAACATAAAAGTAGCAGGTCACTTTGTGAAGACACCATAACAAAATGTACTTACAGCCCAGTCTCGTGTGATCGCCATCTGTTTGAGAAAGAATTCAGAACATGCACTTACCTTACCAACATGGATGACTACTGTACTGCATGCTGTTTTATCCTGCGCTGTTATCAGTACATAAATGTGACACGCAAGAGGAAAACACACATGTGCAGTGATAGCTGATGGAGAGGGTGCGTTGCCTTTAGCATTTCGATTTATTTCGTTACATCAGCAGTTCCTACTGCCGCATCTTTTAAAACAATATCATACAACTGTAACATCAAATCAGGATGTGATGTTATGATAGTGTTTTAGGAACACATAGCTTTTAAAACGACACTTCTCCATCACCTGCATTTGTACATCTAATGCACAACATGAGCTAACTAAAAACCATTATCCAAAATGGTTGTTTTCCAAATCATTTAAATTTTCTATCCACCTGAAAATAGTTTAAATGTAACAGATCCAAAAAAACATTTTATTTTTGGAAAATATGCTTTCTTTTATGCATAACTTAGCAGTTTTTTTAAAAAGGAGGAGAAGGAAGAGCAATACTAATATCAAACACAAATGTCAGTATTTGGATATTGTCACATTATTTAGGGCACACAATTTGACTGATTCAGCAAAGACACCTAAGAGGATGTTATTGACAGAATAGAGAAAAAATATGAGAACATTTATTGAAAAATTAATAATAATAAAGAAATATTTAAATGATTTGCAAATTATTGCATTTTGGTTTTTTTCTATTTTAAACAGCATCTTGACTGTATTGGAAACAGATATTTCCTTTAGCTTCAAAGAGAAAACATGAAATAACAAAGCCGACTAAAGAAGCATGAAGCACGAGCAGACAAACCGACATAAGCGCACTTACCTCTGCATCATTCAGGGTCCAAGAGGCTGTGTGCTCTCTCTTATCTTCTCCATCAGGTTTTACAGAACTAGCCTACATTTAATGAGATCAAAGCAGTAAAAGCCAGAGAGAGCTGAAAGAACATGTAGCCTCTCTTTCTCTTCAGATCCAGATTTTAGTAGCATGGGATTATTCAGCTTGGTAAAAACATAATTATTTCGAACAAAGCATGAAGGATGTATGAAAATGTTTGTCATCAGAGTGGCTCAGATTCATAATTAAATAAATCATATTAAAATAATTAGCAATTTAAAAACATACATATCACACTGAAACTATATTGTGTATTGTTTCAATAAGCCAAATTGTATTAGTAATGCTTTTGAGCACAGACAGTGACTGAAGTGCTGTTCTCTCTCAGAAGCTGTCAGATGTAAAAACTTACCGACCGGCCTCTGGACAGGTGGTGCCCGTCAGCAGTTTGATAACACCATGTGTTTTTTACCTTCTCGTGTTTGGTCCAGATCACTGTGGGAGCTGGATCTCCGGTGATGGGGACATCTAGACGCAGTTTGTTTCCAGCCACCACCACAATGGTTGAATCAGCGGTACGACCCATGCAGTCAAGGTGGATCTTGGGAGGATCTTAGTAATCAATGGTTAAAATGATCATTACTCTGTTTTTGTAGTCTGGAAAAAAGTATAAGCTTGAGATTGTGTACCTTGGCGTGGGACATAGTCAATCTTCACCTCTGAGAAATGCAGAAAGAAAAAGAGTGGAGCAGATTATCAGGAATTCGGCTCATGAAGCCCAAAGAATGATACTTCGGAGCATAAGAGCAGAAGATAAAAGTGTCAACGTTACCCAAGAAGTTGAGCTTAGCAGAGAGGTTGAAAGCGTGGCCATCAGGCACAAAAGTATAATCTCCCTCATCCTCTGGCTTGACATCATCGATGGTCAGTTTATGGATCCTGTATATTTATAAATTTAGTTCACCATGATATGTAGCAAATGAATCATCTAATCTATATCCATTAGTGTTTTTTCCCCTTACCTGCCAATATGTGAAATATTCACTCTGGCATCAGGCTTGACTTCTACACCATTCTTAAACCATGTTCCTCTGACGTTCTCATCTGATACTTCACACTTGAATACAGCCTGGTCTTTTGCCTTCACTGTGAGGTCTGCAATGCTCTGGAAGACCTCCAGTTCTTTCTCTGCACAGAGAAATCAAAGTCAACAAGAATTAAATAGGACGATAATATAGAGAAACATCATCCAGCTACGCGTGGATGAAATGGAAGCAATAGTTCAGTGTCAGGTGTTTCTAGTGTGTGCTGTGTCTTGGCAACAGACACAAGGAGAACAGTTAATTGGATTTATGGTGGAAAATAACAGGAAGGGAAATAAAGCCCAGATGCACAAGTTTTAGGCCATTACTGTCTATCATCAGAAATTATGTACATGGGAGTTATTAAAGATAGAGAAACTGTTATCTGGGTGGGATAACAACACTTTCCATTGAAGGTTATAGGAGTTTCTCATCGGCTCACTGCTTGGGGGGACAACTGGTGGGAATGGTATTATAATGGGAGCTCTGCTGTGGGCCGAGGTGTTGATCCCTGCTGCATGATGGCAGCTGCTGATTCTTGGCAGGCTCCGTGTTCAGAGTAACAGCCAGATAAACTTAACCGGACTCAGAGTAGGAACAAAGGCAGGGTCTACATCTACACACAACAAACACACAACTCCTTACCACACATATGAATATATATGTAAAAGAAAACAAGGAAATATATATTCAGTGTAAAATCTAAGCTAAGTTAAAGCTTCTAGAAGAAAACACATTCATGGATCTAATTTAGGGATGGAAAAAAAACCTATTTTCCTTTTTTGTGTTTAGCTCTTCTGCTCTGTGTGAGGAAATGAAATGCTGGATGAAACTAGGTAGTGTTTATATTTTGCCTACGTTCTTGTATCAATGAATTAAAACCGTCCCCATCTGCTGTGTTCAGATCACCTGTGGATTCAAATGAAAATGCTGAAAGATATCAAACACAAATCTTCATCTGTGAATCATACCAAAAGCCAAATTTTGAACATCTTAAAGTTACAAGCATTCTGGGAAAATACATACAGTAAATGATGTGAAATACAATCATATTGATCTCAAATACAAAAAACCCCCCGAACTTTTAAATAGATAAATAAATGGTTAATGGTGCCTAAAGGAAAATAATTTGAAGATATATATATACAAATTAATTAAAAATCTGGAATTGTTCACATCAAGCATTGTGTGTATATATGGTTATAGGATTATGTTTGTTTTCATGTATGCATTTAAGTCCTCTGATTTGAGATTTTTTCAAAAATTTACTTTAAACACAAATCTTTGTAAAGGAGAAACATACAGAAATAAATAGATGAATAACTTAGAAATGTAAAAACACAAACAGTTAAATAAAAAGAGATTTTTTAAAATTTTTTTTTAGATTTAACTGCGTGTGTATACATTTGACATTTTTGGTCTTTGGTTTGATTCATCAGAGAATAAAATGTCACATATAATTGTAATGGTTTGATCTTATTTTCAGTTAATACAATGTCAGTGTATGTATTATTTATTCAAAGAAACATTAAATAAACACAACCAAACAACATACAAATAAAGACAAGGGGCAAGCAAAGGCCCTCTGTGCAGACCTGTGTCCTTCAGGTTAAATGTATTTCATCTAACTTTAGTTGGTGCGTCGTTGCTGCTGCAACCTTGGCCGGATGGTGTGAGCTATACAAAGACTGACAGCTTGCCAAGAATGGCAAGGCCGCGTGGCTAGCTACCAGTAGTCTCTGAGAATGTATGCTTGGAGAATTCCTTGCTGATAAAAGTGGTATACACAGCCCTGCCGACTCTCACCCTGCACCAGGAGTTCAGCCATGGACTCGCCGCCATTTGTCTTGACCTTGTAGTGGCCACAGTCTTCTTTAGTGGCCTCGTTAATGATGAGCACATGCTTGCAGCCATCTTTCTTGAAGCGATATTTGAAAGATTCATCTCTGGTCAGTTCCACTCCATCTTTCTCCCTGCACAGATGCAAATAACCCACGACAACCAAAATGTTTAGGACCAAAATCACTAATATCTTAAATGAACTCAGTGTTACGTTGTCTTGTTCATTCAGGATATGAAGGTTTTGATTCAAATGAATTTTATTCCTGACACATGATTTCACAAAAGCTTACATACCTAGCAATGTGACCTTGACTTTAACGGATACTACAGGACATATTATGCCCTGAGTTTGGTCCGTCTTATAGTTTTTATAATTATTTCTGCAAAGATTTTCAGGAAAGTTTGTCTATCTGTCTGTCTGTGAGCAAGTTAATTTAAAAAGTTATGATCTGATTTTCATGACATTTTCAGGAAACTCCCAAAATGGGAGAAGGAACAAATGATTAAATTTTGAAGGTGAATGGGATCACCATCTGGATCCAGCACAGTATTGAAGGTTTACGCTCCCTGAGTGCATTTCTAGGTAATCATTTGATCAGTTCCAATAAGGAGTATTTGACTAATTTTCTTTTTACATGTTTTTTTTTTTTTATTTAACCTGTTTTTCATTCATATTTACAGAAATATGGAGACCTGATGGTCAGAAATGTCCAAGCATCAAGACTTTTAACTTTTGTTCACACAAAATGACACTGGACTCATATGACAACCAGAAAAAGCCTTTTAAAAACAACTTTCTCCCTCAGATAAAGGTCACTTAGGACATAATAAATACCTCATGTGACCTTTTCACCAAGGTGATCATTTATAACTTGTAGCACTTCAGTCTAACAGAGGCACAGCGCTCTGAGCCGCTGCATCTGTCTGTAGACGTGACAATCTCAAATGCCATCTGCTGGGTATCTGAGCAACTGTATAAGAGCGGCTAACAAATTGAAAGAGACGGTAAAAGAAAATCAGATTCAATTTAATGAAATAGCAGTTGACAGCTCTTTCCTCCGCTCTTGGTTCACTGATTTTGTTTATTTAGCTTGTTTGGAGACACCTTTGCAAGCTGAATAGTTTCGGTAAATTGGATTCGCTCGGGTTGTTTTATTTGATGCTGCACATTTTTTATATCAGAGTAATGAAAATTGAACTGCTAACAGCTTAATAGTGAGCAAATGGAGAATATCTCACCATTTAACATTGGCTCCTTCCTCAGAGACTTCACACTCTAACTCCACCCGTTCACCCTTCATAACCATCTGATCCTCCAGATTTTTCACAATCGTGACAGGAGGCTCTGCAGAAAACAGACAGGAATGATTGACTGAACTGTAAACCGTGACTTTAAATCCACTTTTAACTGCATTTACCTTTAACAAAGAGCTCAGTGGTGCATTTCTCATCTCCAACCACACAGGTGTAAGCCGCATCATCCGCCAAAGAGCAGTGGTTAATGGTCAGGTAGCGCATGTTGCCAACACTCTCAAATATATACCTTTAAAAAAAAAAGAATAGGATGATGTTCCCACGATGAAAACAGCGTTTTCATTGCAGAAATTCTTCTTACACAGGGCTCATGTTTTAGAAGTGATGTTTTTTTTTCTTATACTCACTTGCTGGAGATACAATGAAAGGACAAGATGAGGAGAGGAAGGCGCAGAGGAAGAGGAAGGAGAGGAAAATATAAAAATGTATGCTTATGGATTGCTGGGCTGTGTTGAACATAAGGTGATGTCTGTGAAGCTGAGTGAATTCAAACCTTCCAGCCTTTTGAATTTCTTGTCCATTCTTCAGCCACTTTACTTCCACATCTTCATTGGCAACCTGAACTGCAAGTTTAATCTTATGTCCCTTTGTTACCTGGTAGGCTGGGTCCAGCTTTTTGAGGAAAGCTGAGTTTAAAGGATAAATGAAACACATTAACCAATCTTTGATTTCAGCTTTGAGTAGTTTAGGATAAAGCGATGCCTGCCAACCTTCACTTTTCTTCTCTTCTTTCTTCTTCATCTTCTTTAGTCTCTTGAGCATTCCTCTCAGGTCTGTAATACCATACTGGAAAGCAATCTTTTCATATTCAGAAGCGGGAGCAGCACGGAGAATGTCCCAAACGTCCACATCAGGCTCTGTATGCACCTGCACGGCTCTAGTGAACAGAAAGCAGCAGTATGATGATGTAAGAACCAGTCAGACAGCAGAGATTCAGAAGTTTAAATCATAAGTGTGTTAAGGAGAATTTCACTCCAGGGTAAACTTTTGTTACTAAAAAATTAGCTTTAAAAAATCCCTTAACTAATGATGACTTGCAAGAGTTAGGAGACTCTGCTGCAACACACCTGATCAAATCTACGGATAATTAGCAGATTTGTGCTGAGTTTAGAACCAAACTGCACAAGTCTGCTTATTAAGTCTGATTTGCATCAGGTGTGTTGCAGCAGGGAAACTCCTAACACCTGGTTTAGGAGATCATTATATTTTAATAGATTTACTAGTTTTCTTCTTGTATATGTATTGAACATATTTATTTGTTAGGAGAATGTTTTCTAAGTTCTTGCTGAGAGGAGAGATTTTAACTTCAACTAAATCCTCCAGCTCTGGAATGAAACTCCAAGGCGACTAATACACTTGGATATACACGAATAAAAACAATGTTTTAACTAATCTTACAGCAAACAAGGCAACTGTAAAAAAAGAAATAAAAACAAATACCTGTCTGTGTACGTTCATCATGAGAAATGAACTCTTTTTACCTCTTATACCCTTTTTATTTATGAATACCAGTGATGAATGTTTAAATAACTCAGTGTGATCAGCAATAGCTGACTGTGCTTATGATAAGAGGTGTGAGAAATGTGATGATAAGAAGACAATTAGAACAATTAGATTACTACAAAGCATTATATATCTATGATGATGCTAAACATCTTTAACCAAAAAGCAAATAGAATTGGATCAATAATACATGTTTTTCAACCCCAAGTGAGGATGAGTAAGGCTAATATCATTAGATTTGCTTCACTGGCTTTATTTTGAGTTGACAAACATCTTGCTTTGTGTGTCAGGGGTGTAAATGAAATCTTAAAGCCCTGGTTTATGCAGCAGCTGTCTGAGTGCACAGAGGAACTGTGCCATTGACTGGTTTGGTGCTGACATAAGTAGAAGAGACACAGCTGTGCAAATCAGTGTCTATCATTCAGCAACTGCAGCTCTGCAGTAACAGCATAAAACACATCTGGAATGATTACAGATTGACCCAGGCCAGCCAGAAGGGAAAAAAAATAATCTGAAAGGGTTTTCCATCTGCAACATAAACTCCTCTTGCTGTTGTAAAGATGCAGAAA
The DNA here is from genome assembly GCA_037177515.1 of Pseudomugil tenellus. Taxonomy (NCBI): domain Eukaryota; kingdom Metazoa; phylum Chordata; class Actinopteri; order Atheriniformes; family Pseudomugilidae; genus Pseudomugil; species Pseudomugil tenellus. The sequence goes on from JBAMHX010000001.1 coordinate 13,773,102, forward strand.
AGACCTAGGATTTATGATCTGCATGTATTCTCAGCTTTGTTTTAAAACTCTTTGCTGTAAAACTGAGTTCAAATGCAAACTATTAATATTGTTTTTAACTTATTTCTTAATTTTCTGTTTGAATAATGTGTTTACTGAATAAATGCATTTTAAAAAGCACTAAGCAGCATGGGTGTTTATAAAACTGCATAACAATGTTATTAGCATACTATATAAAAGTAGTACATTATTAATTTATTATTTGAAATATTTAAACAGATGCCATCAGCATCCTGATAATGCATAAACTGTTAAATTAAAAGTAAATAATCTATGAATAACAGATTATAAATGTTAGCTCAAGCATTTACTAATCTAAGTTTGTGTCAAATCTTTATGTTATCATTTAACAGGGAAGGTCATTAAACTTGAACTTAAAACACACATTTAATCTTCTCATGCAAAAAGGCGGAGAACACAAAACCAATAAATGTTTCCCTGTGACACACAGACAACATGTCAGCAGTTTCTTACCGGTGTGAGGATTTAAAGAAACTGCTGCTCATTCAGCGGTAGAACCCACGAGACAAATATGGCAAAACAAACCAGACAAGTAAAAACACAGCGTCTCACCAGGAACACATCCAGCCAATCGAAAGCATATTAAAGAGCAAAGTTCATATCAAAGAGATGATTAAACTGCACAAAAATAAAACTATGCGCATTACAAAGAAGTGTGTCAAACATAAAAGTTATATTAAGATCACGCTCAAATTAGGTTGTGGTGTGTTGTTCCGCTTTATTGTGCAGAGGTGCAGAGAAGAGGAAACTTGTGTAAAAACAACAAACGTGGCTGAATAAAGAGATCCGAGTGGCTGCATGTTCCATAGCACATGTCTGGTAGATAAACGGTATAAAAGAGGGATAAAGTGATAAAATCATGTGCTGTGTAGTACGATGATTAAATAAACAATCCTGTGTATGTGTTTCTTAAGATAATTCAATGTTTTCTTTCAGGCATAGTATATATAAAACCGTCAAAATTAATTATACATTGCGAGTTGTGCTCATGCTACATGCTACACGCTACATGCTACATGCTGCAAGACCATTATTAGGACATCATTTTGACTTTTGGTTTCAAAACATAGGGGCAGCTTACTCTCTGAAGACATAGGAAGTAGAAAGAATGAGAGAGAGTGAGAGAGAGAGAGAGATCATACAAATTAATATCAGTGCAACGTATGTAATACGTGAAATACAGATTATTTTTTAAATGATTAAGTTACCTCTTTTTCAGTAAAGCACTGAAGTCCAGCTCTCCTGAATCTTCATTTCCATCTGTGCTACTGCAGAAATCACAAAACATCAGCACCAATGTAGTTGTTTTTATTTCTTCTTATCGCTCCAAAAAAGAAAACAAATGTTAAAACAACACTGACTTGGCTCGCTTGAAATGAAACTCATTCACATTCATACAGTTTACACAAAATTAACCAAGTCCTGTTTCCTCTTGCTTCAATGTGCAAGTATGGAAAGATGCTGAAAGGCATGAGAAAACTGGAAAAATCAGTTTTTCCGAAAGGTTTAGATGACTTTTCTATACTGAAGTTAGCCTGATATGAAATGAAATGAAATAAAAACAATCGCTGTGAAATAGAAAAGCAATGAAGAACTGATGGATAAAAGAAAGATGATCAGGCAGATGTTTTGCTGGAGAGACAGGTGCTGCTATGTTTGAGGAGACAGTTGGTTCTTGGGAAATGCAATAATTCATTTATACACTACAACATAATCACTGTATTATTTTTAAATATCATGAAGGTATTTAACATTAAATATGATCTCTTAATCAATTACATTAAATGTTGGTCCTTTACATCAAATATGAAGTCAAGATTTCAACAAATCTTCCAATTAAAAAATCAATAGAGGGAATTTGTTCACCCAGACAGGTGTTTGTGAAATGCTGCCCCTGCTGGTGGGAGGAATCAAATACAACTCACAGGAGCAACTTCACTGTGTAACAAAAGCTAAGCGTCATAAGGAGGGAGTAAGTGTTGGTATATGCTTCAACCAGTGCTTCAGAAAAAGTGTTTTTTTTCTGTTTCACTTCTGTTTTCAGACAACAGCACTACTAAATACAGCCTGTCTGTTTTTTGTAATGACAATTCTTACAAAATTAGAGAACAATCACTTTTCTTTTTACATATTAACCTTAACAGAGGTCATTTGGTTGGGTCATTGTCATGCCAACATTTTCTCCCTTCATGGTTAGGGATCGACAATAACATCACCTAAGTATAGAATGTGAAACCAAATCTACTTGATGAGGATGATGAGAGAAAAGCAATGTATTTAGGATTACATTACAAACTTTGGGACTATGTCCACATTGTTTTATTCAGCACCAATCTCACACTTTGCATGCTCTTGTAACTATTAGAGGTTACCTCTCCTTATGAACATATATGAAGGTTATTATCACTCACATGGGCAAATGACCCATGTGGTCATTTGTAATGTGAGGAGAGTCTCCACAGTGAGGGTATGCTATATTTTAAGTTACTTTTACTTTAGGGCACAACAAGGCTTTTTTTCTTTCTTTTACTTATTAGGAAAAAAGAAAACTTTTTCGAGTACATTTAGGCACAAAAAAAGAATTGTGTTATTTGTGTTGGCTACAATTCATTTCATTTACAAAGCATTTGGAGCCATTTTGTGAAGAGGCAGACAGGGGAAAAAGTGAGAGAGGAAATGATTTCAAGCAAAGGTTTCCTTTAAAGATTGTATTTCCTAAAATGACACCCAACGATCACCTCAAAGCATGAGCAGCAGCGTTCGACCATGCAAGAACAATACAAAAACACGCAAGGTTAAAGAAAACACAATGTCACTAACCAATAGAGTCTGCTTGTCACTTATCAGTGCGATGAAAGATAAAGACAAGGGCATAGATTTGACTGTGTGCTTCTCTCCTGCCACTGATCCAACAGCAGGATTAGAAATGTGAGTCTCTGGTTTATGCGGTGAAGTTGCAACACACCAAAGCTGCACTTCCTCCATGTGGCAACCCCCCTGGAAAAGCTCAGCTACTGAAAAGTCTGTGAGTCTTAGCACATCCTGCATTTCAGCGCAATCAAACCACTGTCAAATCTCACTCTGCTGGGTAGCTGTTTGTGCAGCTGGCTCTGGTGTTTTGATTGAGATGCAGGAGAAGATATGAGAGAGCTGACTGATGTAAGCGCACGCTGCTTAACAGTTTAACCCGCCAAATCTGGACATATGCACTGTCAAAGGTTATCACAATCCTGGCTATTGTTAGTGATTACATTATGGATCAACTTTTTAACTCCTCCTTAGATATCTGTTAAGCTCTCTCATGGTCTTTTTCCTGAGGTCAGTCTCTCAAAACTCTTCAAACTGGAGGTTGCACTATCCACAACACTGGTTTCAATGGACTTGAATGCAGAGAAGAAACAGGCTGCAGAAGAGAGAACGTGCATCTGATCCCAGTCCTGATTTCTCTGTTCTTTAACAATCAGAGTTTGAAAATGAGCCTCTGTTGTTGAAACAAACACCTCTACTACCTTGATCCTGGTCCACTTCTCTTCTTACCGCCTTCACTCCTGAAGCATTTCAACAGTTATTTTTCACACATAACATGATGATAATCCACTTTACTTTGTGAATAAACTCTGTGTCTTTTATTTAAGTTTTTTGTCCAAAATGTCTCTTACTGAAGATTAAAAAATGTTCCTCATTTTAACTCGTCAGCAAACTAATAGTAACATTTTTATTGCTTAACAGTTTTAAGATATTACATGTAAAACTGAAAATATCATTAGTCTTGTGTTTATTTTACTTTTTTTTTTGTTGCTTAAATGATTTTCAAAAATAAACCTGTTTAATTTTCTTTAGATTAAATTTATATTGATATAAGTCGAATTCATTTATTAATCTTTCATGATAAAACAAATTTTTTTCCAACCTGTTAAATAAGTTCATAAATTCATATTTTCTTATCAGTCATTAAAAGCCAAAAGTCATAAATATTCATACAACAAACATTTGTAATGTGATTAAGTTCTTGGTGGCAGTAAATTACATGTGGATCCTAGCAACTTTTACAATTCTGACTCCTAGTTAAAAAACACGATTATTTCTGAAAAAAATATTTTCTACACATTAGAAAAGTGATTTACAGAATCCCTTCAGAACAGGAAAGATTGAATTTTACTTATAACTGCATAGAAAACTTGATCAATGGGTCAAAAATCAATTTTAACTTTTCCAAAATACTTAAGAAAACATAATTAACCCATAATAAAATATCTTACAGATAACTTAAAATAGAAGTTATTATGAAGCAACTTACGTGCGCCTAAAAGCTGCTCTTATGTCCAGCCCTTCGGGAGCACGGGCCTCTGAAAGACAACGTAGGTACTAAAAGTCAGTGCGATGACTCATCCAGTACCATTACACACAGCAGTACTGGGTAACTTACCATGAACAGTCAATTCAAAATTGCAGCTGTCAAACTTGTCCTTGGATGAAACCTCACATCTGTAACCTCCAGCAAAGTTTGCCTTAGCAGCAATGATTTGCATCTCAAACGTGTACACCTACAAAGGCAAACAATTGCAAAATAACTGAAGATTATTTCTTTGTTTTGGTTTTATTTTGCTGTGAGGTGATATTGCAAGAGGATACCTGATATCCGTCCACATTTTATAAGTAATGCTAATTTTTAAAGCAGCTTTCACAGACAGCAGTCACAAAGCTCTTCACAGAAAAAGTAAGTCAATAAATATCATTTTTAATTAGAGTAGTCTGATATTATTGGCCAATATCATCATTAAAATGTGATTTTAGAACATATCAGTATCAGTTTTTCCTTTTTCTAAATGATAACATTTGTATATAATATATATTTATATGTATAGCACGTGCATATTATATATCAAACTCTTCAGCTAATTCTCCTGTAACTCAAAATGACAACATATAAGAAATGTAATAACATTGTTTTGTAATAAAACATTGTTTTGTAATATAAATGTGATAATAATGTTTTCCAATTATGTTTGGCATAACTTGCAATAAATTTTGTGGCTATGACATCATCAAATGTTTTTGTCACTTGCAGCATAAGCAAGTGGACTCCACATGTTTTTTAAATTATTTCAAAGTGTTTGAAGACATCAAATTTGCTTCATAGCAGAAGATATGTCCAATCACCTGAAATTAATTTTCCTTTATTTTTTTCTTTGGAGGTTGATCAAAATTCTTTGGTATTGGTTTGTCATTGGTGTCAGAAATTAAAACTTGGACAAATTCGGTAAATCTGATATCAGCAAATAAGCGAATATGAAGCATCACTATTTATAATGTTACCAGGACATGTATTTAAAAGCACAAAGTTACTAAACAGGTGGAAAGGACAAATTTTGCAATATCCCTTTGTTGCCTCAAAGTAAATTATGTGTTACGTTTGTGGTGCTCATGTAACCACCATGCACAGAAAGTTTATTCATTATGTGTCATTTTACTGGAAAAGGAGAGATTTCTTGGTTCATGCTTGTGTTCAGTATCATTCTACCTTAGTGTTGCGGTCATACGTCTCCTTTAGCTGCAGGTGTTTTCCAGACTTGCTGGCAAGGTCCATCCACTTCCCTTTGAACCATTTAACTGCTGGTTTCTTCAACAGCGACTCAGCATTGACTTTAGCCACAAATGTGATGTTTTCACCTGCACAAAGGAAAAGTTTACTCTGAATCTGTACTTTTAAAGCAACTTTGATTTTAGCTTGTTTTTGTCACACAGTGATGAATTTCCACAGATTTCTAGTTGTAGTAGTATTTATAGTAGTATTTGTAGTAGTAGTATTCATCTTTTACATTCAGACACATTTTTTTAGAGAAAAAAATGTTTATTGCAAAGATTGCGAAACTACAAAAACAGTCTTATATTCAGTCCAAAAGTCTTTAAGATCTTGTTTTGAGAGCAGTAACTTAGCATAAGCAGACAGTCTAAGGTCATTAAATATGTCTTGAAAATATGTTTTTTATTTTTTACTTTGAAGCTGAATCTTAAAATTGGTTGTTTTACATGCACATTAAGTTAAAGTTGCAATTTTGTCAAAGGCTATTAAAACAAATTTTAGATAAAGAAAAATAATTTGGTTTAAAGATTTTTTTCTTTGAAAATGAGAAAAACAACTCTGACAAGAAACATCGACATGTAAGTTTTGAGATATTTTTCACCCATAGACTGGAAATTAATGTTTCACAGCTTGTTTTAAGATATTTTTCACTTGTCTTAAAAAGTCTAAATATCTTAATGCATGGGAGAGAATTTCCCTTTTATGTTTTTATTTTACCTATATTAAGATTTTGCAGTGTAATTGTGTAATTTTCAAACCTGAAACAGTCTCAGAGAAAAGGCCTCAGATCATTTTCCTACAAACACACATGAGTAATCTGTGCATTGTGACGCCACTCACCCACAGTGACCTCGCCACTCTGCGGTTTCTCTGTGAAGAGTCCAGTCAAATCCTGTCTGGTGTCTGGAGGATGTGCTTCTGCAAATCCCGTAGAGTTGAGGGAGAGCACAAAGATCATTAAGGTAACCAATCAAAATTTACATCGAAATGATCATATCCTGAGTTACTTGCACTAAACAAGCTACAACTACAATGTGGATACGAACAACGTGGATTTTGTTCTGTGGCTGAAAAAAGCAGAAAATAGTAGAAATTTATAATAAAAAATAGATTAGGGCTGATAACAATCACATCATAGAAGAAGAGCAGAATGTAATGATACCTAATAAATTTGTAAGAATTATAAGTTGTCGAAAGCACTGAAGAAAGTATAATGATCTCTGGAAGAAACTCAAATTTGCACAGCAGACAAAAATATAAAACATAACAAGATAACGATTTTTAAAAAAGTATTTTTGCATACACAGATAAGTTTGAATTGATAAACAGTTAAATTAAAGAAACAAATCAGCTTTTTCTTGTTTTAGTAAACAAAGATAATGACACAGACGGTTTACTGTTAATGTAATGTAATGTAGAATAAAATATGACAGACTAAAAACTGTTCTTCAGAATACTGATTGGTTTTCACTTTGGTTATTTGAAGGATAACTAAAAAGGAATTAAAACTGCTGATTAGTAGTACCCAGTACCCACACAAAGGTGGTGGTAACAATGAATAAAAATGTACTATATTTTATCAGTGCATTAAAAAAAAAGTTGAGGTTATTTGTTTAAATTCTGTAAATCCCTTTGTTTGGATACTGACAGTTTCAAAGAGACACAGTTTGAGACATTTCTCTCCAATAATAAATAAATAAAGTAATGCGCAGTAAAAAAAAAAAAAAACAACAAAGATAATAATAAAAAAAAAGTCTAAAGCTATTTATATGAAATAGTCCAGACATACAGATAAAATAAGGGCACCTATGAGAAAATATGTTGCATATATTCAGTTCTTTGGAAAATTCTGGGAATTCTGTAAACTTTTAACCTACTTTAAAATTGTCCATCAAAAACACATACTAATATTTCACCCTTAGTATTTTACTCCGTTCGTATTGTTAATGACAATGATTGTCAATACAAGAATAATCAGTTCCCAGTAATATTAAATCCCAATTTAAACGTCGAATCTCTGATTATGTGAAACGTATCAAAACATTTAATGTTTAAAAAAAAAATAGCTGTAACATTCAACAAATAGCATGTATCATTTTAACCCAACAGGCTTTTTTGACATGTTCAGAAAAGCAAATTAGAATCAGAATAAATGAATCCTGACAGAATGTATCTCACCTTCAGCAGGAGGAGCATCCTGTGCTGGAGCAGAAGTTTCCTTTTCTGCAGGTGCTCCTGCAAGTGGAGCAGGGGCCTGCTCTGGTTGTGCATTGGAGTCCCCAGCTCCGTCAGCAGGAGTCTCAGTTGAAGCGTCAGCAGCAGCTTCAGCTGGAGCTTCTGTTTTTATATACAGATATTTAGGAAGATGTGTAAGCGCAGTGATTAAATATTTGCTTAATATGCCACCTCCCTTCAGTATAATTTATGTTTGTACATCAAACCCATTTTAAAGTCCTTCAAACAGTGCTTTGTTAGAATGATCGTGTGCCTGTTAAACATTTATCTCCTTGATGTTACTTTTGTCTTATCATTTCTGAATGTCTGACTAACTTTCCGAGTGTTATCAGCTGCCTCTCATGCCTGTTCTCAGTGCCAGTCAAGTGATGGTTACTCATGAGGAAATAATGTGCTGGTGTGAGGGTCAAGGTCACCGTTAGGACAGAGAGGGTACCTGTGGTATGAGCCACAGACAGCTGTAACTATACACTTCCAGCACAGTGGGCGCACTAGTCTAATGCCTTTCTTCAAGAATTGTTTACACCTTATCATGTTCAAACAAGTTAAAGAGGGAACATTGACAGACTAATGGCACAAATGTCACTGTGTCACACTCCACACACACTGCCGTGTGAGTTACAGTGCTCTGCTGTGGGACAAAATGTGATTACATCAGTTGCTGGCTAAAAAGGAACAGCTTGACTTCTTGGGAAATTCTCACAGATTGCAAATAAACGAAAGAAAATTTCTGCTACATGGAACTAAGAGCTTCACAGAGATACATTTACAGACAAGAAATCACAAAGAAGTGTAACAAGGAAGAAATGCATAGCTAACAAGGGAGATTATTTGCTAATGTTTGCACCCACCATGCATGGATTCAAAGGAAGATGGCGTGCTGAATCAGTATCTTAGCAAGACATTTCCCTTTCAGGCTTTGGGGAGAGCTAAACCTGGCTAACCTAAAATCAGACACATGAATGCTAAACTCATTAAACAATGTTCAACTAAAGGAGTGGCACATTTCCCAAGATGTCCAACCAAACCTTGAAAAGCCTCCACAGATCACAAAAACAAACACAAGAACTCTGCCATAGATATTTCTGTCAAATGGTGCAGATCTTTTCGGTGTAGACATCTAGAGCATGCAGTGCGTCAAGTGTTGTCTCCAGTGGTGTTCTGTCTGCTCAGTAGTGACAACACAGCCCATAGGTGAGTGAGGAGAGACCTCAAATGCACAGTGCAGCTTCAAAGACTCCCACCTGGCTTTGATACAACCCTCAGCTCAAACTTGACCTTTGAACCACCAGCAATCACTGCATAGACATTGGCATCTTCTTTGGAGACTGCTTTTATAGTAAGGGAGTGCTTGTTTCCATCAGCTGTGATCACATATTTGTCACCAGTAGCAACGTCCTTTGAGTTGCACTGCCATTTTACTTTAGCGTCAGACTTCTCTGTCTCTGCTTCAAAGATCACAGATGACCCCTCCTCTGCCTCCCGTGTCTTTGGTTTCTTCATAAACGCTGAAACTGAGAAGAGTAGGTTTAAAATAAGAATTAACCTTTCTTTCTTTCTTTGTTTCTTTCTTTGTTTCTTTCTTTCTTTGTTTCTTTGTTTCTTTCTTTCTTTCTTTCTTTCTTTCTTTCTTTCTTTCT
>JBAMHX010000001.1:13793443-13803577 GCA_037177515.1 Pseudomugil tenellus
TGTATATATATATAGATATATATATATATATATATATATATATATATATATATATATATATACCGGTATATATATTTTCACTGGTGCAAAAATTGTGTCGTGGTTCATGCAGTTGTGATTTAAAAACAACATTGTTTTTAAACAGAAAATATAGCAAATCCTTCACTTTTAAGTGTTTCTTGTAACCCAAAGATTCACTTCCTGATTTTTATGAGGTGACCTTAAAAGGCCTTCATCTCCTGAATCTCCTTACTGATTAAAACCCTGTGTGCAGAAGTTATATTTGGAGATTTAGAGGATTTGATGACCACAACCAAATCAGAACATATATGTGATGAAGGTTGAAACTGTTACTTTTAATCAGTGATCCCTTTCTCTGTTACCTGTGTAATATTATAGCACATTGACAAGGTGAGCTGTGTGAATTGTTAATTATTTTCTTATTTAAATTTCTTTTTGTTTGGTTTTTGAGAAATAAAATTAATACTTTTCAAAGCCTTCGCTTATTTTTGTCATTATCATCACTTCTACAAAGAACATTTACATTTCTTAAACAATGAATGCATGTTAATGTGGATATGTTGCTGTGCGAAAGAAGAACTTACTGGTTGCTGCAACACATGAGGATGTGCGCTTAGATTTGGATCGAGCAGGTTTTCTGCATCATATCGTATGAGCCCAGGCGTGTGGAGAGCCTGCACACTCTGCAGCTCAGTAAAGTTGTTTTCTTGGAGGTTTTCAAACTCTGCTGGGTGCACATGAGGGTGGGCATGGTAGTCCCAGTGATCTGAACAAAGAAGATGCGAAACAACATAATAGCCCAAGCCTTTTGTTGTCCAACACCATCACGTCTTTGCTGGTTCATCAAGAATGGTCACAGAAACAAGAACCCAGAGGTTTATTTAGACACAAAACACCACACAGTGCTAAAATAATGTCGCTAGCATGAGATGACAATAAAATAAACACATATGCTCAGTGTAGTAGACTCGATACCTTTAAAACCCCTCAAGCAATTGCAAATAGCCAATAAGCTGCCTACTCATTTAGCTTGAACTTGCAACAACTCGGCAAAATTAAGAAAACAAGTCACCATGATGCTCTATCCGGTTTGTTGACACCCAGTTTTACCACAGCTGTCAGTGTTAAATTTGAACTCTTTCTCATGATGTATGGGGATGTATTTTCTTTCTGCCCAAAATATAATCAAAAATTAATGTTCTGCTTACCAGAATGGAAAGCTTAAGTGTTAAGATGAAAACTCGTCTGTAACTAAATTATGATGTGCATTAGAATTGAAGCTATGCTACTCATCCGGTAACACATGAGATTAATCTTCCGCCATTAGCACATTTCTTCATTCAAAATTTTCCATTGTCTCCAATATAGCTTTAGAATGATCTAGATAGTATGTAACAGCTATTTTTATCAAAAGCTCCACCACCCAGCCCCTCACTTTGGTTGTTTTGGTGCAACATTCAAAACAGCAGATTATAAGGGAAAGTAAAGCACCTCTCATGTATCTTAAAAAACCCCAAGGGGCGAAAGTTGTTCTATGTCTGTAGTTGTAGCGGCCGAAAGAAAAGGCATCTGTTTCCTGTGTTCCATACACCCTAATGTGAAGCGCTCCAGCTGCATACTCTGTAGTCTTTTTATGTACAATAAACCAGAAAGGTCTGTGTTACCACAGTTATTCATGGACTTAAAATAAAAAAATCTACTAAAATAATTCAATTTTTCACATCAGAAGTTTTGACACTTGCAGTTTTTGACAATGTTTCTGGTTTATTCATGCCATCATTGCATTTTTTAAACATAATTTATATTTATTAATATTATATTTCTTATTTCAATTGTAAAATAGCCCAAATCAAATGTCAGCCTTAGTAAGAAGCCCATGAGATTGAAATTTTTTTTATCTAAGTAAAAAATAATGTTGAAATAAAACTCACCTGCCTGAATATCTGCGTCTAGTACATATGGATTATAATATTCTGCAATTTGATGTCTGTATATGTCAGACTCGTAGATTTCTTCTGTGTGCTGCAAGAGTAAAAATAAGCAGAAATCATGAAACAAGAATCTGGCGCTGAACGCTGCAGACAACACACATATTTTTACTTCTCACACTTGAAAACTCACTTTTTATTTGAGATATAATTACAATTCTACTCAATCTCTCCACATTCAAATGAAGTGAAACAATATTTGTGTTTTAATAATGACAACTTCTTTTCTTTCCCCTACAAGTGTGAAACTCCAGAACTTTTGAGTTTCATTTTCATGTAGCTGTAGTATAAAAGATGCGTACAGCTTGTGTCTTGCTTTCAAATCAAAGTGGAGAGCACATTCAGTCATTCATTCAAAATGTACATTATTTTCAACTGCGATTATTAAAGTAGTTTCTCTGTAAAATGCTTTGTCAAACATAAAACTACTCCAGGAGATCTTTTTAAAGTCTTGAATGTAAGACGATCTCCTTCAGCTTTAGATGATTAAAAGTGTAAATAAATTATACTTACAGGAGGGACGAGGTAGCTCTCCATTCTGTATGGATGCAACATTGGAGAGCTCTTCTCCAATGAACCAACTCTAAGACACTTCTCTAGCAAAACGCTCTCACAACCTTTCAAAACTTTTGTGGCACCATTGCACAATGTTTCAAAATTTCCTCTCACTCAACGAAAAAACAAAAAATGTCTCCCTCTTTCTTATAATTTAGCATGAGCTTATAACACAACCTTAGCTACTCTCAAGGGCCTTCAGCGGTGTAGAGGCTTGCTGTGTGACGGTAAAATGAAAAACTTTTAACTTCTGTAAAAATGTGTGTGGGTGGAAGCAGTAGAGTGTGTCTGCTACAGGATCCTTGTCATTGATGATTTGTCAGGGGAGACCATGAAACTTCACATTTATTCAGATGTATATACTGTCCCCTCCCTCATCAGCCAATCACAATCAAGGGGCTCTCCTCACTGACAGTTTCTCTCCTCTGAGAAAAGTGTTACAGGTGGCAAAAATGGCTTGCTTTCACGACATTATAAACTGTTTGACGAGGCATAATGTTGGTGCTTTTAAGTCCTTCCTGTCATTTAAAGTACTTTATATTTAGGCACATTTAATTTTTAGACTTAGAATTTACAGTGTGTTATTGTGCAGTCATACATTATTACCTCACAATTGAAGTAATTTTTGCAAGAATTAGTAACAAAAATGTAAACTTTGTCTCTATAAAGGTTATATATAACAGATTATGGAAAATCAAATGTCCATGTGCCGATTGTGAGTGCTAAGCTGGGAAGTCTCAAAAAACTACCATCAATGTGAGTCAGAATCTGCTGTATTGGTCTTTGTGTTAAGTCATGCAGTGCATTTGTTTTCGCTCTCTGTGATCACACACAAGTTTTAAGATGATCCCAGAAAGTGTCAATACTTTTGAGAGATGTTCTAAGTTGCTAATGGCAGCCACAACAACAGGACAGTGTTTACTGTGACAAAGTATAACACATTATTTTCAGTTGTGTGACGTTTGATATGCCTCCCTGCACAAAGTGTTCAGCTTCAAACACACTGGAACCAACACACTGAAATACTATTGTATTAATATTTTAGACCATTTCTTATAGTAATCCATCACAGATAAATGCCTAACCTCTCTCATAACCAGAACCAAGGTCTGTATGTCTAAAGAAGGCATTTCATTTACAGGGTTCAGCTTTCTGGTTTCAACAAACAGCTGACGATACTTGGATATTGACACATCCTAGCACGACAGACACACACACAAAACATGCACAGCTGGAAGATAAGATGAAAGTACAGTCTTTGTGCTGTAACCACACCGAGGTAAACGGAGATTGGGACTATCACACAGAGAGGATACTGTTTGGAACCATTCCTGAGAGGAACTGAGTCCCTCAAACAGTTTGAAAAACCAGGAAGCTGAGAGAGACACGTTTGCTTTCATTAACCAATGAACAGGTAAGCAGCAGCCAAATTAGTTGGCAAATTGACAAGTTGACAAGTTTCTGAGCATGCAACTCTAAAAACTTAAATAAACTCAAATTTCTGTGATGCTGAAATAGCTGCAGAAAAGTCACAGAGCAGTACAAATCTGAGTGTGTATTATTAGTGCTGCCTGTTTAAGAGGAAGAATGCAGCTCTGTGATAAGGCAACAGGCTGAAAATATTACTTGCTGTAAGATTAGATATCATGATCTTCTAACCGGATTCAGAATAAATGCAACGTTATCATCTACACATAAAACACAAAAGCAAATCCTCTTAAAAACACCAACTATGGTAGACAGTCATTATCATAAACCGCACAAATTGTGGCCACCTCCCCTCCCACCCCAACACTTGCTTGTGTCTTAATCACAGCTGCATGAGCATAACCAATGACATATACAGTAGCATTTTCCAAGAGTATTAATATACAGAAAGAGCTGTGGCAAGACTGCCACTATTTCAATCCCTTCTATTTTCAGAAATTCAACTTCTGTTGCAGTAAAAAGTTGATTCGATGATTGGGAGGCATTAACATCGACTCAGTCCCATATACAGTAGCTGACGTAGAGTCTGGATAACTACATCAATAACCCCAGTTCAACTGGTTGTTCATGCTAAAGACAGATATTTTATTGAAGTAAACATGGTGCTACTGCTAAGTATGAATATACTGTCATAAATAGCTTTTCCTATTCAAAGCATTAACTTTGCAGTAAAGCAAAAGTATTTCATGTGCACATTAGCATTTTTCTGAAAAGTATTTGAGTATAATTGAGTTTTTCATTAAAAAAAATACTTAATTTGCAACCTACAAGTCATTCAGGAAGTTAAACAGTGTAGTTTTGAGAAATACCATAATGAAAACACTCAGGCACACTGCTCATTAAAAGGTATTTTGTACCAGTGAACATACAGTGAAGTCACAACAAGCTGACTTATACTTTCATCCCGGATGGCAACCATTTAAGAAAAATAAAAAGTGAGACATTAAAACACAAGTTAAAAGCTTATAATGATACTGTTGGATAAAGTATAACTTCTTACTGAAAAATGTGAACCTTCAGTACTGCCACAAACAACTATTTCTTTAGAAATACTTTAAATAAAAGAAAATTGTGTAAATATTATCTCCCATATATGTGTTCATGACCTTGTAAATTTGAACGCTACACTGTTTTATCCCCTGCATAATTTGATGTGATTAATTTGATTTTCATAGATTTAGATTTTAAACATTAGAAATAATCCTTTTTTATTTATCTTTTATAAATGTTGTTACTCAGTCATTATGGCAGAGTTATTTAGTTATGCGTAATGTTTAAAATAGTGAAAGTGAGACACTTTTGGGGTTATTTTTATAAGTATGTACTCATTTTGAATTTCCCAGTCTTATGCTATATAGGAAATGAACTGTTAACAAATTTAGGAATTTATTTGTTTAATATTAGGTTAAAAATGCTATTTTTTTAAAAGGTAACAAGGTTGGAATACAAACAAGCTATTTATTCACCAAACTGTTTTGTTTGTTGCTGGAATAGTTAAGGTCTTGTTATGACTTCATTACACCTTTCCTTGTCAAGTAAATTGTCTGGATGGCAGCATGCACCAGTTCAAATCTGGCTATGTCATTCTGCATTGATGGTGCCTCCAAATTTAGTGCAAGTCATCCATGTCCTTGTGCACTAATGCATTCCAGTACCATGCTGACTTTAACCTGCAAAGAAGGAACAAACCATATTGTCCCTCTTCTCTTTAATCAAGAGATCACTTCATGCAAGGTTCCCAAATAAAGATTTCAACATTTTAATAGTTTTATCTGCAAGAACTTGCACATAAAGGTGTCAGAGTTTCTGGACCCTGTTCATACAGACTTGAATAATGTCATCGGCATGCTAAAGCTTGAACTTGGGGATTGTTGGACAATGGCTTTGCCACAGATTTGAATCGTTTGAAGAACAAATATTCAGCTTATTTTAATCTTTTGATGATTCACTTTACTATAACTGATTAAATGTAAACTTTCATTGTAACGTCACAGAGAAAAGTGATTCTTTGGTTGTTGAACTGCAGAGTTTTGTGGAGCGTTTAGCTCTTCTACATCTTCATTTCCGAAAGACTGCTTCTTGTTGATGAAAAAGAACACTTACAAGGTTTTTAAAAAAAATGGACAATGAAGTGTTATGGTGGGAGGTTGTGGGTGAGCGGGAGTGGTGGTGGGGTGTTCTCATCCTCTTGCCCAATGGGGTCATCTCACACGGGGCAAGTTGGAACAGAAAGGGTGAATGTTTGAGAATGGCTGTGAATAGAAGGTGAAAGACTGGTATGTGGATGGGTTGGTATGTATGTGTGTGGAGTGTGGATGTATGTGGTGGATGGGTGAGTGGGTGGGGGTTGGGAAGATTATGTGAGTGGATGGGCAGGGAGATGGAGGGGAAACTTGTATTCGGATTGGTGTATGTGAATATGTGTATGTGTGAAAATGGTTATGCAAGTGGGTGGGTAGGGGAATGGAGAGGAGATGGGTTTATGCAAATGTGTGGGTGTGTGTGCATGTGAGGGGGGATATATGTAAGTGAGTGGGTATGGGGAAGGAGGATCTTAGTGTATGTGGATGGGTGGGTATGTGAAGTTAGTGGGGAGAGAGAAGCGTATGAGCGTGGGCAGAGATGTAGAGATGTAGATGTGTGTTTGTGTGTATGTGTGTTAGGGTTGTGGGGGGAAGGATGGGGTGGAGCGGGGAGGGCTGGTTCCTGGGATGCTTGTGTTCCTTTTGTTGACTCTAAATAAACAAACGAATAATTAATAATAACGAATAATAATAAGGTAAAATTTACACACGTGTAAAGAAAGCTCCTTTTGACAAAGCAAAACTGCACAACACCATGATCATCTCTCTGCTTGCTTTACTGCTGGACAAGAACAAATGGATTATCGGTTTCAGTATGTGATATTTACCATTTAAAATTAAATGATTTTTTACTTTATTTGTTAGGCCTAATGTTGACACATTTCCCAGTATGCCCAGATCCCTGCAATATCATTTTCTTCACCTCAGTATCAAGCGAGATGCTTATGTCTACTTTGTTTCTGGGTCTTTTCCCCCTCTCCAACCCATCCAACCCCAGCCAGCATTAAAACATATATAATACATTAATAAAAACAGCTTTTTTTCTTGTTTTCTGCTTGTTTTCTGCTTTGGAGATTAAGAAAAGGAGCAAACTGTACTTGCTGTACAAAAGTGACAAACTATTAAATGAGGAAGTGGGAACTTGTCTTTCAGATTCAGTTCCTTGAAGGTTGCCTTTAAATGAATCTACTTACGTGTTTTATGGTCAGGATGATCCAGACTTTGCTGTGAGGGCAAGTTGTGGTGTCGTCTCACTTATCTGCTGTTTGTGATTTGGTGGATTCAGTCCACGTATTGCTCTATATAAGCTTTATATACATAATGTATATATACTATTCTAACTTGCAGGTATTTTGTTCTGTGTAGTTTGTCCTGTGACATTGGCAGGACTCTAAACTAAGCTGGCTCCAAGTGTTGCATTTTAGGTAAACCTACATTGTGTGAAGATGTGAGTTTTTCTTTTTTTTTTTTTTTTTTTTTTTTTGTTGTTTTAGTCTAACAGATGATATAAAGAAACGGTTCAAACTATCTAAACAATGATTACTGTGCACACACTCAACATGATTAGTAATACTGTGAACGACAGAACTACAGTAAACACATGGTAACAAATCACACGTCTAGCTTTATTACATGTTTTTACAGGTCAGCTGTAGTAAAGGTCACAAATACTTACCTTTCATCACTTAAATGAATGGTAAAATATAGATAAAAATCATCAACAGAGTTAAAACCCTTTACTTCTGTTTGCCACATCATCCAGTCAGATTGCAAGACAATACAAACACTTGGACTCTGACAGGTCACATTACACTGTTTTTCTGAAATGCCTCCATTTGTCACATGACTTGAAAGTGACTGACTAACATTACAAATGTGCCAATTTAACAATGAAATATCATATATTACATTATCTTTTTATTTAGACAAAAATACAACTCAAATTATTTTGTGCTTAATAATTATCAAAACATCTATTATGTGTATGGATGAATGCATTAATGTTACAGGATTACTTTATCCAATAGCAGATTTGTAGTGTTCTTAAACCCTTTTGAATCCTTTAAGCTTTGTTGCCAACACAATATCACATGATAATGCAGTTATAAAAAACAGATGATTTGCATTCAATTATTTTTTAAAGCAATATTAAAAATAATAAAAGGAAGGAGAGAAGAGGACAAAGGAAACCAAGAACAACATGGCTGAGTGAGATGGCATCTTGGACTGGATACAGTGCGGTTTAATGTTTAAGAATGGTAAGAGACAGAAACTGCTGGAGGATGATTGCCGCAAATCTGTCTTGTATAGGCGGGAGCATCAGTCCAATCCAATTTATAGGTCTGTGTCTTCCATAAGGAACATTTTATACTACTGCACATGAAACTGTCAAACATGATCTAAAACTGCTCCATTTTTTAACTTCATAACTATACTATAGGACTAAAATATAGGTTAAAAAATGCTTTTCAAACAAACTTATGTGTCATGTCAAAAAAACTTCTTTCAAGCAAAAAAAAAGAATAAATAATAGAATCCAAATTGTCCAACAGCGCTTTACCATATTTGCTTCCTGTTAAATTTGTTTACAGTCAGGAATGAAATGTTTAGGTTTAGATATAAATAAATAAATAATTACATGTTTGCATCATATAATCTGAATATTTTATATATGAATCAAAACCTGTTCACATAAATGCAACTGCATTAATACAGCCACATGCAGTAAATGAAGCTGCATTGGAGTTAGTGATAGCCCTACTGCTATGTGAAATTCAGCTTTCTTTCAAACTCGTACCTTTTTTCAGTCTCTCTGTTATCACAAAATTGCAACTGCATCTGAACAAACATCCATCTATAACCATAACAGTGTCACGTGTGTTGCTAATGTTTATGTATGTTTAACTGTCTTATGGGCAAGATACCAAACCCTCACCCATGATGTATCATAAGCATACTTTGTATGAGCATATCTGCATCTGATGAAAACACCAGAGGGCCAACTCTGATGTTTTGGGGTTTTTTTTCTCTAAATTTAGGCGTATGGCTTTAAAATAACATGCTTAAATGCACATGACTCTAACTTTGACCCATTTCATCATGCTAATCTCATGACAAGTATGAGGACTACCGCCATTAATGCATCATCTGAAAGGTTTTAACTAAACCTCAGACTACATATGGATTGCTGATTGGCCCAGGTTATAACAATCTAACAAGTACAACACAGACGTACTTGCATTGTACATAGTTATTTCAGTCAGATATTGGTACTTCTAGTCTTGTATGACTGTGATATTTTTTTTACTCCTCCAAATTTGGTTTCTAATACAAAATTAAAATATTTGAAGCAAAATAAATTATATATCACAGTATTATTCATTATTAACATATGGAAATTCAATGCTTTCTTAATCTTATCTGAATAATCAAACGATCATCAAATTAGTATTTTCTATCTTTTTTTTTATTATTTTTTATTTTATGTTTTGTGGAAGGCAACAGGCATCAAGACAAGTATAATAGTACTGACATAATAGATCCCACAGTAATTGCAATAGCTCCATGTAAAAGCTCATTAATAAAGTTGATCTCGTTGATGCACAAACAGTTTAGCTGGTGGGTTTGGTGGTTGGTGGAGTTATTTTGTGTCCTACCAAATGCATCTGAGCTAACTATAATTTATTTAACTTTTGTTTTCACTTACTTAAAATTTCAGTCACAGCTTGATGATAGTTTTAGAAGGGGACAATTTCATGCATAAAAAAGTAATTGGTTAGCTTCATGCACTGAAAACTATGTGCTCTGAATGAGGAAAACAAAACAAGTAACTTTTTAAAGCTCAACCTAAAAAAAAAAAAAGCCCAGTTTTTTTTAAATATGGTGCATTTGGCCCTGTAGTAAAATATGGAAAAAAGTTACATTTATTTATTTATTTATTTATTTATTTATTTATTTATTTATTTATTTATTTATTTATTTATTTATTTATTTATTTA
>JBAMHX010000001.1:13813249-13826326 GCA_037177515.1 Pseudomugil tenellus
GGAGGGGTCAAACCTGGGTTTTTGGGAAAAGGAAAAACCGGCTTTCCTTTTTCGCCACTGTGGCCCACCCCCCCCCCCCCCCCCTCTCTCTCTCTCACACACACACACACACACACACATAATATAGTTAACCATCATGTAGCTAAAAATTTATTTCCTGTATATTTCTCCTTACAAGTGGGGGGAATGTGTATAATGACAGGATAGAGGAAGTCTCCGATATAACTGAAGAGGAAGGGAAACAGTGTTTCTGAGAATCTTCTTTGAATTTTAGTTGAGACCTTGGGTCAACATTCACATAGCGCTGAGAAAAGTTTTCATCTCAATGTTCCAGATATTGTTCTCTCAGCATTACAGGCAACTTTATCAAAACCTTCAGCTAGTTCCTCTGTTAGCTGTGCATGTTTGTAGCTGGAACATTCTCTGGTACTGCGTCCACATCAAACAAAAACAGGGATTTTGTGTTTTTTTAACTAATAGAGCAACACACGGTACAATCTCTTCTTGAGAGTCAGCTCTATTATGGAGGTTCTTCCAGCATAAAAAAAATAATAAAAAAAATATTCCCCTCCAAAAGCCACATGCGGTAGAGCAAGATAGAGCCAGACAGTCGGACTTGTCTACATAATCCTTCCTGCCCTAAAACCTACTCAGTGTTGTTTGACCCAATAATAGTAATAAGCATTTGCATTTCAATAGGCCTTCTCTCTATTTTTGGTGCTCTGGCCTAATTATTTAATTGACATGGAAAAATAAATAAACTGGAGTCTTAATAGAAAGTCAAATTAAAACAATTAAAAGTAAACAAAAAGTATGTATTTTGTCGCATAGTTGGCAAATTCAGTCCTCCATATTTTTAATCATTTGCTTAATCAAACAATAACAATCTGAAATAATTTTTTCTTGTTGCAAATAAATGCAATTTCTGCAACTGGGACTTGGACCATCAGGGTTCCCACCTTTGGCTGCTACCCGCCTCACAATGCACCTGACCTCTACAACACCTGCTGTCCTGGCTGGCGAGCCTCTGCAGTACAGCATGATCGTCGGGGACAGTGCCCCTTCACTGGCAGACAGTGGTGGTGGTTCCCGTCTTTAAAAAGGGGGATCGGGGGGTGTGGTCCAACTATAGGGGGATCACATTCCTCAGCCTACCCAGAAAGGTGGACCAGCTCTATACCCTCTTCAGGGTCCGGAGGGGGCATGAGTGTTAATCCGGACCCCCTTGTACGAGCTGCTTGGTTCCTGTACAACTGGTGTCAGATTAACAACAGCAGAAGACAGTGGGCTACGGTATGACAAATAAATGCAATAATGATATGGGTTGTTTTTTTTTTTGTTTTTTGCAGAAAAATATGCAGAAAAATGTTTAATCTGTGATTTTTTTAAGTGTATAAATGTAGATGCATGCCTTAAAAAAGCCAACACTCAAATACAAATAAATAAATAAAATCTATTTTTAAAAAAAGAACATTTTAAAAAGCACAATAACCACTATGACGGTAGCATCACTTCATTTGCCTGCATCCACTCATCAGTCTGGAAGTAAATCTGGACTCAACAGATCACATGACCTTCTTTAATTGCTCAGTTGTATGTATCATCTTTATGCTTAGTTGAAAACTGAAATCTTTTTCTCTAGTTAGTTTAGTCCCAATCCACTTCACATTGTATTAATGTTCTTAGTTTCACAATTACACATATTATACACATAGGAATTTATTAACAACCCTCAGATTATATGACACTAGATACTCTTATATGACTATTAAGCAACTCAATATTTTAGAAGTTACTACTTGGATTAAAGTAGTTCTAACTGCTTACTAATGAATTTTATGAGGCAGTTTAGTTGTGCTTGAAAGTACTTTTAAATTGTTAAATAAATTACTATGCAAAAACACACAAAGGTTCATCAGTGTTATGTTGCTGCACTATGAACAACAAAAAAACATTATTTAAGTCAAGACATTGTTCTCGTGCATGGATGCAAATTAAGCAGATGCAGCTCAAACTTAATTAAAATTGTTTCTTACATTTTGTATGTTAAAATGAACAACGTGGCTCAATTTCCACGTTATTCACTTCCTTCTGCACTTTTCCTGAAACATAAAACAGGCTGTTTCCCTAAGAATTGTTACGCTTTTAATATTAGGTTGCGTTTCAGGGTCCTTGCTTGCATGGGATGTAAAGCCACTTCCTCCAATCTTTGGTGGGGCGGGATCCATGTTGTGACTCCCGTCTTGTGTTTGTGTTTTTCACTCCAGGATCCTGATACGTGGCTGTTTGGGAAAGCCGTAGTGACTTCCGTGCATTCCCGCAGCAGCTGGAGCAGCTGGGAGTCTGGCGGCTCAAGCCTGACCTCATCAAGCCGGCCTGGATGGCAGGGACACACTGGTGCACAGACTGCCGAAACCACAAGGTACTGAATTCCACGTTCTGACTGTATCTTTTGCTGTTAGCATTTTGCAGGGATTTTCTGACCGGCAGTGTTTTTCCCCCGCTGTAAGTTTCTGAAACTGATGCTAGCTTCGTTAGAATAGCACCAGTTAGCACTGATTTACATAGACAGCCTGTGTGAAGGAGCTAATCCCGTTAGCAAGCTGCATCCATCTCCACCGCTGAACACGTCTACAGGCTAATGTTAGCCTGCTAACTTTTATCCGCAGACGTGAGTTGGCTAGTGCTGTTATTTTCTGTAATTGTGCGTAACCGTTACTTATTGGAAAGTCTATGTAGTTAACAAACTTCATATGTGATCATTTAAAAATACTTTCCACAACCCCTCTTCGTTTTCTTTTTGGTTGCACAGTTAAGGAGAGCCCCCTCAACTTTTTAGTCACTCTTACCGAGACGTGAAAAATGTAAACAGGCTGCTTCCAAGAGAAAGAGTTTATATAAAAACTAAACACGTCTTGGTTTTAGGAATGTTTTGAAGAGATGCTTTCCCTCCTAGGAGGGTTTTGTGACTTTTAGCATCTGGAATTTCCATGCTGTTTAGAAGAAACTGATATATGAAATGTGTGAACTTTCTTGGCAGACAATTGCTTATCGCAGAAACTGGAGTTTTAATTTGTGTCATCTGATAACACACGCACACACACACACTGTAGTTTGGGGATTATGAAAGGGTAAGATAGATGTCTCTAGCTCACTATGCTCTGATGCATTGCTTTGAATTTCAATATTTTCCTTTATGATTTACTAATTGTGTCTAATTCCAGACATCTTATTATTGCAGCACAAAAGTAGCGCCACAAAAAGCTTTTTTTACTATTTGATTTTAATATTTAAAATAATTTGCAGGTATGTTTGTGTGACCATGCACTCATTTTGCAGGACTACTGGTTGCACGTAAGTTTTGGACCGTGGGACGGATGAAAGGTGGAAACTATTGGAAGCCCGGCTGGGCTGTTGCTGCTCTGTTTGTCCCTGTTACCCTGCTGATGCTGACCTTCGGGGGGGCGTCAAGCAGCCAGAAGATGACACAAACCGCTATGTCTCATGCAACAGCCACAGCTGCAGGACCAGGCCCGAGCCTGACAAATGACCTCCCTGGCTTCAAGGCAGTAGCAGACTTTTTAGCCAGCGAACGCACGCATGTTTGGCTCCTGTCTCTGGTGGGTTCTGTTGCTGTAGGCCTTAGTGGGATTTTCCCCCTGCTGATTCTTCCCATTGAAGCTGGCGCAGCCCTCAAAACTGAAGGTAAAATACGTGCCCTTAAATGCACTTTGTAAATGTATTTTTCCCAGGGCTTCATAAAGAAATACATTGATAGAGGCATTCTCACAGCCGATTTCATGCATTTAATTTGAAGCTCACAGCTGTTATTTACTCTTTAAAATTTTTAAAGCAGTATTTATACAATGATTTTACATTTTTGGGTTAGTTTTTGTGAGATAAATAAAAAAAAACAGTGTAATATTGTTAATATGTTTTAGTTGTTTCATATTGAGACTCTGTGTCAGGGAAAAATCTGGTGCATAAAACCTTACTGTAAGAGTTCATACTTTCTTTATGACACTATATTCTAACAAATGTATGCAATTAATAATATTTGTTGACATTTAATATTTGTAGACATTTAAAAATTCAGGATTTGTGAATGTAGGTTCTTTAGTATCCTTTCTAAAACAGCAGCCATGTACTCCACAAAACAGAGTTGCTGACATTAGAACTGGTGAACAGTGTGATGTGTAGGGTCAACGTGAGGACAGATGCACACGCTAAGCTACTGTAAACAGACAATATTGTTCAAATACCTCCAGTAAAACAAAGAAAAATATATTCCTCATCAGTTACACAAAGTTCAATGTTACTGTTTTAAACCATGCAAACAGCAAACATCTCACTCCTTTGCTTTAGCATCTACTAGTCTTACACTTCTCACAACCCAAAGCATTAAAACTTCATGGCTGTTGCCATTTCTAACTCTCTGTGAGAGAAAACAGCCTCCTGGAAGATCTGCTAGTGGATCTGTTGGATCTTTGACAGTATCTTATAAAAGTAGCTGCTTCATCTTCATGTTTTAAAATTTAAATGGAGCACAGTGTGAAATGAACTTCTAGAAATATTTACAAAACAAAACATCAGCAAAGACCCAAGGCTCTAAAAGCAAGCTGGACTATAAATGGTGGATTTGTTTGATAACATGATAGTTTTATTAAAGTACAATACAGCTTCAGCTACATGCTAATATCAGCATGATAATGTTTTCAGCTGCTGTTTCTCATTAGTATCCATGAATTGACAAACTGGAACTAAACTGATGCGTAACTAAGCAATATGAGTGATTCACTGGTTTATTCATCTTCCATTTCTGTCTAATTTTATTCGTGGCTGCAGGGAGACTGCAGCCTATCCTGCTTATTATCTGGTGAGAGAGATTAGCGTTACAGCTAAAAAGATTACTAGTCCACTGCAGGACAAACAGAAAGACAATCCAGGTTAACAATCATGTTTGCTCACGTTTATTTGTACAGTCATCAAGGTAAAACATACAAACTCTATGCAGAAAGACCACAGCCTAGATTCAGACTTCCCTGCTGCACCACACGTGACTCGACTCTGTGAATCTGCCATGTTGGTACATTTGCTGATGTTAACGTCAAGCTGTCTACAAGATTAAGTCTGATTCAAATGTGTTCCAGCGGGGAAACTTCTAAAACCTGCAACTTGTGCTGTGAGGCAACAGTATCAACCACCGTTAAATTTGGGAAATGTTGTGATTGTACCATATATAGTGGTTCAAATGGATATTGTGGTGTGGTGTTTATCACAACTTCCTTCATTTTGTGCACAAATAAAAATTTCAACAGTATTTAAAGCTTATGTATATGTTCTGTAGACATCCTATTCACGTTGTTTCTTTTTCATTGCAGTCAGTAAATGGTGTATGTGGGTTTTTTTTTTCAAATATAGCAAATAGTTGAAGGAAATGACAAAACTACAACCATTGAGCTGGTATTAACAAAAGCAGCAGCTGGGTATCATTCCAATACCCCCCCCCCCCTCCTTTTTCTATGTTATTTCTATATATAATGGTGCAAAGACCTCAAGAAGTGGACAATAGGCCAGTTGAACCTTTTGGTCTCTTGGCAGACCGAAGCTATGGAGTGCGGGGGGTGGTATTGTGATGCTCTGGGAAATGATAAATTTCCATTTGGTTCTGTAATAATACTTCATGGTACTTGTAAATATTTGTCTGCTTTAGGATCCATTTATGTTCGACACAGAAAACGAATATGCAGACGAAAAGTTTTGTTTCCTGCATCAGTTATGGCCATAATTTGGCCTGTCTCCAAGAAGTTTGGGTTTCTGTTATTTGACAGAGAAAACGCCAGAGACAACAAGTGGGAGAACAGGAGTGTCGATGTATGACGATGTTTGAAAAGAACATGCTCATTTACGGATAGCTGTTCCAACTTTTCCCAGACGGTGATGTTATCTTCTAGGAAAACGATATAACTGCACTAAATCCACGGTGAAGGTTACAGCGGTGTTATGCAACACTTGAATCAAGATGTTGTGAATCTAATCAGTTGAGGAAAAGACTGGTGACACCCAACACTGCTAATGTTCTAAACGCATACAACGCAGGTTTGTGTCTCATCTGTGTTCCTGCAGCTTTACACATGCCAGACTGAAATGGCTGATCCCACATATAGATATGGAGACAGTATTGTCTGTAATAAAGCAGAGAAAAATGCACTAAACACCACGAAGAACCATTGAAAGAGGGGAAACAACTTCTTCATGAAAGCACTAATAGATAAAAAAAAATACAAATTTTTATTGAAACTAGTAATTTCGTTGATTAAAATACTAATAAATTAAAAAATCCTTGCAACTGTTTAAAACATGTCTCATTCAACTCTTATTTCCAGAGAGCCTAAGTGTCAGATAAAACCATTCAGAAAGCATCTTCATTCATCAGTTCTAAGTTTTAAGTCAGCGTTACAGCATCATAACGTTAATATAAAATACATTGACATCTGATAATGGGCAGTAAGCACATACATATAGCACTTTAGTAGCCAGGTCTCAGTTACTGTAGGTCAGTCTGACTCTTTAGGCTTACTGAGGGGCCCCACCCACAGGAAAACAGCATTCCCCTTGTATTTTAGGCTGTGGTTTGTCAAGTGCAGCCTTGAGCAGAGCTTAGGTATTACTAAGGGAACTCCTCAAGAATAAAGTTTCTGTGGCGTACGAGTAATCATAGATGAGATTAAAAAAGTGAGATCGACTCGTTTGCATTTATGCCGTTAGCTAGATCTTTAGCCTGTGAAGCATTTGTATGTCACTATATATCTAAAATACACTATTACCTTTACCCCTTTCACGCGAATACAAAAAAGAAGTGCACCCCCTGCCTCATCCTGTGCTGAAACTGCTTGGATTTATGCTCGACTAGCACAATTTTTCTTATTGTAAATACTGTATGGTGGCTGAGTCTGTCCTTTTGATGAATCAAAGTTAAATGAACATAAAGCTTTAAAAAAGTGAGAAGCAAAAATATGGACAAAAATATGTATATAACACAACATGCCAAGGTGAATAACTTGTAACAGAGAAAAATGAAACAAAAAGTTCTGTGGTTCTTGGTTTGAGTTAAAATAAATTGTTTAAGATGAAAAATCTGTTAAGGTCTTATGATGGTACTTTTGACATTTTCTGTAAATTGAATAAGAGTTGATTTACCCCTGACTTTCTGTGAGTAGTGTTTGTATCATCTGTCTACTGAAATAACAAATAAAAAAATGGAGAAGCAGAAAATATATCAGTATTATTTCATAGTTGCGAGTATGCATTTCTGATGGCGCTAATTCCCTCCCAGTCTTTCCTGATCATGCTTTACAGTAATTAGTACCTTGATTCCTGTCTGTGTTTTGCCAGCTGGATGTCAGAAGCTGAAGCAGCTCCTGAGCTTTGCTATTGGTGGTCTCCTTGGTGATGTATTTCTCCACCTCCTTCCTGAGGCATGGGCACTCTCCAGCTCTTCAGGTAGGTCTCTTATTAGTGCAATACGCAAGTTTATTTTAAAGATTGTTTGACCAAGTTTTCTCACTCAGTGGCATAAATGGTTGGAGCTAAATGAACTATTGTGAGTTATTCCTGCGGTTTTACCACATCTTAAAACGGTGCCCTCCCACAGACAAAACCTGGGTATATTAAATTAATAGAGCACACGTTGAAACAGATGGTGCTTTTACGTAACCATTTGCTGAATGAACTTGGCATTACTGTCTCTTCAAAAATGCATTTTTTTTAAAAGTAATTTTATCTTTATGCTTTTTAAAAGGTTATGTGCGGAAATATTTTCTAAGCTGTGATATTACACAAATATCCTAACCCGCATGTTTGCTATCTGCTACTCCAGCTGGTAAACCAAACCAGTACATAACCCAGGGCTTGTGGGTTATTGTCGGTCTGCTGGCCTTCCTCCTGCTGGAGAAAATGTTTCCTGACCAAGACAACCTTGAGGATCCCACCTCAGATTCAGACCTGAATTTTAACGTGTCTGTAAGTGCTTCTGCTGGAGCTCCGCCATCTCACATGTCAATACAAGCCGAACATATTTTTGCTTTCATTTGTTTGCCCAGTGCAGATGCCTTCCAGCTTAGTCTGCATATCTGTCAGTGCTGTTTTGATGACTGCAGGATCCGTTGACCTGCAGTACACCCCAGAGTGCAGCGATAGTTCCACATTTTGGGGAAAAATGCTTATTGGCTTTCTTGTCTGTCACATAAACCCTGTAAAAGCACATGTGCCAGTTTTGTGCTTTTCTGTTTAGGAGGGAAAAACATCCAAGACATTAACGTTTTAGTGTGGAAGAGGTTTTGTAGGAGGTTGACTTGCAACCACTTAGCTCGAAATGCCTAAACTAGTGTTTACGTTGGCTTACAGTTAGTAACAGCTGACTGTGTATGTTTCCTCAACATGTTTAAGAGCAGGGTCAAGTCCTTTCATCTACCTGAAGAGCAACATGAGCATGTTTGATGAAGACATGTATCAATAAGTCACCTAAAACACAAAAAAATGAAACATCAGTTGTGCTGCTTTTTAAAACATCCATACATGTTTATTATGTGTTTTGTATGATGCCTATTATAAGATAAAAATCATTGGACTTTTGCATACAAGTGTAGGCTTGTTATTTTGAATTATTGTTTTGAATTGTTCATCAGGAAATGTGATTGAATGGCTGCTTGCGGTATTTTTGTAAAGGCAGTTTCATCCTCCCTGCTGTCTTTCTAATGCCATTGAGGGAGTAGATTGGAATCCACAGCTCAGCTCCTCTGCTAGTGTCTATTTTTAGTGCTGAGATGAAGCAGCTGCTTTACACATTTCAGTGTCCAAAGAGGAGCTTTCAGCTTTTAGGCAGAGGCAACAATGGACAAGCAGAAGAGTGAGTGTTTTCTCACTATAAACATTACATTGCTTTGAAATTAGCTATAATTTTCTGGCGAACACTGATGGCCTTAAAAGATTCATTACACTTTATCACTTCCTTGTACTTCATTCCCAGTCATGCTGCAAATGTTTCCTTGTGACAGGCTGAGGAAAGCAGGATGTTTCTTTCCTGCTTCGTTTGACTATCAGTTTAAATCTCATCAATTGTGATGTCTGAATGATTAGACAAGGAAACTGGCTGTTCTTAAAAAAGGCTTTGGTAGGGACTAAATGGGTCTCTTCTTTTACTTTTTTTCACTTTTCACTTAGGAAATTTAAAGGTTGCCTTTTTGATCCGGAAAACAAAAGATGACTGCTTATTGCAGAATTAGGAAGCTCAAAAGGAAAATAATGACTCTTTTTAAAGCTGGTCTGCTCCTGTTGGGAGAACACTTTGACACACAGCAGGCAGAACAATGAGGACGGCTGTACTGTGGGATTTAGGCAGCTGTTAAATCCCTGTTTATTATGACTGGTGTTGGTGGTCAAGGCTTTGCAGCATGGTTCCATAGAGGATACATCCCTTCTCACTTAATGACACACTTCCATACACTGCAATCAGAATGTTGAGTGTTTCCTTTTTATTATTTAAATGTTTTTTACGTGTTTATTTTTTCAAACAACCTATTTAGAGAAAAGGGTACAAGCTGTTTTTTTCCTTTCCCCCCTCCCCCCACAGACACAGTCTAATTCGGCTTTCGGTGGAAAAGCTGTGGCATCATTCAGAAATGGACACCATACTGAGTCATGGAAACCCTCCAAGCAACAAAGTCTGCAGAATAGATCAGAGAAAATCAAGGTAATGTTGAGAAATGAAACGTATCGCTGGTAAGAAGAAAGCAGAAAATCGCAGGACTTAAAAATGACAACGACAGCCTGTATAAGATATTCCGGATATTGGGGTTTAGCTTAAGAAAATGTCCTGACATTGACATGATTACTTTGTCATTTGTGTATTTTACAGATAAGTGGGTACCTTAACTTGCTGGCCAACTGCATTGACAACTTCACTCACGGACTGGCTGTAGCTGGGAGTTTTCTAGTTAGCAAGAAGGTAAAAAAACTATGATAACAGTAATTCAACAAAAAACTATAGCAGCACTCAAAGTGGTTGTATTTAAGTGTGTTTTACTAAAACAATTCATGCAAAATTATTATTAAACTTAGTTTTTTCTTTCTTTTTTTATATTTCCTTGCACATTTTCCAACTCCAAAACATGTAAAAAGACTTAAAGTATTCCAGCACCGTACTGGGTTTCCGGGCTTGTGGGCTTCTTGAGAAGAAATACCATTTAATAAGATTATATGCATTAACTGCATTAATCTTAATCACATAAAACTCCAACCCAACTATGGAACGTCTGTTTTACTGGAGGGGTGGAGGAACATTTGTAAAGCATGGTTATTCTCTGCTAGTTGGGGTGTGTTCACCTGCATGTACAATCAACTTTACACATCGGGGAGGGGGGGGTGGAGGGTTAGTGCTGTCCTTTACACTGTAGATGGAGACCAAACACAAGAACTTCTTATGTAAACGTCACCTTCAAACGAGAAGAAAACAGAAAATGTAAGAACCGTAATGATAAGGTTATACATAAGGAGTGTCTAATCGGGAGGTTTGCGATGAGTTCTGATTGGCTGAATAACTATTAGTTCAGCCTGCCGGTGATATGCATAAAAAAATAAATTCCGTTGGTAAGAACGGTCCTAAAATTTGTTCTAAATACTAATATGAGAAAAATATTTAGCCTGTGGTTATATGCGGAACAATACAGTAATAGTTATTGGTTTAGTACCTAAAGTTCTATAGACAAAGTTCCAGGATAGGTAGGAACTACTTCTTCCTGTTATAGACGCATGAGACGTATGATGGAGGTATTTCAGCTCCACAAACAGCAACAATGTGCAGTTTGGTGTGTGTGAAGACAAGAAAATGTCTGAGAAGGAATCATAACCCAGAAGCAGAGGTGATGAGGTTATGGTGAGGCCACAGAAAAGGAGAGGAGGAGGACAGGTGCTGCAGGACGGACACAGACGTTACTCTTGCAGGAAAGAACAGTCCAGGTACTGTCAAAGGGAGAAAGTATGGAGCTGGTGGATATGTGGTTTGAAGGAAGTGATTTACATCTGTCTGCTGCTGGTTTTAGTTTTTGTGCTGATGTTAAAACAGAAGTTCCCCATCATCTTAAAGCTAAGGCTTCCTGTTTTGCTCTAATGTGCAGTAATAAATGATTATGAAATAAGAAACTAAATAATTACTTATTCCACTTGTTGGCATGAAATGAGCAATAAATAACTGCTTGCACTCAACCTGGGGTAATGCATCCCTGATGTCACCTCCATTCCACATGCTCAGAATCAGCCAGGTAAAATGACCTGCAAAGCAGATCATTACTTAGACCGGGTGTATTAAACTATTCAGTAGCGTTAAATTTGAAAGATTTAAAAAAAAACACTAACAACTAGTAATTGATATTGTTTTCCATCTTAGCAATCTTTTTTGTGTATAAAATACAGGAAAAAAATATCTGACGGTAATGTCTGCATCTATTCACTGAATGACGAATAGGCTATAACGGGTGGGGAATCTTGTTCCTTGCCTGAAAGTCCTGGATGTCTCCCTGTTCCAACGCACAAGATTCAAATGAACGTTGGATCCATTTGATTTGAATCAGGTGTGCTGGAGCACATATACATGGGAAACCTGCAGGATTCCGGCCATCAAGGACCGAGTTTTCCTCCCCGCTAGGCTGTAAAGCACTTCGACGTAATCCACACCAACTTATGACAACAAATATCCACCAGGCTCAGACAACTGCCAGAAGGAGAAAAAAAGAAACTGCAAAGTTCTTGATGTACTTAAACGCAAATGGTGTGTGTCTGTGGTTTTGTGTAGCCTTAATCAGAGCTGGACAATGGAAAATATTTAAAGAGAGTTTAGAAACTGCTTATGCTTGCTTTACTCATTGGAAGGAAAATCACATGCTGCTCTGTTAACATTAAAGATCTGAATAATTTTTCAAATTAAATCAAACTATTTATAGAGCACTTCATTATGCACAAAATGCAACTCCAAGTACTTTACCATAAAAACACAAACATACACATAAACCTAGTTATAAAAATACAATTAGACATAAACATACCTGCACAAGCACATACATATACTCCCATGTGCATAAAACAATGTCAGTACTGGAAAATAATATATATGTACAGTATACGTCATATACGCATAATTCATTATACGTATTTGAAATAACAAATGAAACAGATGGGTGGAGCTATGCTTTATCATTATGCTTTATTCATTTGTAGCTTCTCAGCCATGAACACAATTATCAACACATTAAGTAAATATATATGTATACATGTCAACAACCCAAGCAAGATACACTAAATAGAAAATAAAAACAATAAGTAAATAAAACCTATTAAAAAATTAAAAATTAGTCTGGTCTGTACTCAGCAGTTTAACAATTTGTTAAGTAATTTGTTTGGATTCGAGGCATTTTACATTGCATATGTATGCAGCATATGTATCTTGTATCTTGAAATGTGTGTGTGTGAATGTGTATGTGTATATATATATATATACTGTAAAAATCCCCATGTGAATTCTGAAATCAGCACTGACCACTGGATTAACTGGCCCAACAACCTAAAAGAAATGAGGATGGAAACGCATGGCGACGTTTCAAATGGGAGCATGAACGGGTCTTTACTATCAAACTACTTAAAACTCTGTTTGACTTTTTATAACATCATTGTTTTAGAGGCTTGTCAAAAATACATATTTTAGACTGTAGTGCCATAGATTTATTCCAATTCAATAGGTTGGTGTATATTTGTAGCTGTGGGACAAGAGTCCAGCTGGAGAGACATAAGGCAAGCAGCAGGATCTATGGATCAATGTGCCAGAGAGGAAGTTAACTACATTTCTCACACATGCATACACAAGACATATCACTAATATTTTAAATTCACTCATGATGAATATATTGTAATTTCTGCTTTTATGTAATATGTTTAGAAACAACTGATGTTTAGAAAAACACTTTTTTTCATTCTTAAGGGTTGAAGGACACACTTGTGCTGTTTGTATGTATGTATGTATGTGTATAT
>JBAMHX010000001.1:13839848-13857569 GCA_037177515.1 Pseudomugil tenellus
CTAGTTGGGATTGGGTCTAAAATACAAGTTGAAGGTTTAGATGAAGCTATTATTTTGGTTAATTCTGAGAGCTGTACTGGACAGAAATTATCCAAAGAAAAATCAGGTTATGGATGTTTCTAAAACTGCTGCAGTTGAAACATCGTCAAGAGTGGGACATCATGGATTTTATCTCTAATAGAAAGTTGTGTACCTCAAAATAGGATATTTAGGCCTCTTTTAATTTAACTTTAAACAGTCATCGTTAAGTATTCAGTCTTCCATCCATTTTCTACAGCTTTTTCCCAAATGGTGTTTGGGAAAAAGTGGGGGGGCAATCCTAGCTGACAAGAGGCGAGAGGCAGCGTACACCCTGGACAGGTTGCCAGTCAATTCCAGGGCCACACACATAGATGAACAACCGTGCATGCACACACACACTCACTCCTAAGGGCAATTTAGAGTCACCAATCAGCCTATCCCCAAGATGCATGTCTTTGGACTGTGGGAGTGAGCCAGAGAACCTGGAGAGAACCCACGCTAACACGGGGAGAACATGCAAACTCCACACAGATAAGTCACCGCCCGAGCCAGAGATCGAACTGGTAACCTGCTTGGTGTGAACATACAGTCATACACGTGCAGTGAGTTAACAGGATTCGGTGAAAGTAAGCACTTTCAAAAGTTATCTTTTGTTAATCAAAATAAATGTCCATACTCCAACACAGTAATGAGCTCAGGTCAGGGAGATTGATTCCAATCTTCCCGACTACATGCTGAAGTGTTGTTGGGTAAGATACTGAACGCCAAGTTGCCCCCAATGTGCCTATTAGGGTGTGAGTATGTGTGTGCATGTCCATATAGCAGCCCAAAGTCACAACAGACAAATAAAGAAAATGAAGAAGCTGCTGACTTAAAGTTAATGTTGATGAATGTTCTCCCTTTCAATAAGATGCTTTAATTAAGGAAAATAGGAAATAAGCTAATTTAATATGTTGTTTACTGTTGTTTTAATCAATAAACACAGCCATTCAACCAGCTCCTGTCTTACTGGAAACTCTGACATCATTAACTAATTATATGCAAATGAACGGTCATGACCTAAGGGACGACCTGTATCAAATTTCAGGATTATCAGATTTATGGTTTCCCCACCAGGCAGCGCTATTCATGAAAAATCTGATTTTTGGCTATTTCTTTGGAAGTATTTTGTCTCATTGATGTCAAATCAAGTGCAAATCAAAGGTCATGAACTCAGGATGCATCCTGTTGTGATGTCATACCGTGCTTGTTCAAAGTTTACACATCAGGTGGAGCTTTGTGACTGAACATGTGCGTCTTTATATTATTATGTTGTGTATATTCGAGGATTGGGGAATAGACGACATAGGACTTGTTTTATAAATGCAAGAGACAAGCTAACATTAGATAACCGTGTTATCATCACCTCATCATAACTTTGTAAACAGCTAATGTTTTCACAGCCGATGTCTCATATGGATCAGACTTAATATGGGTTCAATGGGTCTCGTTACTCAGATCAGAACTCAGTGATGTGGAAGCAGTTCCTGTCCCTGCTTCCTTCCATTAGCTAACTGCAAAACTAAATGCAGCCCTAAAGAAGAGGGCAGACAATATATTGCAATTGTGCAACTTCTACTCTATCTGCACTTGTTGAAATATATGAAGCTAATTATTGTAATTGTGGAAAAGCAGATTGTGTTCTTAACTAAACTTTTAACTTCCTGGCAGACGATAACAATGTCCCTCCCTGTTAAGAGCTGGGAAAGAAAAAACACTCAGAACAGAGTTCATAGTAGGTAAGCCAGAGGTGTAGGTATGACTTTTATATTGACAAAGGCATAAAATCGGTCCACACTGCCCCTGGAAGACAAGTATTACATTGCACTTTGCAGAGGTTCATAATGCAAAATATTGTATTCAGTCACTGATATTAAGATCTGTTCTTCCAGCTCAACTGACTGCAGGTCTGTTTTACTTCTGTTCTGGGATTTTATTAGGTGAAGATATCTGTTGGCATATTTAATGTAAATTATTATGAGCCAAATTTGCAACTGAAACCTCATCTATATGACATTAAAAGTTAAATTATTTACAGGACTAAATTTACATAATGCTTACATAAGAGCATTTGCTTCACAACAACATTGTCTACACCATGGTACAAACTTTTTGGTACAGAGATCCATATAAAAAAAGCTTTTAAGTCTCTACAATATATTATGAAGTTTAGATAAACACTTTAGTATAACATATTATGACTGATTATATTCTAATCAATTATATAGTTCAAGTTACAACTCTGACAACTCACTTGCTTCATACTCTCCTCATCTGTCTGAATAACCAGCAGCTTTTTTCAGTCCTATAAAAAACAGTTTGATTCCTTTTCATAATAAAGAAACATGTTTTTTTTTTGGCATAGTAACTGTATTTATCACCATTATTCATGACACAAAGACAGTTTGAAAATAATGTATTTGTGACTTTAACTTTTACAGAGACTTAGTCTAAAATTACTCCTGACGAGTATTAGGGCTACTTGGAAAAAAAACTTGGTCCTTTTCCAATATGCCTCTAATACTGTTCTGTAGAGATGTATTGAATTCAATTTCAATTCAGCTTTATTTGTAAAAACACCATTTCCGACAATGTGTGTCAAGGCGCTTCACAGAGATCAATTTGAGCCAATTCATAAAATAGCTTATGTAAGGGAACGAATAAGATTGCGTCAAATCTTGACTTCAATCCAATCTTCCATCCTGAGCAAGCATGACGCAACAGTGGGAAGGAAAACTTTTTTAACAGAAAGAGAAAACTTCTGGCAAAACTCGTCTCAGGTAGGGCAGCCATCTGCCTTGACTAGCTGGGGGTGGAAAGGACAGGAAAGACAGATCAAAATTAAGAAATAACACCTGCAAAAAAGGAGAATGATGATTAATGATGCTTAAACTGGAGAAATATGATCTCTTCTGTTAGTTCTTGTCAGAATCTTCGCTGCGGTATTTTGGATCAGCTGGCGAATTTTCAGGGCATATTTGGGAAAGAACATAAATAAGGAATTGCAGTAATCCAGTCTAGAAGTAAAAAAGGAATTAACTAATTTTTCTGCATCACTCTGAAACAGGATGTCCCTAATCTTTGCTATATTACGTAGG
Source organism: Pseudomugil tenellus (assembly GCA_037177515.1). NCBI lineage: Eukaryota > Metazoa > Chordata > Actinopteri > Atheriniformes > Pseudomugilidae > Pseudomugil > Pseudomugil tenellus. Next base: position 13,843,007 of record JBAMHX010000001.1, read on the forward strand.
TGAAAGAAAGCGGTTCTAGAAACTGGTTTTAAATACGAGCCAAAGGAGAAATCCTGGTCAAGAATAATTTTTGAGGCCGACCTCTGACAACGACCTCTGTCTTGTCCACTTCTCAGTCATCCAGGTCTTTATGTCTTTAAGACATCTTTGTAATCTAATGGACTGATTGGTTTCACCAGGCTTCATGGATAACTGAATCTGAGTAGCAATGAAAGTTTATACTATAACTTAAGTATATAAGTTTATACTTAACTGATGATATTATCTAAAGGAAGCACGTATAGTGTAAAAAGTATTGGTCCAAGTACAGAAACCAGAATCTAAAATGTGCAAGATAGTAGATCTCAAGGACTGGACTTGGGCACCACTGGCTTATAAGGTTGGGCTTATAGCAGTGACAATGTTGACACTTGTGTCCTGTAACAGAAAATTGAAGGGACAACCAAAGAGTTGCTGGATATAAGTAGATGCATGTCCCTTTCATCCCTACCCAATATTGTCCCATCTCCACTCACAACATAAGAGAATCGCCCACAATTTCACAGTATGTCTGACTTACTCATTCACTCACCCCCTCCCTTCCTGTTAACTGTGGAACACTCACTAAGCTCACAGTACGTAGCGTGGCTCAGTGCAACTCTCCCCCTCACCTTTTGTGAGCTAATAATTATAGTAGCTTGCAGCATCCCCATGCTAACTTGTAGCATTAACAAATCACTCAGTTTTTCACAGTAACATGTCCGTTGTATGTTCCCCGGTTTGTTCCCCTTAGTCCACATGCCAGTCTTTAGCTATTGATGTATTTTGTGTGAATGTTTTCACACCCAGGCTGCACAGTGACGAGGTGGTTAGCGCTGTAGCCTCACAACAAGCAGGTTACTCGGGCGGTAACCTATCTGTTTGAAGTTTGCATGTCCTCCCCGTGTTAGCGTGGGTTCTCCGGCTTCCTCTCACAGTCCAAAAACATGCGCCTTGATTGGCTGATTGGGGAATATAAATTTCCCATAGGTGTGTGTGTGTGTATGCGTGGTTGTTCGCCTATGTGTGTGGCCCTGTGAAAGACTGGCGACCTGTCCAGGGTGGATGGATGGATGTGTAGAATAGAAAAATAGATAAATTTTCTATTATGGTTATATTTTCAATATTCTAATACTATTATTTTCTATTATCCATAATTTTCTATTATGGTTATAATTATGGTTCCTACTTAAATATATATGGACAACAACATGAGAACAAAGCTACATAAATGATACTAACCTTGCTACTAACCTGTAACCATGGTTTAATCCTGGGTTTAATCCTGGGTTTAATCATGGGTACATCATATCCAAATTTCTTTTAGGCATCAATCAATGAAACTGAAAAATACCCAACATGTTATGCTAAATTATAATTATTTTCAATGCTGTTTAATTCAGGGTCATGGGGAGTCTGCAGTTCATTCTAGCAATTAGCAGGTGAGACGCAGGGTGCGCTCTGGACAGGTAGCCAGTCCATCGGCGGTCCAACAGAGAGACAAACAACTGCTCACATTCACTCCCAGGGAGAAATTAGTTACCAATTAACTGAACATGCATGTCTTTGGAAGGAGATAAGAAGCCAGAAGACTACCTGGAGAGAACCCATTCATACATGCCGAGACTTGCAGACTCTACACAGGAGTGGTGTTAGCTATTTTATGATATCCTTGCAGCTATTTTTTCACTGTATCTTATTCTCTTAATTTCTTTTTTGTTTATTTTTGGTTTTCAGAGTATTCAGTTCAAGTATAAAATGTAGGCGTTGATATCACCTAAAAGGAATTCAACAAGCATAGTCAGCTGTCTAAAGATTTTGCCTGTGTATGGGTGTTTCTGTCTTTAGTTTATTCATCATGAAGTGGAAAAACTACTTAATCGTGATTAGATTAGAAAAATGATAAAGCTATTGCTGAATATTTCACTTCTTTGCCTTAAAAAAAGCTGAGCCAGATTGAGATGGTTCTTACTCTGTCATTGTTAATCTGTTCTGTGAAGCACGGTCTAATAAGCTTTGCTCCATTTGGGTGAATATGACCAGACAGTAAATCACTACACACACATTCAGATGACTGAATCTGTATTCTGACATATCATCAATAAACATTAGCAACCCAGTGTCAGAGGAAGTCAGGTACACAAATGCCATCACATCAAATCCATGTTTTAAAGATGATCTTTCATACTTCATGAGCTCTGTAAGCTGTTTCAAGCTTTTACACTATATGTCACAGTCACCCATTCACACACACATTCAAACCCCTGATATCAGAGGAACATGAAGAGTTTAATGTCTTGCCCTAGGATACTGAGGCATACAGTTAAAGGAAGCCTGGAATCTATCCACTAACCTCCCAGTTTGAAAACACACTGCTATTCCACTTCTACAGCTAGCCAACTAGACTGTAGTTGTTTTACAGAAAAGGCTCAAGACCTATGTTTTTAGTATATCTTTTAGATGATTTTATATTGTAGTTAGCCTAATTTTACTTTTTTCAAAAATCGGTATTAGTTTTGTTTAAAACTTCTTTAGATTTGATTAATTCCAGTGTTTTTCTCGTGGGGATCCTCTGCACTGGGGGGTAGGGCTGCTCGATCTGTATGGTTGTTGTCGGGGACCGGCTTTTCCTTGACTCTGTGCATCCTAGCATTCCCTGGACCCTGTTGATCCTTGATTGGTATCTATCATTGGTTTGAACAAGTTGAATCCTCAACGCTGCTCAGCATCAACCTCTAGAACCTACAGACTCTTGCTCGTTTTTAGCTTCTCCTAACGTTGCCTCTCTGGATCAGGCTGGGTCTTGTAAATGTTAGATCAGTCTTATACAAAACTTTTATCCTTAAGGATTTCTTTACTTCCCCTATTTTGGATATTTTCTGTCCTGACAGACACATGGATCTCCCCGGGTGAGTCTGACATTTTCTCTGAACTATTGCCTCACTCTTGTTCTTATTTTAATACCCTTTGATCTGTGGGTCGTTCAGGAGGTCTGGCTACAGTTTGTAAACCAAGTTTGGACTGTAAGACGATGGTTTCTCTAACTATTGTCTCAACCTTTGAACCTAGACACTAGGCTCTTTCCAACAGAGGAGTTCTAATGCAGTTCTAAGAACCTTATAGTTCTAATAACTGTCCTTCCCCAGGAGAACCGGTTTACTTTTGTAACATGAAACGTGGACCTTGGTAGGGGCAGATGTGACGTAACCATTTACGTGGTGACGTATACTCAGTGCCGTTCCAAAACAAAAAAAAACCTGAGAAAAATATTGAGAGCATAAACACCGAAACAGAGCAAATTGCAGCCACTGTGGTTTCTCTCTGCATGACGGGATTATTAATTATGGACGATCAGATCAGGCGGTTTACATGGAAGCTGGAAATACAGACAGAAAGATGCAGGAGAAAAATAATCGAGCAGCAGGCGATATTCTATTTCTTCGTTTCATGGATAAAGAAAGGAGAGCGCAGCGCCGCAGACAAACCTTTATTATTAAAAATGTGCCGATTGTATATCATGTCATATGAGTAAACGTATCAGACGTTATGCTGGTAAAGAGTGAAGCTACCACCTACATCAGACGTAGTCTCATTAGAACCATGAAACCCTGATTCTGAGTAGGAGCTGAAATGGTTATAGGAATGGAAGTCCGTAGACCCGCATTCCTATATTTTGGAATGTGAGAAAAATGCTGATGACTGTCAGGTCTGTTTCCCCTTATGGCAAAATGGCCCTGTTCAGTCTCTCCTGGATTGTCTTGGTGACATCAGAAGTTGGATAGCATCAAACTTTCTCAGTTTTAATGAAAAAAAAGACTGTCTTGCAGTCAATGAATTCTAAGAGAAAAGAGGCAGCGAAGGATTTTTCTCTTGTAGCCTTAAGTCTCAAATTTAGAGACTGATAAAATTTAGTTTTCATTTTTACTCTTCTGTTTCCATAACTTACAATTAACATAATGATCTTCATATGTATTTGCAGATCTAAGACGAATGACGGCCGGCTTTGTGGGAATGGCTGTATCCATAATTCTTTTTGGCTGGATCATTGGAGTGCTGGGATGCTGCCAGCAGCATGACCTCATGCAATATGTAGCTGGACTACTCTTTCTCATGGGAGGTACTGTAAAAGCACATATGCTTGTATCCACACACAAGCATGTAGACACAATGTTACCTTATTCAATTTTCATGTTTATTTGGTGAGAGATGAGAGTGTTAGGTTAACACGAGACCACAGATCAATATCCTGCTGTAATCTGACTCTTGTCCTTCAGTAAGATGTACAGTACAGAGTTTAATGATCAATAAAAAGCCCTTTTAAATCACTGTTGCTCTCTTTTGCTAATGCAGGAACATGCTGCATCATCTCCTTGTGCACATGTGTGGCTGGAATCAACTTTGAGTTGTCCCGCTACCCTCGCTACATGTATGGCCTCCCTGAAGACATTAGCCATGGCTATGGCTGGTCCATGTTTTGTGCCTGGGGGGGGCTTGGTCTCACATTGCTGGCCGGCTTTCTCTGCACCTTGGCTCCCTCCCTGAGCACACCCACTCGCACGACGACCCACAAGCCGAGGCAGGAGAATGGAACCGTGTGACAAAGGCGTGGTGAAGCAACTGACCCACTGAACGCACAAGCCACACTGACTTCGATGTTTGACTCTGAAACAGTCTCGTCTAATCACCGTCTCACAACACCCCCAACATTGCCATACCCTTTCAGTGTTCAGTGTGCCTGAGTTGTGATGGAAGCAACAAAGTATCTACAAACTTCACACATCTAATCTTGAAAAACCCAAGAGGGACCTCCATGAACACAGAGAAACGTGTACAGCAACAAATGACTGGGGAATGGCTCACATAGCACAAATAGAACATTTTTTTCTTTCCTTTTAGTTGTTTTTTAGTTATTTTGACATGCAAATTTTATGGTGATCTAAAAGTGACTGTTTTCTCTGAAGAGAAATTGTCTTAAAATGGTGCTCTTTTAAAAACATCAATACACACAGTCCCACACAGGAAACACACACATACACCAGATTTTCCACATGTGCTGTGTTTCTATAGATAAAATATGAAAGAAACCCTGAAACTGGAACAAACACACCAACATATGACCAGAGCATCCTATTAGCGTTCCTCATTCAGTCTATGATGTGTGTTAGTGTTTGTAATCTTAAGAAAAAGTGCTGGCAGTGGCTTTCACTGCTTATCATTAGTGAGCATACTAACTGATATCAAACGCTGGTCTGGGAGTAGAAGCCTATTCTGGATGTTGCAGTGCCATCAGTGTTAGACAATACACAGAAGTACATTTGCCTTGGAAAGCAAATAGATGCTTCTTTAAAAATCCTCTATGTACAGATGCATCTCTGTAGATCCAGATAATTGCTAATGTAAAGTCAGATTTTAATAAGAGTTTTTTTTTTTTGTTTCTGTTAAAAAGTACTGAGGGTTAGAGATAGGGGGTTGAATCCTTTACTGGTTTTAGCAACTCCAAAGTCTATTGGTATCAAATAAAACCCGTGAAGTAAAAGAAAGCATTTAAAGATAACAGCTGCTGAGCAGCAACTTAATTTTGCTGCTCTGACAGATCCAGCTGTTTGCTAGCAGCTGAATTATAAACTATTGAGAAGAAAAAAATGTGAAAGTGTCTCTTTACCCATAGTACTGATCATTCTTTTAATGTACTCTGAATAAAAGCAAGTTAACACAATTTTAGAAAAAAAAGCAGTGTCAGTGGTTCGACTTTTACAGAAGCATTATGAAAATACTCATCTGAGAAGGTACAGTGGCTTAAAAATATCCAAGGTTGAACAAATATTATAGTACGGAACAAGTTGTGGCATCAGACTGTCATCAGAGATAGAGAACGTTTCACTCAGTTTCTTCTTATTTTTATATCTTCTTATTTATTCTTCTTATCATCAATATTACTATAAATATTTGGGAAATGGCACAAATACAAAAATAAATCTATTAAAGATGCTTAAACATGTTAAGAATCATATCATAGTATCCAATTTTACATTTCTCGGTTTGTATCTTGATTGACTTGATAGTATTTTTACCAAGGAAATACAGTTGTGGCATATTAGCATATCCAGTTCAGTGTGCAAGAAATAGAGAAAGTTTTATGTTGTCTTTGATTTCCTTTCTTCTTTTCTTTTTTACTTTTGTGATTCAATATTTGTGTTAGAAATTCTTCCAAATGTAATTTAAAAAAAGCACAATCAGCAACTTGAATGCAAAAAGTGCATTTAAAAGCTGTATTGCCAATTCATACTCTATAATCTCATTTTACTTTGTCTGTTAAAATGAAAATGAGAAAAAGAAGTATCCCTCAAGTGACATGAATTTATGATAAATATTTGTTTTTAAGTGTTGTGTTAATGGATTCAAATTTCCAACAATTATAATAGATGATAATTTTATTCTTGTGAGAATATTTTTCATTTGAAATTGTGTGATGTGACATTTGGACTGAGATTTTACACATAGCATTAATTCTTCATACATTTCACACAGATGATTAAAGTATTCTGCTTTTTATATTCCATAATTATCTATCTCATAGAAAGCTAAAATGTTAAATGAAAAAGGAGATTTATGATAGCCCTACAATTTAGAGTGGACAATTAATTTTGTTGTGATTCTTATTGTCCGGCAATTACTGAAACTAATTCGTTATGGCAAATTAAATTCACCACATGTTCAAGAAAAATGAATATTACAGCCATGTGTGATAACATTCATATAACAGTCGATTGCCTGAGATGAATCATGAGATTTTCTATCTGCCATGTCAATTAATTCTCTTACAAAAAGGTGTTAATAGTGTGTTAACAACCCCGTGTTTGGTGTTCAGTCCTTTCACCATCACCATTAGCAAAAAAATTTACTGAGGCATGACTGAAATCTGTATCTTCAGTGTCTTGTTGACTCTTTGCACTTCCGCGTTTCATAAAAGTCAGTGATCCTGGAGTGTGAGCCACTTATACATTACATGTTTGCAAAATAACACATGGAAGCAGAATATGACCAGAGCATGTAACAAGCACCCCGTTATCTGTTTACAATGAGTTCGGTTTGACATATTGTTATGTGTTTATGGTAAGCCAGTCCAGACTCTTATTGACAAAATATTACACCTAAAAACTGGGACATATAATAAATTTGAAAGTATTTTTAGCCAATATGCTGGTAATTGACAGAGATGCTGTTTAGTGTTTTGAGTTTTCTATGGTTTCGAATTCAAACACAACTCATACACAGTAATGTCATTATTACTAAATAAAACAATAAACAGTAACATATAAAGTACCTGCAGGCATAATGTGCTATGAGTGAAACACTACTAACATTTTTTTTTGTGTAGAATTGGAGAGTATATCTGATTTTTAAAGCTCTTCTGTTCCATTGTGAGCAACACATGTTTATAAGACAAATCTCAAACACTAAATTTCTTGGAAACCACCAAGTAGCAGTGTCTTCAATGTGAAACTAAAGTGTTGTCACAGTGTGCAAAAGAGTAGCAAGATTAGCAAAATAATAGAAATACTGGACTCTAGATAACAGATTGGGTAATGAGAGTAGGACAATGCGTACAAAACAGTTGGAAATCCTTCTCAAGTGGCAACATCCTTTGTTTCATAAAGGACTGTGTAAAGTGTGCAGTGATGGATGACCTGCAAAAATGCCACTGTTTAGGGTGGCACTTGTTTCAGTAGCACAGCTATTATTTTCTACAAGTCATTTATACTGGGTGCATCCACCTCAGTTGTTGTGTGAGGGTAAAAAAAAGAAGACATTACAGTCTTGCATGATCTCATTACAGTTAGTTTCTTTCAATATATGAAAAGTTGTGTCCATTTTTAATTCATTTATTTTAATGAAATAAAATATGTAATTATTAAGACATTGTGACTTCCTGTTTTTGTATTTGCACTAGTTTTATGCAGTTCTGGTTTCCAAGGTTACACACTAGAATCATCCACACTGACATGACAAAAAAAAACAAAAAAAAACAAAAAAACATACATGTTGTAACTGTAAGAGCTGATCATAGCGGCTGTGTGGTGCAGAGGTTATGCATGGCCTTTGTCATTTAGGACATGGTGCCATCTAGAGGGAAGACTTGATGTTTTTTTGCATTTGCATCAAACTGATTTGTTATGCAGTTTTTTCTATGTCCTTACTGTACATTAAACTCATGTAATATAAAGAAGTATCAAATAGTAAAGTAGAAAAGCTCAGTCATACAAATTCACACTATACAGGCAAATACTGGGTTTTGAGTTTAATCAATGCACGATTATAAAATCAAACTCTCCCTACTAATGACATTGTTGCATTCAGTGCCATAAAAATGTCTATCTTTGAATGATAATATTTGATATGGGTCATTTTATGAAACTGATCTTATAATCTACTCTAAAAACAGATAAAAACAGATTCGATTTACAGTTTATTGTCTCACAGAACTCAAAAGAACGTATGAACGTTTCTTGTTTAACAAATAATATCAAAACAAAGGTAAAACATACTGACTTTACAGTAGCTTGAACCAGATTATATTTCAACTTAATATAAAATCTGACAGCAGTCATGACCAGTTATTTGTCTTGCACACATGCAGCTGTAAAACTTCCCTCATTTGTAATCAAATCTCCAACTTATTGCTTGATTATATTGAAGTTGAGGTGAAAGTTTTTATTTATTGACTACATACATCAGACTCCACATCACTGGCAGCAGCAGAGAGTCTATTTTTGCCGCGGTGATTTGCACCGACCACCATGTAACTGTCAGGAGAGATGTTCTGGCATGGGGGCTTTGCTTTGTCCCGACAGACCCTGACCTCAGATCTGCTGCCCGACCCTCCCCCCCCTCTGCAGGGGTCGTGTTTCTGCAGGTAAGTTATAAAAGGTTCCCATCCTCCTCCAACACGTACCATTACATGACTCTCATTCAGCATCTGCCAACAAGAAATGAGACAAAGAAATCAGTGAGGAAATGGCGGGGAAAACCTTTCATGCATGTTTTTTCTGCCTTATATATTACATGGATGTTTAATGAAGAGTCATATAAAGAGCTGAACATATGCACGAACACACACACACACACACACACTAATATTAAGAAGTATCTTTTGTGTATGTAGCACTTATTGTGAATAGCAAATGATCTCTCAGATAGCTTTGTCAAAATCTCATTAAACCAAAAGAAACTGCACCTCATAGCACCAGCTGAGCACACATACGACTCTATAATCCACATTTGAGCATGCATGCACACACACAGTGACGCACAAAGGCACACAGATCTACAACACAATCCACATATCAGGCACTATTTAAAATATAATGACTACTTCTTGGCCAATCTATCTATGAACTCTAGTTTCAGTGAGGTCAGTTGTATCTGAATTAACATATCATTTGCAGACATTCAGCCATCTTGCAGAAAATAAACTGCTGCCATGGCAACTACAGCCTCAATATGAGGCAGAGCATAAGAAAGCATAAGGAGAAATTGGGATTAGTTTAGCACAGACCCTCAACTCCCAGAGGACATTAACATTCCCAGGAGACCATGCAAACCCATTCATTGTTCTGTCAGCACCAGCCCTCCCCCTCCTGCCTTATCACCAGTAAACCCTTCATTAAGGAACCATTAACAATGTGATAAAACAAGCAGATCTCCTCCTCTAATGTGGGGAGGTTTGGCTCAGGAAAAAAAATCAATGACACAAGCATAGACAGGCTTGCACGGTCAAACGACGCAGCAGCTAAAGAGGAAACTCCAAATGAGATTCGTCTCAGCTGTCACGCTGCAGATTTAGATGTCGAGGTTGACAGAGGTCAAGTCCAACATCTCGGATAAACCACCTTCATGTCAGACGTGGAAAGAATATCAATCTGTCCTTCCTGTCCACAAAAATTCTGTCAAATTCATCCAAAGTTTAATGGAAATAAAGTGATTTTTTACGACAGTATGTGGTCCTGCATCTTTATTTGTTTATGTATGTCTAGAGACTAATGAGGCTTATTTTGTTGTTGTTTAAAAGATTACAATATTGGAGCTTGGTCTTTTCAACCCTTCATAAATGAAGAATTATTAACTTACATTTATCCTTCCAGATATGATTCTTATCTTCTATATTTATATCCCCTCAGAGGAAATCCATGTCTTGTCAACCTGACAAACCTGACAAAAATGCAGAACTTGTTTCACTGAAATATTCTAAGCAAACCCTCTTTGTAAGACAGACCTCCTTTCTTTTTCTTTACAACTCCGTCCTCTTTCAGGTCTCTAAACAAAGTATGCCAATGTCTGCAACCTATAACCTACTGTCTGGGTCCCCATGTGTTCTCCTCTGGTAGTTCCATTGATTCCCTCTCACCTCTCCTGCTGAAAGATGCATGAGTGTATTTGGAAGGAGGAACCATCCATAAACTTGCCAATAGGAGGCAGGCTTTACCTACATCCTTTGCTTTTATGTGGACTCTGTATTTTTGGTTAAAAGAAACAATCTGAGGAGAGGATTGGAAAGTGTCATGCTTGTTCTCTCCTACTGTAATCTGAACTCTCTCACAAAAAAGGTCCCAGTCTCACTGAGCTTATCTAAGAAGATGTGAGTTCATGAGGAAGAACAAAAAATTACATGTAGGGTGGTTTGAAAAGATAGAAGATCAAATCATTAAGGAGGTGGGAGTCTGTGTTGAAATGTGCCCTAATCCCTCATTCACTACGTAGGGCTACAATACACAGCAAACTATCCAACAGCTGTAACTATGGCAACCAGAAAAAAATTGTGTGAAAATGTTTTATTTCTTTATATTGTCTTTATTCTTTCTTTCTATTCAATAAAAAGGGATCAAAATGATGCTCTGTTGTTTTTTCTGAGCCTTCTCTGCGGTTTATGTAATTTCCAACATTGTAAGCAATGCATTGTTGTCTATATTGACTGATCTAGTGATCATCGATGCTCACTACTTTTCAAGATGCATTGTGGGTAATTTGGAGTGCACTACTTTTTTCTCTCCATTCGGACACCCTTACAAAATGGCATACTACATAGGGCAGTATGTAGGCCATAGGGTGCAGATCCAGACCAGACACAAACTGAGTCAATAGTTTTATGACAGGAAGGAGACTGTTTGAGATGCAGTCCTGTTCCTGAAGTTCAGCAAAGAGAATTCATTTGGACAAAAACTCACACCTAATGCTGCTCCAGAGCTCGTACAAAAGCACATTGATCAGACTAAAGATAAACATTTGCAGTTTCCTAAAGTTAGTCTTTCAATAATCATTTTCACTCCTATTAACCATTTCTTTTTCTTTTCATTTTTTTTCAAGACTCCAGTTATGGAGTAGCACCTGACTGTTTAAGCAAATTAATTTCTGAATTCACTTTTCAATTTTCTGCTCTATTTTTTGTTTTATTAATTTAACTTGAAGAAGTAAAATCACATTTAATTTGGTATTGTCTAAAGACATTATCAATTTAATCCTTTGGCCAAACCCACAAAACATCAGTGCACAGGGCTCCCATTTAGCAATATTTGCAACAAGTAACATGTGGCTATCACTATAAAAATGCAAATTTTACACAAACTACAATATTATCCTAAAGGAAACAACTGAAATCAAAATGATAAATTTGATCATTAAATGCTCACTAAAGTTTTGATAATTTGTTAAAACTGCTCCATCTTTGAAACACTGTCTTCATTATTATCTAATTATAAATCTATTTTTAGTACATAACAGCAATAAACCATCATAATAATAAGCATCTTTAAATGTATCCCTTTCTTTATTTTCTTGTTCATTGAAAGCCATGATGCTCAAGACGTTTCTATCCTGTTGTAAAGCTCAACCACTTTAATAGTCTTGACCAACAGTCAGCATGTGAGAAGCAGGGACTGAATGTGTCGACATCAAGTTATAGCTTGGAGTCTTATTTCACAGAAGTTTTGTAAAATCTAATGAAAGGATCTGAAAATGAGATGAGTTAATAATGAGTGATTATTAGAAATAATTGTCCTTCTGTACTGGTGGTTAATACTAACAAATGTTCCCTCTCCTGTATCAGGTGCAGGTGTAAATAAGTAACATTACAAAGACCTGAAAGCTGACTAAGTAAATGCCTTTTCTAATAAAAAAAAGTACTTGGGCAATAAAGATGATGGCGTTTGTATCTAAAATACTCAACTGAGAGCAACAAACATACAAACAAACACCCATCCATCCATCCATTTTCTACCGCTTATTGCCAAACGGGGTCGCGGGGGGGCTGGAGCCAATCCCAGCAGCCAACAGGCAAGAGGCAGGGTACACCCTAGACAGGTTGTACAAAAAAAAAACATAAAAAACTATTTTCTTCTCCCCATTGTCATGGTTTTACTACATCATCTTCCACCTAAGAAATCTTTCATTTGGGTTTGCATTACAAATATAAAAAAAAAATTAGTTTAATAATGAATGTATTTTTGCTCCATAGACACAGTGTAGACACTGTATACTCCCTGATATAAAGCTAAAGGGGAGCCTAATTGGACACAGAGAGAAAGAAAAGCCTTTCTCTTTTTCAACACCAAAGAATGGTGAAGCACTCCAGGGCCAGAACGACTGAATAGTCGAATAGAGAGGGGTGGGAGTGGGTAGTGAGGCTGGGAGGGGGTCGGGTGTAAAGTTCACACGCAAGGAGGGGCAGTCATGCTCAGCCACTCATTAACAAGCTGCCTGATTAAACCCTTTGCTAATGACTTTCTCTCAGTAATCAATAGTATCTGCTCTTTAAAAAGGTCTGTACACAGTGAAAGAAATGCTCTCCTGAGAGCGACACAGGGGTTATCATGGTATATGCTAATAGAGGTCTATGGCATGTTTCCACGCACACATGTAGACACGTGTGAGATTCAAGGTAATGGATGGTGTGAGAGTTGATGCTGCATTGCGCTATTCAAACAGCTAAGGTGTGGTTGCTTTTCTATGGAGACCTGTTTTATTCACAAGGGTTAAATAAATAAAAACAACATTAAATGAAAAAATACATTAAACAAAGACAATATTTTGAAATAAATATATGACCATAAAATTGTGAAATAAGGCACCTTTGTGTTTTTATTTCATAATGCCATTTTCCACAATGGCGTATTTATTTCATCATGTTTTTCAGAAGAATGACTTGATCTCTCAGTTAAAGCTGGTAGGTTGGACTAGTGCGTTGTTGATCCTTACAGAAATTGATTTGTTTTCCTTAACATACCGTGCAGGCAGAGATGGGGGATTTCAGAGGAGTTTCTGCAGCTTTGGTGAATTTAGCAGATCAAATAGAGCGTAACAATTTGTTAGGAGATGCCGTTTTTACTTGTTTGGAGGATATTTTTGAAATGCTTGGGATGAAAATTCAAGATGCTGACGTAGATGATAGCATTTACAACAGTTTGAGAGAAATCGAGCACCGGAGGCCTGTACTACGAAGCTGGATTTTCACTTATCCGAATAGCTTCAGTAATTACTTCTGGATTTTCTGTACTACGAAGCTGGCTTACTTTTGATCCAGTTTTATCATCGTTTTCATACAACTTAAATACAGTACATTGAGTTATGGAATAAGTATCAGTGTATTCATAGTGGGATTGATAAATATAACACGCTCACATGGGAGCTGATCATTTAAAGAACTGGGATAGATGACATAGATAAAGCATTCCCAGAAATGTTTTCTGTAATACAGTGATCTGAGTGCTGTCGGTTTATATTGTCCTATTAATTAATACTGAATGATCTGACGAACTTCCACATCAATGAAGTTGCTATTTTCTGCTAGCATTCCTTCCTGGCCTTTGCTGCAGCAACAGTGTTGCTTTTAGACTGAATTATATTTTTAAGTTCCTTGTGTTTTGGGAGAACTGCTCCTTCATGGTAAAATACCAATGACTGTATAAATACTAGACAATGCGTACGTAAGAGCAGATTTGAAGCCCATAGGCAGGTCCTTCCGGCGCCAAAGGTAGAGCTGAGAGGGCTCCGTCACGGTGGAGCCAACAGGAAGTACGCAGCTGTAACCAGTGATAGCGCTCTAACACACATCAATCAAAAGGACACACCTCTAAATTTAAGATTAAAATAACATTGAAACTGAGGTGTTAAAAAAAAAAAAATCACCCTCCCTTGAGTAGTCATGATGGAAATTTTGACCTATTAAACCAAAAAAAGGTTTGGAGCCACTCTGTAAACATGTTTATTTCAGCTGTGAAATCAGACATTTTAACATGGGAGTCTATGGGCAATGCTCTCTATTGCAGCCAGTCATCTAGCGGTAAGGGATGAACTGGTAGGATTTCTTCTTCCTTATTGGCCTCAAAATCGGCAGCCAGAGATTTATGGAGACCCGTATGATTCATAATTAAATAAATTAATACAACATTTTGAAATAAATATATGACCATGAAATTGTGAAATACCACATTTTAAAATAAATATAGGACAATGAAATCATGAAATAAGGCCACTTTGTGTTTTTATTTCATAA
>JBAMHX010000001.1:13870209-13885364 GCA_037177515.1 Pseudomugil tenellus
CTTTCTTTCTTTCTTTCTTTCTTTCTTTCTTTCTTTCTTTCTTTCTTTCTTTCTTTCTTTCTTTCTTTATTTATTTACAATGAAAGAATGAACCAAATCAAACCTGGCACAATATTAATTCATTTTAGAGCAAATTTGTTCGCATTTTAAAATATTCTGTGCTTAATAAAACTGCTACAGACAGTTGTTTGTTTCATGCACCGTGTTGTAGGAGAATGACGGCTCTGGGAATGTGCATGATGCTTGTCAGTGTTCCATCAAAACAAGTCAGAAGCAGAACAGCTTTAAGTTAATACATTTGCAAGATAATAAATATATATAGTTTTTTGATAATGTGTTTATAGCTGTGTTAATTCTAGATAATTTTCTTTCTTTTCTTCAGGGAATACTTAGAAACCACCTTAAGCTATTTTGGCCACATTATCCTGGTGTTTATGCAAGTGCAGAATTCAGGTAATACACCCAGGTTTCTGAAAAGAAAAAAAACACATTTTACTAAGATCAGAGTAGGATGTTTTTGAAATAATAAATTGAGATAATAAAAACTCAGTTCTTATTGCAGGTTACTGCTTCACATTTAAAGTGAGTCAATAAGGGATTCAAACATAGATGTTTATCTTGATTCGACCAGCTAAAATGGTTTCAGAATGATGAATAGTTTTAATCTAAATCTTTTGCTTGTCTGACTAAAACCAGTTCAAAAGAGATGTTTCCATGTCAGCAGTGTGTCAGACCTGCTGGTATGGGGCTGCTTCATTTATTTATTTATCTAATATTTACCTAATGCTAATAATCAGCTTATTTCTTCACTCATTTCAAAAAGCTGTGAGACAGTTTAAAAATTATACAATATATGTAAAATACAAATGTGCAGGGAAATTGCGACACAATTCTGAATAAATGGTAAAACAAGATCTGTAGATTATCGCCTTCCTTCATCCCCTCCCCACAACAATTTGTGGCCCACCTGACACCAAGACCAACATGATGTAGACATATAAGCAGCATGGTCTGAAAATATTAAAGTCCGGCTGAATCTTTCATGGGAATCAAGCAACAAACATTTGGTAATAATCCTGTTTTGAATCTTTATGGTGATGCTGTGACACACTTAAATCACATTTTCACACTTTCCTCATATGCTGCCTTGGTATAAGGCACACCATCCTGCACACAGTGGCTTTATGTGATCATTTATAGCTTTGTTGTCTATGCATCACAAAATCATATTCTGTTTGGCAGAGTTGGTTGTTTTTATTGTGTTTTAGCTGATTGACACCACAAGTTTCAACGTTCACAGGTTTCACAATAATACTGTAAGCGCATTAATTACACTTCTTCACCATTAAATAATAGTAGATAGGCTACAGGGCTTCATGCAGGTGGTGGAGACAGCTACAAACTAAGCCCAATATTCTGTCTTCTGTGGTTGTGTGTGGTGTGGTCTCAGGTGTGACTGCTGGTTCATTTGCAGCCTCTCCCAGGAGAGTGGTCGCTCATGTCTCTGCGTCTATCAGACACTCCCTTCTTCCTGCGTAAGTACACCTCCCCGATGACCTCCTTCTCATTTTCATTGTTTAGTATTCATCTGACCTGTGCTATAGTGAATATTAATGACCGTATGTGGTGATGAATAACTCTCAATTCATGCTAAACACATTAAAGATGAAATTTAATCAAAATCTTGTCAAATTTATACACCCATAACCTCTCTTTTCTCTTGTTTTTTTTAAGAGAAGCTTCTGAAACCATAAACATATGCAGCATGAGTCACATCCTGTTCTGTGTTACATGGCTGAATGAGCCTTTGAGCAGGTATGGTGTGACGGCGGACATACTGATGAAATTTAAAGGCTTGTTAAAGTAAATTTAACAGTGAGTCAGAAGCACCCACAGAGTTAATAGATAGTCTCTCTGCATCTGGAATGCAGACTTGATTGTAAAATGAAACTAAAAAGCACTTTCAGGTGGTTTAGTCCCTTTATGTGTGGAACTGGTATTATTCCATTTTTTCTCTGTGATGGAACATTTCCTCAGAGGTAGCTGCTACCAGGCAGCATGCATCAGAAATGGCTTGTTGTGCTTAAACCGAGTTGTTGCTGTGGACGTGGACTCTTTCTTTGGGTTTTCTTGTTCTTTTTTTCATGAAAGTAAATATATTATATTTTGGTTTACTCATGCAGTGTGTGGGTGGTGTGTATAAATTCCTAAATCTAATTTAACAATGCATGTTTAGTTATATTTGAGAATTTTATGAAAACACCAAACATTTCTGTGCTGTTTAATAAAATGTGCAGAGCGAAGCTGTTTTATGTTGACAGGAGATTACTCTGGCATTGACATTACGATTGAATTAAAACAATGTCTCAGCAACAAGATGCGGATCAGTACACACATGACAGATGGCATCTTAGGTTGCCAAGACAACTGAACCCTAATCTGCCTTCATCTTGTAGCCCCCTGCCACTGCAGCTTGATAATTCAGAGGAGCACCATGTGCTGGTTACCACTCAAATTGGTCCCCAGGGTTGAGAGGACCTGAGGCCCATCAGATGGGGACACACTTATTAGAGGCTCACAAGTGTTTTATCATTCTGTCAGATTAAAGCCGATCTCATTTTGAAGTGGAATTAGATATTTGAATGTAGCAGAATTATTTTTTGTGTGTTTTCTCTGTAATGATTTTCATCCATTTCAAATATCTTCTGACTTATAAAATTTAAGTTTCAATCTGATAACGTCTGAATTTCATAAAATATGCATAAACAATGTGACTTTTACAGCTGCATACTGGCATGCTGTCCTCTATGGGCAATGAGGGTGCAAAGTGACCCTGGAGACAACCATCATAAGAACGTCTTGCGTTGCCAACGTGATGAGTCATGGAGCTGAAAACATGTGAGGATTGATCATGTAGGAAATATGTAAACAAAACGTAACAGTAGAGATTTATCAAGGCCCTTTTGCAAAGAGACAAAGCGTAAATGTTTTACCCGAAATGCTAATTGAGCATCTTAAAATTCTTGGACAAATGAAATTTTATTGTTTATTTAAGTCTTTTTAATTCCATTTTTAAAAAAATTCTCATTTGATCTCAACTTGTTTGTCAAATAACATGTTTATCTATCTACAGACCAACTTCAAGATTCTGACTTTTACCCAAAGACTAAAGTTGAATGGTACCAAAATCAGTAAATTCATTGCGCATTATGAAATACAATATCATCAAAATATATATTTCTAAAAGATTTCTGTAATTTCCTCTCTTAAGTATGAATTTACTGGGATTATTGTCATTTCTTCCCATTGTTTCAACAGTGTTTCTGTCCAACAGTGAGAACTGTTTCATTAAAACAGCCTGTCGGCTGGTGTTTTGCAATGACACAGTAATATAAATGACTAATAAATAATATGCCAGCCTGCCACATTTGTGACAAATGAATCCTGGTTACCTCTGTTCAGCCTGGCAGGCCAGTAGCTGCAGGGCAGACCTTTACTTTAATTAAACTACACGTCTCAGTCGACATCTAAATGTGAAGCCACAGTGAAATTACTCTAACTTTAACTCCACAGCATGAGAGCAAATAAAATGGACTGAGTTGTTTACATTTATGTCATGCAAATTTAGTATTTAAATAAACTGCTGTTTCTTAAATCATGCAACGGTTTCATTGGAGTGTCACAAAGTGGACACCAGAGGGCAGCAGATCAACCTAATCCAAGGCACTGGAGGAAAGGCTGAAAAGAAAAGCTTTTCTTTTTTTTTTTAGCTTTTTTCTTTTTCTTTTTACTTTTAATGGACTGTGCTGCAGTCATTATCTTTTGATAAAATGTATTTGTATTAATAAATAAGTTTTTTATTTTATTTTAAATGTAAATACCATGCATTCATTTCTGTCTAATACCGAAAACCACAAATGGGTAGCTCTTTGATGGGAATAAAAGGGACTATGCTTTTTGTTCCTGTATGCCTATGCAGCTCCATAGTAACCTGGCAAAAGCTTAATGCATTTCAAAACCTTTAGTCAGACACTGAGAGGGCTTGGCTTCGCAGGCTGCTGACTCGCTGTCATTTGTCTCTGTCACCCTCAGTCCTATCACTGAGATTTTAACAAGATTATCAGGAGTGAGTGGAAGCAATGGAGTACCAGCATAATGTAATTATGAAGTGATGGAGTGGCTGAAATGGCTGTATTATCACTGGCGAGTCTCTTAACCCCTGTCAACACGAGAGGGATAACAGTGTCACTCACCTTCTGTGGGATGAAAGGCAAAGGTTTATCAAAAGGAGAAAATGAGGACTATTGTGGTTTAATGCGTTCATTATAATTAGTAAAAATGCCTAAATAGCAGGTAATGGGGTTGTTTGAATATTGTTAGAATGAAATGACAAAAGGAGGATGAGACAATATGGAAGACATTCTCTCTAAACTCACCTTTTCAGCCAAAACCTCACGGTCTGTCAGTGTCTCCTGACAACCACATTTCTCTCTTTTGCCACATCTTTTTTACACATGTATCCGGTCTCCATAGCAACTCATTCTAGTATTAGAATCATGGACAAAAGACACACAAAAGAGAAAGAAAGCAGGCAAGGACACACAAAGTAAAGCATGTAGACAAATTAATCAATACAACATGCAAACATGCACATGAAAATATGCCGAAGAGCACAATTTATCAATGTTTCACCTTAATATTCCGTCACCAAACAGCAGAAACACCAAAAACTCAAGGGTTTGTGTTCAGATGAAGCTAAATTAAAAGGGTCATGTTATCCTTTTATATACCACTCATTTATTTATTTGAGATGTTTATTCAGTGAGATATGTTAGTATTAGCACATTTTGTTTAAATCATTTTAACAGCATGTCAACAGCTTTGTAAGTTTTTAATGAGAGACTCATATGATCTCTATTCTCACTATTATATGTGTATATTTAGCATATGAAATGTATTTAAATTAAATTAGATGGCTGTCTTGACCTTCTGCATCCTGAGTAAATAAAGTAATCAACATATTTTTGCCAGTTTTAATAAAACTGCAAAGACATTTTTAAGAATCCCTGCAGGGTTTTTTTCAGTTTTCAAGGGGGGGAGTTTACAATACAATAAATCCAGTGATTATAAAACAAGTTGTAACATATTCATGATGAGGTCATTTACTGGTTTGTGGACAGAAATTTCACATCTTACCACATCACATCTTTAAAAACTTGATTGTACACAAACAGTAGCCCTAACTTATGTGGAAATAACTCGCAGCCTTTAGCAATAAACAACAAATAACAAGGTGGCACCATTTTATTTTACACAACACTTCATTATCTGCTTTCATAAAAACATACAGAAATATTATACTAAATATATTAATTGAAATAATATACATAATGTACTAAGCTGAAATTAAAAGATATCAAGTATATCTAAAATGAAATATTTACAAGTTTTACAAGCTGTTTGAAAAGTTTAACACTGAATTTGTTTGCCTGTCAGATTCAGTAAAAAAAAAAAATCACAAATAATTCTGCCTGCATATACAGTAAATGTTATTGTATCGCATAATGCAGTAAAGTAATCAGCCACCAAGCAGTAAAAATCAAATGATCACGTTTGACAAATATGTGCAAATACTTGCATAAATATTACTTCCCATGAGTGCTGGCTGGGGGTTGTTGAGCCTGACTAACTTGTTGAAACCTCTGAAGCTGAGACTTTGCATGTGTTTGTATGTGTTGGACAGAAAATTGGGTGTGTAAGGGATTTAAATCCTTAAATGTCAAACCTATCAACCCTCTGTTTTATCAAGACTGACAGATAGACAGAAGAAGCGAGGATGGACCAAATCCTTTTCCCCTCAAAGGAGCATTAGATTGACAGTCCACAGTGAGTGTTCACTCTTCTTGGCCAGCAATGGTCAGTGCAGTGTGACGGAAAGACCATTAAATTCACTTTGTTTATGCGGCAGTGCAGGCTCAAATCTGAAAACAAGAGAGCTTCACAACAACTCACACTCTGAAGAGCAAAATATACTGGTGTTTAATGGTATACAAAATGGTTTGGAGGTTCCAACACGCCAGTGTGAGTCTTTGTGGTGTTTTTGCACTCGTATAAGTCTGAAAACTTTCCAGAGACTGACATTGTCCGATCAGCTTGTGACTCATGCGGTGTATCATTCAGATGTATCGTCTCTGCAGTGTCTGAGTCACCATGCAGCAGTGACAGACTGAGGAGGAGCATGAAGGAGGGAGAAACAGCCCCCAAATAACAAAGCAAGCTGAAAAGATGAAAGAAAGATCATGACATTATCTTATCCTTTTCATCCTACTCTGTCTTATAGGTGCTGCCTTGTTGTACTGCTGAAAATGTGTCAATCTTAAACTCATAAATAGCTATAAAGAACATAACTTTTTGTGGACATATAAAAAATTGAGCACCTGTCTTAGATGATGCTAATTTAATATGGAAGATGTTAATTTAATGCAGTGCTGGTAAATACTACGGCATGCTTTAGCTTTGGTTTTTATCACAAAGCTGCATATTTTTCTGACCTGTGGAGAAATACCAAAGGCAGAGTCTCCTGTGTGTTTTAGCCCATTTGTTTGTTTTCGGTTCCTCCTTCTCCCACACACTTGTTCCAAGGTGTCCGCTCTCACATGCAAAGCTCTTAAAGGCGCCTCACATCAATATTTTATCCCTGCAAGGACAGAGGACATGTACTATTAGGTGAATGCAGATTAGCGTCACGTTTTATTTTTTTTTTAATGAAAATAGCATTAGGAAGTTAATAACAGCAGCTTAAATGCATCTTTGCAGAAGTGTATGTGGTTTCTGCTGTTGATGACAAATAATCGCTTGCAATTGTAAAGCAATTTCTGGCCCTAATGGGTAAATTGCAGGGTGTACAAAGAGGACTTGTTGTGCTATTCACACTGGCAATTACAGCAAATGGTTTAATATGAGATAATAAGATGTCTGTTCTAAGGTCTAAGATTGTTTATCACATGACTTTGTCAGGGTTGTTATTGTGTAACACAAGTGACAGCTATTGAAAATGGATTCATCGTGGTCAGCAATAGGAGGGAGGTGTTGATTCAGAGACCACTCTCTAGATAACAAAAAGCCAGACTGTGATAGCGTCTTTCTGGTATTATCTCCTCTCTTTGAGATAAAGCTATCAGATGCGTCACATCACTATAGCTAATAAAATCAGATGGATACAAACTGGTGACAGCATGAAATCTAATCAATAAAGCAGCAAATAAAATGTATCCAGGAGTTTTGACTCCTTTTTCTCTTTTTTCTTTTTTTCCAGGATGACCATTTTATTACTTACATCTTTTTGCAACAGGTGCATTTGCCTTAAAACACATAAACCTGCAGTATATTTCCCTAACTGGCATTAGACATGAACACCCTCCCCCATCTTTTACTTTAATGAGATTTGGAGTGTGTATGTCACCCCACTGTGAAGCCATCAGTGACAGGAAAAAGGACAAAAGGAGGCCTGATGCTTGGGTTTTGGGAGTCCCCCCCTTATCCTTAACACACTCACACATGCACACACAGACACGTGCACACACATACACACACACACACACACACACACACACACACATACTCAATCTGCTGTTAGTTCCCATCTGGTGATGGGACACTAAGAGGCAAGCCCGAATGAAAACCTGCCAGCAAACATGCACATGCACATCCGTGCACAGAAAAACACTTTAACTCAGGTGCTTTAGCTTATACCCCCCCCCCCCCCAACCCCGCCCCCTTGACATTATGCACATTTCCCAGAATCTTCTTTATTCAGCTAAGACTTGTGCTATAAAATCATGCTGGTAATTTTCTCAGATGAAACATCAAACCTTAGTTTAACAGCAGACATTAAAAACCACCACATCATCACGTCCAACATACGCTACATTGCCAAAGCATCTTGCAATCCTATGATGCAATTTCTTGGTAGAATAGTGGTGAAGTTCCTTTATTTATAAACAGAAATGCAACTATTTTGTCTGTACTGCATACACACAGATTTCCAAGCACACATTTTTTCCTCATGCTGCTCTGATTTAAAAGCTTTCTGTGTCATTTTGAAGCAGGATTTATGAAAGAGCTTTTCTCACTTCCTAATATTAGAGTGCCTCATCCCAGAGGCTCTCCTTTGAAAGACCTGTGACGCACTTCCTGGAAAAATGGTAGGAGGTGCATCTGGATAGAGGGGGGGGGGGAGGGATGTACCAGATGTGGCTATATGGCTAAATGCTCGCATATGGAACACATCATGCTTGTCTTGGGATGAAAGAGGAAACGAGGCTCCTGCTCCCATTTTCCAAACCAGTTTGTTTTGAATGTGGGAGGGGCGATTGTGATGCCTAGAAGTGTGATTTATTGAATGAATCCTCTTAGATCTTGAGTGATATTATTGGTCTTGGTGTATTTGGATTCTGCAGCTCGGTGAACAGTCCAGACATTGTTTCCTTCACTGAGCACCATGGACAGCTCAGATGCTGCTTTGTGTGACGACAGAAAAGAAGATAGCCTGCAGAAGTTGCAGTATTTTCTAAAGATAAACATGTTTAAGCAAAAAGTAACAGTGTCATGAGAGAAAACACTTAAACCATGAGTTATGCTTCAATGTTTTATAATTTGAAAATATGTATTTTTGTCATAAACTCATTCATACCTATTTGTGTTCTACTTGGTCCCCAGTCAATAGTTTATCTGGAGAAATACTTTCTCACCATCCTGCGACCTTCTCAGAAGTGCTGGAGGCACATTGTGCAAATCAAGAGCTTATTTATGAGCCACGCAGGATCTCAGGGGTCCAAGCACGACTAGAGAGCAACCCCCTTCCCCCCACCACAAGTCATTAAAGAGTGATTTTGGCATCACTTCCACTCAACTCCCTAAGCTCCCCCAAGGCCATTGCAGCACCTGCCCCCCACCCATATTTGAAGTCATTTGAAATGCTCATGTTATGCAGACTCATTCTCTCAATTTAGTATCCATATTGTCACAGACACACCCCCACACTGCTGTGTATTCATAAATGATGCAAATGAAAACATTAATGATGATGTTGCATCTATATGCAGAGACTCTGGCTGCTGTTACCTTGAAGTTTCCTCTTTTTCTTTTTGTAAGAGGCTGCAGCATCTTTCTGTCATCTTGTAATTGGTGGATTGATGGTAGCAAAGAGTTATGGGTCACTTACCACACTTGTACTGGGACAGCATGATGGTTCAGGCTGGTTGACTGTGAGAAAACACTGTTTAGGGCTGACTGGTGACACATTTATTGAACTTGTCAAATTAACGAAAGCAGCGAACTGAGCCAGGACAAGAGTCCCAATAAAACACACACACACACAGACATATGTGGGAAATGGGTGAATGATTTTCATATGAGCTGTGACAAGAATGGTGCATCATTCAAACTATGATTTCTAAACCACCTTGCTGTGATGCTAAATTTAAACATAAAATTGAAGAATAAGTGACACATAATGTATTTATTTTCCTGAATTTAAAAGTAAGTTAAATATGAATACACACACACACACACACTGGAAACTTTTCGTTAACATAGATCATTATACTTCATTTAGGATATAATTTTTGTGCATGTGAGCTTCACCCTGCATATCGCACCAGGATTGGCTTTTAAACAAATTTCAGTTTTAGCACCACTTTATGCATCTCAATAGCATCATTGTTACATAAAGGAAACCTGGAGATTAATTCAAAACAGAATTTAAAGACTCAGAAACATTTTCTTTCAAGCTGTTGCATTGTTGCAACATATTCACTATAAAATGAATACAGAATCTTTATAAGAAAATGACACTGAACATCACTTTTAATGAATTTTCAGCCTTGGCTCTTTATTTTCTGGTTGAAAATGATGCATTTGCAAATGAGTTTATACAAGTAGACCTATACTGAACTCAAGCATCGATCACTCACAACCCATGAAACAACTGTAAAGGGTTTTTTGGAGCTGCAATAGTCTGAAATATTGCTGCAGGGAGACACTGTCTATGTGTGAGTGACATGCAGCTGCCCTGAAATAGAGTAGAATAACTTTACAAAGTTGGAAATGTAATGTGTTTAAAATGTATCTATGACTAAGCATCAAGTATTTTAGTTAACTTTGACTTTGTAGGCTCATAAGGTTGTGGCGTATTTTACTGAAAAAATGTAAACAATTGAATTCATACACAGTGCCTGCAGTGTGTTGTAAAAATGCCACCAAGATGAGTCCTGTCTGCCAAAACGCATAGAGGTTTGATAGAAAAATGGAACTAGCTAAGAATCCAAACAAAGAGAATTGTCAAACCTTTCAAGCCATTGCTGATGTCTATCTCCACATCTGCACAATAACACAGAATCGTCTTTAAATTAAATATACTTTATAATAACAATAATAAGTTAATAAATTAAATTAAAAATGTGTAAAGTAATTAATAACAACAGTTTCTCTAGGCTTAAAGATATTCCTGAAGTAAATAATAATATCTACTTCAAATCCAGAAGGCTTGTTATCTATAGATAATACAGACCAGAAACTGCATGTAACTGCTGAGACAGGAAGTAAAACATAAGCAGAAGGTCTATCACTCATATCAGATGTATTATATAGCTTTTTAGCTTAGATGATTGCTTTGTTACAACTTTCTCAGTTTTTTTAGATTGCATCTGACTTTTGGAGCTTATAATTAAGAGTAGAACCTTAAACTTTAGTAGAACCTTCAATTTTTACCACAGGATATAAAACCTCACACATTTGTCTTCCATCTTAAAACTGCCTTGTTTTGTTGTGTTTTCTTTGAAGTGCATCGACCAGAGATAAAGATTTAATAGTGAAAGTAGGAGGCAACTCACTAATCGAAAATAACACCTCCAAATAGGTCAATAACTGCTCCTCCTCCCTCTCATCTCCATTAAGAGGTTAGAAGTGTCAATAGGTGCAGCCTAACACTAGGGACAGTCCCTATTGATTTCACTAACATAAAGGAGGGCAGCCATTACCGGGGAACTTCCTGTGGCTTTGGAGGAACCTCGGGAACTAATTTCACCAAGAAACTCTTTATGGCAGTGATATAATTTGTGCAGAACTAAGCAGCTGAAGAGGCAAACAAATTTTAAGCTTTAAGAGTGGCAAAAACATGAGCCAAGATTAATGATCATGTTGCGATATAGATAATGATAATAAATTACATTCACAGCGTCACCAAGACTAAAAACATATAACAAAGCACTGTTGGAACCACATACCATATACTGCTTACTTCTGTCAGACCATTTGCATGTCTGTGTGTCAGTACAAACACTCAGAACAAACACAGATTTGTTTACTTTTTATATAAAAAAGGATATAGATTATTTCATTTTGACATCAACAAACCTCTTAATTTACACAGCAACAGAAGCCATAGAATTACACTTTAACTTTAGAGGCACAAAACAGGAAACTTCTCACTACTTCAGGTTGCACATTTGTCACTTTTCGAAATCTCATGTTTGGATTTCATCCAAAATGTCAGTGGATATTGCGACAGTGAAAGGCTGTACAGGGGGAGGAGGAGGTACATTTGGTTAGGAGGTGAAATGGGGGTCCAGCCACTGAATAAAAGACACAAATTCAACTGAATGCAGAGGGAGAAGAGACGGAGAGAGAAAGCGGGGAAACAACAGCACATGGTCAGTGTGGACCACACCAAAGCAAAACATAAAGAGGAAGAGCTTCCGCTTCTCAGACGGAGCTCTTTTTATCATTCTCATCTGGTGAGCAGCCCTGTCACAAACTCTGACATTTTCTTGACAGAGATGTTTGTGTTGGACTCTATTACTATATTTTTATACATACATTTTTTTTTCTTTTACAAGTGTTTATTTTCTACATTTGTTATCACAAAAACAACTTTTAAACAAAAGCATAAAAAACAGTGATACACTGACTTTTCATGAGCAGAACTGTTACTATGGATTTATTGCTTTGTACACTGAGTGATGTTTAGTGCCACCTGCAAACTAATGGTTCCTCCCATTTGAAACCACACTGCTAATGGTCTGTACCACCTTGAATTATCAGACGTATGCTAAAGACAACTCAAATTTTAACCTTTGGTTGATTGTGCAAAGAAATTTAGCATTAGTAACAGTTTCTGGGACGAAGACGAAAAAGTTTGAAAGAAACAGAAACGTAAGAATTAGACGTCCTACAAATTTCACTTTGTTCTATGCATAAATACACAACCTCACACATTTACATTATGAAATGCTGACACGAAGTCTCCACAGAGAAGTGATGAGATAAATCAAACTTGGCCCCTTTCAGACTTTGTCGGTGTAAATGGAGTTTACACCGAAAGTATTTTGGTCGGATGACTGTTGTGCTCAATCTAAGCAAGACTTTTACAGATAAAGCCAGGTCTTTTTTTATAATGAATGTCCCAGGATACTTGAACACATGCTTTGCTGTTTCTGCAACTTTTCTGTACTCCTAAATGAAGATGTCTTATTTTCTCTAACTTTATGCAGCGTAAACAAATATCAATACCTACAGGTCACTGATTTCAAACTGGCAGCTTACAGACAGGAAATAAAGCATTTCTGTGAATTAGTTATCAACTTTTCTATAAGAAAAGAAGAGCTTGTGGATTTTTTGTGTAACATTCCCATCTGATGTGCAGAGCTGAAATGTGTCACATTTCCTGTACTTGTATGCCATTTCAGTGGCATACCACTGAGATACAACAGTTGAGCTTTCACGCTAACCACATTTAAACAAAGCTGGCAAAATAAGACAAAAACCATTTACAATCTATAAAATGACAAATGAAATGCACCTGATGTGCAAGCTCATTATAATCAATGCCATGGGATCACAAATGGATCAAAACATAGATCAACTAACCATTTGAGGGGTAAACATTTAGGCAATAAATTTGCACAAATCTCCTTGATCTTTGATTGTGTAGATATCAACTTTACCCTATAGTAACACCCACCACCCCTAAACATTATTAGGTTTGCCGATCTGCAATATAAACATCCCCATACTGACTCTCATACTGTATTTGGTTAATCACCACAGTTTTTGCATTGCACATATCCTTTTTAAGGCCATACATGACCACAAACATTGTGGTCTTACAATGTCTAAATTCAATCTCAGACTTCATAATATCTATTTTATATGTTCAAATTGGACCTGTGATGGACTGGCGACCTGCCCAGGATGTAGCCCGCCTCTAGCCCAACAATTACTTTGATAGGCTCTAGCTACCCGCAACCCTTCACTGGAATAAGAGATACAGATAATGGATGGATGAGTATACGTTCCAATTTAGAAAGCACTGTTGCTACTACACTTGTAGATGCTAGACTATATGGACTATACTACAGGATTACACAGCTGAGATGTGATAGGTTGCACATATCTAATGCTCAGTGAAAGTGTTGAACAGTTAATAAATGGATTACAAAGAAAAACAAAACATTTATGAGACAATTTTATGCATGTGTAACCAAACAATCATCACACGTCAATGTGCAACTCATCAAATCTTTACCCTAGGTCACTTATATTCCGGACAGACACAGGTGATAAGAAAATAAAATAATTAAATTGTGCATTGAAAGGACACTAGTTTGAGTGCATTCAGGGGAGATACAGTACAATCTATATTTAACAAGTGTCTAGTTTCTGATTATAGTGCTGTGCAGTGACATATCTATACGCTAAATGGTTTGGCTTGTAAGATGCACTGTAGCTGTTGACCTGACAGATCAGGGGTCAGGAGTGATACAGCTTTTATGTGATCCTACAGGCTTCAGTAAAGTTAGGAAGCCTCGACTGATTGGATGAATGTTCACGTTTACACACAATTGCACTCCAAATATATATATATATATATATATATATATATATATATATCGATTATCAATATGCATATTAGTACATTTACAGACTGCCAATTTAATATGTGCTACACCTCTATTAATCAAATATCTTTATTTTTATGTTTATATATTTGCCATTTTTACATTTAGTTGATAACATTTTAGTTTTTTTAGAATTTGTGCAAACAATACAACAATGGATTGTAGTTTTTCTCGTTTGTTCTTATGTCTAAAACTGATGCACACTCAGGAAAGTAAATCTACTTTTGTGTTAACAACTGTGTGTTTGGTCTAAGAGTATCCCTCATCCTGACGGTATCCATAGCCACCTCCCTGTGCTTCTTCCTGCACATACTCCTCCGTCTTCTCCCAGCCAGTAGCCCATCCTCCGTTTACTTGCGTGGTGGCCCCGTATGTTTTTGCAGGACCCCCAAAAGCACCATAACTCTGAGTGATGTCTCCTGTCTCCTCTGCCAGCTCGTCTTCATCTATGAAGCCACACTTTTCCTCGCTGGTCAGCTCTGGGTCTGCCCACGGTTGTTTTTCTCCCGATGCGAAGATCCCATAGAAGACCACACCCCCATAATGCACAAGAGAGGCTATCAAGAATACATACTGCCACTCCTCTCGAGTCTAAAGAGGAAAAAAGGAAAACGCCAGAGATAATTACTGGCTGTGTGTGAATTAAACTCACCTATAACATACATACATATACATATAACATATAAATGAACATACATATCAATATATAGCATTTTTATCTATTTATGCTACTGAAAATGTACCAGTGCTGCACAATATTAGTATTTTATAGTCAATCTATATGTATAACCAGGTAAAACATAAATAAATGCCATCATTACGCACTGATGACTTAAACAAATTATTTTTAAACAAATAATAAAAGGAATTGTTAGAAAATTAAACTGGAAAACCAAAACGAAAAAACCAAAAGAAAGATGTGTTCACACAATTATTCCCCTATTATTTTTCTTCTTGTTTTTGTGCAGATGTAAAAAAAATATAAAAAAAAAATGCTGCAAGTTCCTGAATTTTGGATCAGATTTCTTCTGAGTCTCTGAGTTTTCAAAACATTTGTTGAGTTGTCAAAATATTAGTTCTTCTATTGCCTTTTGCTAATTCTTGGCACACCGCTGCGGTTTGGGGGGGGGGGGGGGGGGGGGGGGGGGGGGGGGGGGGGGGGGGGGGGGGGGGGGGGGGGGGGGGGAGGGGGGGGGG
>JBAMHX010000001.1:13901618-13911908 GCA_037177515.1 Pseudomugil tenellus
ATGTATATATATATATATTTATAGCATCATTGGTTTAAAAAAACAACAACAAATGAACAAACATTTACTGCAGAAGCATTTCAGTGTAAATAGCTACCTGCTACACAGTGAAACCTGTGTTCACAGCTGTAATGTTGCTGATCACAAAACCAAGATGATACAACCCCCTCTGCAAATTAGGTTCTTTGTCAAAATATACAAACTAGCAGCTTTTAGAAATTAACAAATCCAACAAAAACCTTTTTCCTCTACATACAGGAAATGTAGCTTCTATTACTCGAAACTGTCTGTGTGCCGTTGTGGTTACTGAGGTCAGACACACCTGGATTCAATCATCCAGTAATAAAAGACAGGAAACAATGTTGTTCTAAGTTCAGGAAGTAGTGGAGCTGTGCATAAAGCCTATTCTCCATCTCGAACATGCAATCCAACGTCACAGTCTTACTGAGGTGTTCCATCTCAAGCAAAACTACTGCAGCTGATTGGTTGTAGCAGGTGTGTTTGCTTTGCTTATGGGGTCTTCCAGGTGGTTTGATCATTCTGAGACTGTAATGGTCATTGAAAGTAGAATTTTCTGCTGAATTTGGAGAAACAAATTATGATAGTAGTTGTGTTGAGCTATTTAAATAGTTCTTGTTTGATTCTTTTACTACAAACAGCTGCTAGTTTGCACATTTTACCAACAAGCCTAATTTGGAGGGACTGAACTGTAGGTCCAATAAACTAATTTTATTTTTGTTTAGGAAAAATGCTTTATTAAAATATTCTATAAAAATAGCAGGAGGGGCATCTATAGTTTTATTGCTGCAGCTACAGGTCAGATTAGCACAGATGTAGCTGGATTATGTCTGGAGTGGTTATCTTAACCTACGTCCTCGTAAATTTCTTTTACCATATTTCACAAGACAGAAGAAAAAGTAGATCAAGTAGAACTCAAACTATATTAATTTAAAACCATTATTAAAATAAATAAATGGATCGGAGTACTGAAAAGCAAAACAAAAAGCCTCTTTAAGCTTTTATACCTGCAAGTGGAGTTATACGACCAGCTCTCTTCCCGCATGGCTTTCAGAGGCATGTATATCGATAGGCTGTTGTTCACATAACCCCTCATGCTGGCGTCACTACTGTAGGCGTACAGATACACCAAACGGGGGATCATGTCCGAAGTGAATGCCATGATAAAAGCCTGAAAACATAAACACACAGCTATCAATAAAATGCTTCATTGTAAAGTAAAAATGTTTTAAAAGCTGGTACTTAGGTTGCTCTGCACCTGAATTCTTATGTGATTAATGCACAAGTCAAGGTATCTCGCTCAGAAATGTCCCACCACTTACATCCCACTACTACTTACATACTTACATTCTCTGTTTTATTTATTTTCCAGTTTTAAACTGGTTATAGAGAAATCCTTACGTTTGTAACAACAGATAAAATGGCCACTGCGTTGAGGATTTCCTGCCAGGCTCCAATGTTCCGGGCCTTAGATGCCACTGGCCGCCTGAACTGTGTGGTGAACTTCCAAGCATCCACCCTGATTTCAAGGATGTTGTTGAACAGAGCCAGGAGGGGGGCCAAGGGGAAGGACGCCACGAACAGGGTGATGAAACCAAACTGGATCACTGAGTTGACATACAGTCAGAAAAAGGGAGTCAAAAGAAAAGATACAAAGTGAAACACGGGGAAAATGACATTAGATGACATTTCCCAATTAGCCTGAAGAGATGTGACACGTTTCACCTCTACTGTCTGCAGAACCAGGGAAGCTTCTCACCCATCTCCAGGTATTCGTAGAACAAGCCCAGTTGGCTGAAGTTCAGCAGAACGTTGTCCTGCTCCCAGCGGCTGTAATGGTTCTCAGGATTGTGCCGCCCCCCTCTGCTGCTCCACCAGTTACGCATCAACCTATCAAGGAGTCCACAATCACATAAGACATGCTAATTGAAATGAACTAACTGGTAAAATCTTACTCATGAAGTTAAATCAGGAATAGCTACACAGCTCACAGCCACACAAACTAAAGCAGAATCTAAACACCCTCAAATTCCCACAGATGGGAGAGAAGCTAGAAGTTCGACTTTGCAACTGTTGATTTCCAGAGTGATGAGAGTAAAGAATTAGTATTTCTGGGACAGCATTGAGAAAAAGTATTTATTTGGTACTAATCTGTCACAAAACAGTAATTTCTTTAACTGCCGTATTTATTATCATTTAATAATAAATATTGGCTTCTGTGTCTTCTCTGCCGCACCAATGACACGATTATTATTTATCCATATTTTGGAGTGTATTCTCGCGAATTACGCTCATTTCTTTTTATTTTTTAATGTCTTTATAGATTTAATCAAAATAAACTTTATGATGACAAAATAATAATAATGAATAAAATGGACTAAAGATCTGAGGAAAGACAAGGAGTTTATATTCAATAGACTCACGGCAGCAGAGCCTCCTGAATGTTCCCCCATAACTGCTTCCCAGCCATGATGATCACCAGCTGCGTGGTCAGCTCTATCAGACAACCTCCAGGATCACACTAGGACAGGAAGACACTGGAGCGTCTATGACACAATTCACTTTAATTCAGTCTTTTCTTTTTGAGTTTTTGCTGTCAGTTTCAGACGTTACAGTGTCATGTGGAGAGGAATGAAACAGCAAGCTTTGCCCAGTGACTGTAATATCCTTCATCAGAGGCACTCAAACCTGGAGATCTACTATCCTGCAACTTTTAAAGGCATCCCGTCTCCAACACACCTGCATGAAATGTCTGAATTCCCTCTTCTGCTTGTCATCCAGCTCTGGCCTGGTAACAAGGAATTCATTTGATTCAGCTGGGTTGGACAACGGTTGCGTTTAAAAGTTACAAGATGGAAGATCCTAAGGACATAGAAGGGCATTCCTGTCAATTTATGTAAGAACTCTGCAAATTATTGACTTAAGAACAACTGATTTACTCAATGATTGATTAAACTACATAGGCTAGATTATGGTTTCCTTTCAGCCTATACAATCAATGGGAGGTGCCCTGATGTAAATATTTTCATAATCAAATATATTTTATATAAATATTGAGGCGATGACGCTCCAATACGATATGAAAAACAACTAGATGAAATATTCTAAAACTCACCTCCTCATTCCTCAGTTTGCTCCATTTGCCAAACATGAAGAAATAATCACCGGGATAACCCACAAACTTGCCTTTAAAGAAGGCCACATAGAAGCATGAGGAGTAATAGTTGACAAACTGGAACATAAACATCTTCATCGTCAATCTATTTTCATATTCTAGGTGGGTTTTCGGGATTTCTGCAGGAGAAAAATGATACAGATTTCTTCATGTTATAATTAACACCGACTAGCAGATGAATTCCAACTCTTTAAAAATATTTACCCATGTCAGTGATCCAGATTGCCACCCTTTCATAAAAGAAGTTAAGGATCATGATGATGATGAAGTTAATGCAGGAGGCAGTGACTGAGGTTGCTAGCTGCGGAGTGATGAATCTTCCCACCAGCTGGATCTTTCTCATCGGGTCTTTAATGACACTTGCAAAAGTTGCATATACAGACAACCTGTAGGCTATCACCCCAATAACACAGGCAATGATAAGACAAATCTGTGGAGAGGACAAACAAGCATAATATCAGGCTATTGACAGTTTATGACAAAGTAAGTGGGTGTACACATTCTAAAGTTTGAGTTACCCAGAATAAAACAGTGGCTGAAGAGAGGCAGAAGCGAGCACACTTGCTGGTTAAAGGCAGATATGGCTCCATTTCCTGAAAGATGGTTTTGTTTTTGGTTTTTAACACAAGTTTGGTTTACAAAATGCAAAGTTTACAGCAAAGTTTATGTGTAAAAATCAGCTGAAAAGCACCTGTGTGATCTTGTTCAGTCTCCTGTTTTTGCATCTGATCTCAAACTCTGGGCGGATTTGAAGTTGTTGCTGCTCCTCCTCGAAGTCCACTAAATCCCACTCGTACTCCAGCCGAGCCTGACGCCGCTTCCAAAACTCCAAAAACAGAGTTACTGCCGAACAGTTACAGGCACAACATCAGCAAAGCAATGTTTTATAATGTGTGTCTATGCAGGTGTGTTTGGATGAACTTCCATCTTCAGAACCTGTTTCTTGTGTCTTCTGAGTTGTAACACGTTGCAACTGTATCATGACTCAAACTTGGTCTAAAGTGTGTTGACAATCCGTCTCATTGCCGCATGGCCACATTGTTTGGATAAAGGTGATAAGTGTGAAAAGGTTTCACTCTGTCCCACAGAGAGAGGCAGATGACACACTCACCCCAAATCCCCATAAATATGGCGAAGAATACTGTTCCCTCATTATCAAACAGATGGGATTGCTGGAGGAGAGAATATGGAAAACAATAAGTTCTACAGAGAAGAAGGTCCATGCTGAGACCAACCAAGAGGACTTTTCTACTTAGCAGGCTAAGATTTACCACTATGTTTCTAATGTTACATGTTTAAACTGACTTTGTTGTAGAAACAGATGATTGGACACATAAAACAAGTAACGCTGTTTAAAATGTAATGAAAACAGAAGAACATGATACCATATTAAAATAAAAACAATCCAAAGACAACATTTCGGACATTCAAACTGAGAAATGCTGTTTATTTTTTTACTTCTTTACTTCTAAATTTAACCCATTAAAGTCCTACAAAGTGCTGATATGTGTTTTCTTTGGACAATGCAACACTTTTTTTCCATTGGTACTTGGTTTAAAGACATTTACCTGCAAATTAGCCTTTTTTTTATATACATCTCTCTTTTGTTTACATTCACCAGCCATTTTATTAGACACATCT
The DNA here is from genome assembly GCA_037177515.1 of Pseudomugil tenellus. Taxonomy (NCBI): domain Eukaryota; kingdom Metazoa; phylum Chordata; class Actinopteri; order Atheriniformes; family Pseudomugilidae; genus Pseudomugil; species Pseudomugil tenellus. Next base: position 13,906,453 of record JBAMHX010000001.1, read on the forward strand.
TACTAGTTTTGGGTTGGAACCCATTTTTTTCTGAAGAACTGACTAGTTTATGGGTGGCCAACTCCAGTCTTTCAACATTTGGGAGTTTCCCTGCTGCAACACACCTGACACACATCAGACCTCATTAGCAGACTTGCACAGAGCTCGACATGAAAGTCTGTTAATTTCCTGTTCATTTGATTTGTTCATTTGTAGTGGCCAAAAAATCTGTCAAGAACGAGGAGTCTGTTTCTGGACTGAAAACAGTATAAATTTATTGAATGAAGAAGAAAATAAATTTAAACAGTGTTGCAACAAAGTGTTGCTTTTACCCCGGGGTGGTACTTCTCGTTCAAGACCACATTTCTTTGTAGGATCGTGGTGATCCTAGATCAGACTGTACCAAACACAAGGAAATACATTCTGTAACTGATGTACGCACAAAGAATTTGAGATATTGAATTTCTACGTCAGTAACTCCCGACATTTGCAGGACTGCAGCTCTTGAGGTCTAGAAGTGGCCACCCCTAAATGAGGTGTTGGAAACCTTTTGGTGTGATATTGACTTGATAGCATCACAAGGTTGCATTTTTATTGACTACATATCCATGAAGAAAATGTTCCACCACGTTCCTCTGGTGATTATTGCACCAGATTATCTGTTTAATGTGGCAAAGACTGGATGACAGTGAACTCAGTTGGTCATGACTGGAGCTCTGTTACATGGTGGAATAGCCTCCAGGGACTGGGTTCAATGGGGTAATAAAGGGATGGAAATAATCAGTAACAATATTTAGACAGGTTCAAGAGTTTAACGATGCTCAATAAATACATGACATTTGCTGCTTGCTGGATATTTTCTGTTTTTTAGACCATATATATACATATATATATGTGTGTGTGTGTGTGTGTGTAAAAAGTCTAGAAGCTTCTGAAATACTCAGACCCGTCTATCTAACATCAGCAACCACACCACATTTAAAACCACTTAAATTTTCTTACTTTATCATTCTGATGCTCAGTTTGAACTTCGGCAAGTCATCTTTACCATGTTTACAAATTGAAATGAATCAAGTTGCTGCTACTTGATTGGTCAGTTAGCTATCTGTGTCAGTCAGCAAGTAATTAAACACATAAAGTGGCTTTCAACTGTAGACTTGATAATCCCATCACTGCATTCTGTTCATGTAATTTCAGGATTTATAGTGTTTTTGGAACAAAGGTTGGAAGTGATGTTAATCGTGCGTGTGCACGGCATGCACAACTGTTTAGCCTTTAACATCTAACATATATTAACTATACAAAGTAAAATATTTACCCATGATGAGAGACATGTGGAGTTGAGTTTCCAGGGAGGGCACTCGCCATCACAAAGAGGACACATCACAATATTGCCCCCGATTTCAGCATCGCATATTTCTTTGCTAAAGAGAGGAACATAACATAATTTATCCAAAGAAGCTCATAAAGCTAACATGCAACATCCTTTAGATTCTGCATCAGTATCACTGATCTTATGAGAAGTATGCTATCAAACTTGTAGCCACAGTTTAGTTACATTTCATGTTTGAGGACGAAATTGAAGCCATGCATAATAGTTTATTATACACATAGTCAGTGTATGTCCAGGTTGAGGTGTGACAACTTCACTGTGAGGTTTATTAACCCCGAGAAAAACAAGTTGCTGGAATGAAGCAGGACATTATTGTAAACCAGAAGTCAAAGGCAATTCTTAGCGTGTGCCCAAATAGATGCAAACACCTACCAAAAGCTCTCAAACACGACATTTATGCTGGTTTTAAAGTTAAATAGTTGCATATTGCCCAGGGTAATGAGTTTATTAGCTTATCAGCAGTTTAAAATAATCCTGTTTTAGCTGCTGAAGTCTTGATTCACATTTAAAGAAAACTGATAAAGAGAGATGAATCCGTTTTAGAGTCATTTTAAGTCTGTAGACTGTGCTGCTGATGATATGATGAAGAAACGTTTACAGAAAGCTTTTTCTTGTGTTTGAGTCAATTAATTTAAACAGTAAGAAAAACAACATACACACTTAGATCCTGTAAAATGACCAGTAAGGAACAGCAGCTTTTAAACAATCTTCATGACGTATGATCTTTAGCCTTTAAACAAGTTTCCTGCCTTTGTGTGGTCCAGGATGATACTTGGCTATACTTACCTTGATATGTTGTCATCGTAACTAAGCACCCCATATGTGAAACATATAAGGCCCATGATGGCTGCAAAAAATAGCATCTCTGTGTAGAAGCCCAGCCAGGCGAAGTAGATCCCAATCTTCTCGCCATAATACTTCCTGCAACAATAAACAAGCCGAGTGAACGAAATAATGTCAGAATTTTTAGGTAAAAAAACTAACAAAGAAAAATTAGAGACAGCTTTACTATATGTAAGTGTTTGTTTACCTGATGAGGTTCAGAGGCTGCTCTTTGTAGAAGCAGAGGAATCTGGCCCAGTGGTGATACAAGTTGTAGCGCTCGCTTTCACATTCAGAATTTCTTGCTCTTTTCCAGTATCGACACTGCAAGAAAAAAGGTTCATTTTAAAATAGGATGCTGAACAAATTACTTCCAAGAGTTTACTGGGGAGAAAAGGATTGTTTGAAATGCTTTGTGCTAATTTGTTCTATTTTCTTTTGTTGTATTAGAACCAGAAATCAGGAATAAACAAATATTTATCCTTGTAAGTTCTCCAGTATTTATTTAGTTATGTGAAAAAACAGGGTGTGACCAAGAAAGCATCAATTATAAGTGCTTAATATAGAATTGGGTTTTTTATACAGTTTTTGTTTTATTTGCTTCAAATTATAAATGATGCAGAATGAGTCTGAAACTGCAAGGAGATGCTGATAAAATTAATGGAAAAAGAATGAAAATGCTGTTCACTTACATCATGAAGTGGAAAAGCTGCTGTGTAGGTCCCGTTACTGAGTAGTCGCTTAATTCCAGTATGATCTTTGTCTTTACGACCCTGTCTGTAGTACGGACAGCGAGCCAGGATATAAAAAACCTAGCAACATGGAAGGGATTTATTAAACAATAAAAAGTAGCATTGTCTTTAATGCTGAAGAATCATTCTCCATAAACAGTTAAACATACATGTTTCTCTTCTAATCTTCCTGTGAATTACATCAGAAGTCTCCTCATTTATATAAAAAAAACAATTAACAAAGCAGCAAAGAATTCTTACAATTCTGTTTCTCGTGGATGGTGGAAAAAATGTATCTTTGTCGCTTATGAGGAAGAAGTCAGTCTTGTTCTTGTCGAAGTGGTAGGTGAAATAGTCAGGCTGAGGGTGCATGATGTGGTCCGGCAGGCGGAACGGAGATGAGAGCCACTCAAAAGGGACATCCCGACCATGAGGGATGTCACTCTCCTTGAAGGGAACTTTAATCTTTAAAACATCAGCATAGGCGGCCAGTACATCCCATGGAGCGTGGATCTTTAAGAAGTATGTCTTGAGATCTTTTGAGTCCTGACAGAATAATAATGGAAGAAAGAAAAATGCCCTGTAAAGCTCTATACTGAACTTTTTTTCATACTAAATGGCAGTGTGATGTGTCAGACCCTGGCCCATCCCTTTAAGACTTTTTGCTGCAGAATGTGATGTGTCTCAGCAAACCATCCACTAGATGGCGTATCTACTCTGCAGTTTGGATGCCTTACAGATTTATCCTCCGTCTCCAGCTCCAGACCTGCTTTTTCAAGGTTGGCCTCAAATTCCCTCCTCCTTTCCTGTAGATAAACACACAGGCCACAAACATTTGAGCCATTCAAACCATAGTAGTCATATTGTGTTCTCTGCTTGGCTTAACCTCATAAGAGAAACTGAACAAGCCTTGTGTCGGATCAATTTGTTTTGACAATTTGTAGATGTGCATAGAGCGAAGTTTAGAATATGAACGTGGGTGAGAGAATAGGAGGGATAAGAATGTAGCTGACAAAATAAAAAAATAAGATTGAGAAATACTCGACAGCTTTGAGATAAGTACGTGCCCAGAATATACTGATGCTGAAAGATTGTTCCAGCGTTAAGGTGAATCGGAGGGGGGTTGAGTGACTCTTTGACTGTATCCTTTGAACCTCCTTCCACATGTGACTAATAACTGCATAATTTACCACACTAATGACTTGTCTCTTTAATCTAAATCTTCAGATTTCACCTTATTAGAAAGACCGCTTACTCTCACTTCCTCTTTGGAGTATCATGTGTTCTTCCACTGGATAAAAGTTGTGCAAATATATAAGCTCCATCACGATTAGTCACTCGCAGAATGCTGAGCAATCAAGAAAGAGAAATTAAAATGACATTAGTTCGGTACTTACTTGTTTCTTTTCATCTTTATCATCTACATATGACAACACAAAGTCTATTCTGCGCACGCCGTCCCTGAAGAACACCGTGTCTCTGTTCGGTTGCAGCTTTTCTGTCTGAAGGAGAAATGACAGCTTTTAGCATGTAGTCCGAAACACATGTGCAACACACCTTGTTTAAAGCTTTAAATGAAAGTGCATGAAAAACAGCTAAACCGTAAAGCTTAGCCTGCACAATAATAATAACCTTTGTATTACATAAACAACTAATCGTTGAGGAGAAACGTGCTTAACATGTTTAAATCAACATCTACGCTTCAGTCACTGTTGCAAATCATAATCTCAATTTTTATGGTTTAAAGTTCTTCTACTCATGCTGAAATGTTTTGTTTTGATCCAGCTGGCCTAATCTTGATATATCTGAAGCAATACGTACTGTATGATGAAAAAAACCCCACATTAAATCAATGCTTTCACGCAAATTGACACTTGAAAGTTTTGAATTTCAAAGTACTAATGGAGACGTTATCAAAGACATCAACTTGCTTGGTACATAATAGAATTACTGAATTTCTACATTATTGTACAGTTTAATATAGTATATTGGGTTACGTTATCCTCCCGAGTTCTTGCATCCTCATACGAGGACATCAAATGTTTGGTCATCTGTATTATAACAATAAATTTTGTGTAACTGTAACCTGTTGAACACATTTGTTGGTGTCAGAAAAGCTGTTTGTCAGTTTAAAATCATATAAATATGTCATAAATAACAATACATGTATAAACATAATATGTACAATCTTTAATCCTAAAGTATGTATTTATGAGTTACTCCCAGCACAAGCTTTTCCCATTTGCTATTACATTGTATTAATTTTCATTGCTATGCAGATGATACTCAGATTTACTTATACATGAAGCCCGATGAAACCAACCAGTCCATTAGATTACAAAGATGTCTTAACATAAAAACCTGGATGACTTAAATTTTCTCCTTTTAAACGCAGACAAGACTGAGGTCGTTGTCTTTGGGCCTTAAAAACTTAAGACAAGTTTCTAGAATGGCTTTCTTCCATCTACGTAATATTGCGAAAATTAGGGACATCCTGTCTCAGAGTGATGCAGAAAAATTAATTCATGCTT
>JBAMHX010000001.1:13934793-13945468 GCA_037177515.1 Pseudomugil tenellus
CTCCAAATCTGCGCTGAGTTCCTCCAACAGCTCCAAAACAGCAAGGCTGGATAGGCGACATGTTTTAATAATTAGTTTTCTCTCTCATTCCAAACATGTTAACATGAGGAGGAAATATGTGTTCTCTCCGTCGTCTTTAATTATTTCTATGTCTTTGTTTTGCAACAATCACTGCAGTCATGTGTGCGCAATTACGCATTGAACCCGTTTGCACGTCCTTTTGATACGTGCTAAATGTAGATGTTGTTTCTACCAGAAAAATTACTTTCAGGTGTGATAAATCGCTTTGTGTGTGATAAAATCATATATTTACATGTTCTCCTCCCACTCCACGCAAAATTGCGTGTGAACGCCCCATTTTACATATTAATTGAGGCAAACATACTAACTCTAGGAGGACGCGCAATTTTGCACCTTTGGAAGACGGAAACCATTTTACTCACTGTTAGTAGATCAGTTTGTACCTTTTTTAGCGTGTGCAATGTGTTTGCATGCGTTTTAGTACACGCAAATCTTTAGTAGATCTGGTCGTAAATGTGATTTGCTTTTCTAATCGTTTTAGTTGGACTTTGCTGATTTTTCTTGGAAAGTGGGGCAGAGGGTGGGGGCACTGTGTTAGACTGGTGTTTGAAAGAAAAAAAATTGTACAGTTAATCAATTTACACCTAACTTTTTTCTTCAGTAAAGGTTGATAACACCTGATCTAAACTGTTGGTCTAAGTATAACACTGAGTTTGACTACTACTAACAGAGGCTGCTGTTGTTCAGCTGCAGGGCTAACATCTGTGACTGTGTGTGTCTATCTTCAGGTGTGATGTGCGAGGCAGAGCTGTCATTCACTTTGGAGCCCAGTGACATCATTGCTGTGCAGGAGCAGCCACTCATGCTCCACTGCCAGGTGGATGGCATCCCACCCATCACCACACAGTGGAGGCATAACGGTCTGCTCTTAACTCAGGACCAGCATCACACCACCTTCATCAACGGTTCGCTCCTGATCACTCACTTCCAGAAGACCAAGTCTGACGGGTCATCAGACGAGGGCGACTATGAGTGCATGGCCCAGAACTCTTTTGGTCGGGTAGTGAGTCGCAAGGCCCGCATTCAGGCAGCCAGTAAGTTTCTATGTTGATTGTTTATGTGTTTTTAAAGGTTTTTTTGAACTTTGCAATGATTTGATATTATTTTAACTCTAAACAATTACAAAAAGCATATGTATATAGATAAAAACTACAATTATAATTTAATTGTAAATAATTTAAATACATTTTTGCCCTAAGAGCTCTGCTATTGAGTCAGTTGTTCAGAATGACACTCCATAGCTGTTGCCAACTTAGTAGCGATGTTTTAAAGTTACTGAAATCCTTCTTGCAACTTTTTAATAAAAACAAATTGTGGCAAATATAGTCACTTGTTTCAGGGGCTTTTGGAGATTTTTGGAGACCAATATGAAAGCTTATCTCATCTTTGCTCTTGTCAATGAGCAGCAGTGACAAAGACAAAAGAAAAGTTTTATTTCTGATCCCCTTCTTTGTACTCTTTAAGCGACTGCTGGAACAATATTTAAACACTGTAATGTAGCAATCTTTTATAATCTTGTTTCAACATACCAGATTTACTGTTTGGGTGGGTGTGATTGTGCATTTATGAGCCACTTACTTAAGTTTAATTAAGTTGTTATCTGTTACGTTAAAAAAATTGAACATTGTAATTAAAACATCCTGAATACTCTCAGTTAAGTCAAATCCCAGTCAACAGAGCACTGCTGTGCATGTAAACGCACCTAATACAGCTCTGGCTGTGTAGTCATTTGAATATTTTAATACAATTCTTTAAGTTTAATGAACTTTCTGATGCTCGTCTCCAGCGCTACTCAGAAATCTAAGCCTTTGAATGTGGCATTAACAAGTGTTCATGCTGAGAGTCTCACCAGCTGCTTTGTAAAAGTGCAGTAAGCTGGAGGCAACTTAGCAACCCACTCACTGGTGGAGGCACAAAGATACATTTTCTCAAGCTTGACTACCAGATTCTTTATTAGGAAAAAAATTTAGTTCCTCGTTAAGTTCCCCGAATTGTTGCCATGGTTCATCTTTACTGCATTTCTATCAAATCACATCACAATCTGACGCGTCGTTGTCCTCGCTTGTCTTTTGTCTCACGGCGTGCATTTCTAGTCTAGCTCAAAATGAAAAAGCATTAGGGATGTGCACTCCCCCAGAGGCTTTAGTGATAGTGTTCTGTTCCACACTGTGCCAAGTTAAAACTATATTTTGTAAGACAAAGATGGACAAAGGCTCACAGAAGCCTGTTGATTCCTGGGCTATGTGTAGACAGGATACTGCTGTGCTGTTGTGGTCAATACAGCTTTTCCACTCTGTGGGATACGGAGGTTAGCATGGATGTCTCTCTGACCAAAGGGAAAAGTCACTTCAGCTCAGCAGCTGGCCCTGTCAAGCACACGCAACCTTTCAAGGCCTTCCTAAAGAGTCTTTCTTTTCAAAGGTTAGCTTGAATCTTTCTTTGTTACGCTCTTTTCTTCCGGCCCCACATCAGGGAAGTCAGCTGTATCGTGCCTCTGATCGTTAATTTTGTAAAACTAATTTGATATGGTTATAGAAAAGTCTAGAGAATAAAAAATACATGGATCTAGCCATCACTTGAGGATATGACAGAGAAAAGAGTACAAAACTCATAATTTTGTGTGCTGTAATTTTTGGCCTCATTATCTGGTATCATAAGCATTATTTTGCCCCCGATTTGTAATATGTAGTGAAAATGTGCTGGTAAGTGTTGAATACAGTGAATAGTGACTGACTAGCTGATGCTGTTGTCCTATCAGACACCAGCATGCTAAGTCAATGGATAAGATTCCTCTCAGTGGTTATTATGGCTTCTGATTTAATGTGAGATCATGTCATGCAGTTTATTTCTCTGCTATTATTTTCTTTGTCTCACTCAAGTTTACCTGGAAGCTCAAGTTCAATCCCAGCTATTGTTGAATTCTCCTGTTTTGTGTGGGTTCCTTTTTCCAGCAGCCCACTTCAAGCTTTTCACTTCAACTTGTATTGATTAGGATTACTAGAGGATTACTCTAAGTCACATTCTGACCCTTGACCTCTGACTGTGTTGAATAGCTTATTGACAAACCACAGAATGAGTAATGGCTGTCTTATAAAGATACTTCCCTCCAAGAGTCCAGACAAGAAGATGTAATTGAAAATGATCCACCATTATTCATTAACTATAAATTATCTTGTGTGATAATTTTTCCATCGACCATCGCTGTCTGTACTTGATAGTTTTTCTTTTTTAAATGTCTTAGTGTTTTTGAAGGTCAGGAAAGGCTGATGATGCTTTACGACCTCTCCTGGTTGTGGAGCATTACTTTGTGGACTCGTCTTTTGCTACATGAAGTAAAATCACTAAATTCACAGTGTTTAAGCAAATTTTTCCAATTTCATTTCTGATTGTCATGATTGGACTTTTTGTTGTTGTTGAAGGTTTTTTGCTGTGTAAATTCAGTAAAATATTTGTTGTGGCTTTGCACCCAATTTTTGGCAGTCCTTAAGATTGCTGGCAATTGAGTCCAAATTTGTTTCCCCCGTTGATTATCATTCAGTCTGTTGATTTGTTATGTTTTAGGTATTTCATATAAAAATACTCTTTTTTTCTTGCAATCTGTAACTGTGTTTGGATGAATGGTCGTAATTTATTAAGTAATTTATTAATTTATTAGTAATTTATTAAGAATAAGGCTTTTCTGTTTCTTTAATTTAGAGAAAAGACCAAAATAAGTAAATAGCCTCCATATAAATGTCTTTGACAAATGTTTGTTTTTTCCTGCTCTAGGTGTTTGCTAATGTTGATGCACTCTTTGTTTTCTTGCGATCATTTGCTGTGTTATACTTCCTCCTACAACAGAGCTCTGACTTGTACCACTGTGATACAAGGGGTGGTGTGATTACTGAAGTCTCTTTATAGCCCTCCCAAAAGATAAAGCCTCCATCTTACCCTTCATACTACCACCGTCCATAAATTTTACTTTTTATTTGCTTGACAACCATTTGTGTGAGCTCACTGTCGGGGGCTGGTGTTGGACGGACTCCCCGCTGCCCCTCTAAATCTGCGGTCGGTCTTAGAAACACTCCCCCCCCACAAATGTTATCTCTTTGATGGTCATTTTCTCTCCCTGTGCATCCCTCCGTCTTTCCACACTTTTCTAGGACCTCCTCATTAGCTTAGGTTCAGGAAGCTTTTCATCATTGGGATGAATGACAAGCCTGGTACAGTGGACCCAACCAGGCCCCTCCCCCACAGCACACCCGCGTCACCAGGCAACCACAACAAAAGACCCCTTGTTACAAAATAGCTTTTAGGATCAATTGAAATGAATTGCTTTTGTCCATTTGTGAGAAATTAATTAGAAGGAGTTGACGCTTTTGTCCCGAAATATTTTTTCACATGTTTCATTAACAAAAGGAGAACGCAGCTGACCTCATGGACCGTTTTAAGAGACTAACAAAAGGCAAATGTCTCCAAATGTGGAAAGTGTGAAAGCAAAAACTGAAAAATGTGTAATAACTCAGCGACACATCTTAGACTATTCCTCCATGGTATTAGCTTTGTTTATTTCTGATTTAATTGTTTTCCCGTTATTATGGCAGGTCTCTGAATAACAGTTTCATGTAAATGGAAAAAACCCTGGTGGCTGGCAAGGTTGCAATGTGGACAGATAAAAAAGAAAAGATGCATTTGCTTCTTGTTTATGTAAATTGAATCTTTTCCAGATATAAATGTAAAAAAGTGTAGTGCCATGCCTGATGAGAAATTGAAAAGCTGTGTGGATGGCTTGCCACGAGCAGCTACTCAGTCTCAGACAGCAGTTAGTACCCGTGATTTATGTTCAGCTTACGTTAGTTTACACGAAAGTGCTTGTTTGTGTGTGTTTAGATGGCGCCTCTCCATCACACTCGCACCCTCCTGTCCCCTCCCCTTTCATGGCCCCCAGCTAGGGTGAACGCTGAAGCTCCATCCCTGCATCTCCTTATAGCTTTCTTTGTCTGCCAGCCAAACCCCACCCTCGAACTGCACACCCCTCCCTACCTCCCTCCACTGCTGCCCTCACCCCTCTTCGCTTGTATGTCATGGAGTAAATCATCGCCCTTGTCATATTGATTAGCCAAACATTATTTTGACATTTAAACATGTATGCTGTTTACTTTCTCTCATTATTCTCACAAAGTGGTGTTTATGTTCATCCATGTTTAACTTCTAAATGTGTCAGACTATTTCATTATTGTTTTTTAAGTTGAGTCTTTTTTTCTTGCTATTTTAAACCACAAAATCACATATCAAATATATAATTCTCCTCTTGGTTACGTTGTTCCTTTCATTGCTATTTTCAAGACAGAAATAGGCAAATGGACACCTTATGATGTCCTCTTCCTTCTGTGAGGCAGGTATGTGGGCTGATGTTTACCCTGAGTGTTCCCTCCCGCTGTGTGGTCAGCACCTTTCCATCTGTCTGCCAGTGTGTCAGAAGGATTGAGGAAAAAAAGACTTTTTTCTACTGGGCTGAAGCAATGAAAGCTGTGACCTCTGCTATGTAATTACACCTGAAACCAGTTATTACAGTACACCTCCAGACTGTACACTGCTCAGATCTCATTACCTGATTGTGCATGCTCCATTTCAGTTGAAACAACTTTGGAGCTGTTGTTGAGATTTAGTTTGAAGTGAGTCCATTTCTAAGCTAAATAAAATGTAAACATTTGAAAATAATATTCTTTCATATTTCTATCATTTAATTTTTTCACTATTATATAAAAAATCTTTGTCCTGAAGGATTGTTGCAAAGAAAGGGAATTTTATTGCAGCTACAGATATTTTAATAAACAAACTCGAAGGGTTTCCAAGTCTCATCTGCAGAAGAAGCACAGCAGATCTTTATTTTAGCTAAAGATGACACTACATTGACCTTGAAGCTTAGCAAAATCATCAAGGGATGCCATTCTTCTGTCTGAACCCCTTATGCAGCTGAATGTCTTTATATTGTGGTGGGAAATGGGATGCAATTTAAAATGGAGCTTCAGAGAGATTTACAAGCTAATTATGATTTTAGTCACTTCATTCTGCTAATTGCTAATCAAATATTAATTATGTTTTGGAAGTGAAGGGATAATTCTGTATGGTGGGAACAGAAAGGGCATCCACCTTAACTAGCTGTGCATTAATTGCATTACTTGTATTTCGTTTTTAATGAGCAGCAAATGCAACTAAATCAACAGCAAATTGGTTGCTTGGGTGCTTACATTTTAAGCCTTGCTGCAAGACATAGATGCACAAGGTGAGCTGCAAACAACCCATGTTACCTGCTTCTTAGTGTGAGGGTTGATCTTACTGTGCAGAGCGAGGTGGGCTGTCTTAAACTCTTAAAATATCTGCTTGTGTAAGCAACATCAAATGGCAAAGAAGCTTCTCAAGAGAAGAAAGAGAAAAAATATGATGTTGTGGGAAAGCTCGGTGTTAGACATATGCAACTTTTTAAACAAGTGTTTCTGTTTATTTCAGGCACTCGTTAATTGTGACATTGTTTTCACCGCATGTCACTTTTTCACACTATATAATAACAAACTAGGTTTCGCTGCATTCATGTTTGTTTTGCACATTGAAAGCAGCTCTATACACATGATAGCCCACATGTATATGTATGTTATATATACTAAATGCACACATTCATAAACTTTGACCTTGCTCCCAGAACCTTTTAGCAGCTGCTCTCGACAGCTGTGTACACTGCTGCCGATCACCCCCATTATGCACATTGGGATAATCTCTTTTAATTCATTTATCATGCAAATCACTTTTAACCCCTTGAGTGGACAGGAATGAGACAAGAAATTGAACATCTTGCAGAAATAGCCTTTAACTTGTTGGACTAAGTTGCTTTGTTATGCAAGCCATTATAATGAAACAGAGCAGACTGTTGATGGAACTAAAATCATCTTATATCTTAGTTGATATTCAAGTTCAGCTTTGGGTTTGCACTTGCATGTTTGTGCCCCTAATTCTGTGTGCATGTTTGACTCTGTAGTCGTCTCTAGACCACCCTAGCTATTCTCAAACAAACAAATGAATAGGGGGCCTAAAATTCCTTGTGCCTGCTTTTAAGGCTCATGGGAAAGAATTCCTGAGTAATAGAGGTGAAGGGTGAAAGGAGAGAGAGCACAGTCCAGGCCAAAGGTTGAATGTGGCAGACTGGAGACCAAATGTGGTATTTTGCTTTGTTCCTCTTTCATTAAGAGTGTATTCTAGGGTTTTGAAGCGTTATATCACAAAATTGTTAGACTTATGTGAAGGTTTGACAACAGGAAATCAGTATTATCAATACATTGTTTCAAAGATGGAAACACAATTGTCTATGAGTTTATTGTGTGTAGGTGTGTGTGTGTGTGTGCATGTGTGCGTGCGTGCTGGTGTTCCTGTGTTTCCAGGCTTGCCATGAGCTTGGCAAGCTCTCGTTTCTGCCCCGTCACCTCGCTTCACTACACTTAACAGAGGCTTTATGGCCAGATTGTGCTGTTAAAATTCTTTACAGGGTCTGCACCATCCACCAATAAAAGCACCAAAAGTCCCTCATCTGTCCTCTCCTCATCTTCAATTTAGTTATGCATGTGCAATAACAGGAGCTAGAGACAATGAGGTGAAGCCAGTGGATAATGATTTTATTGCTGCCTTCATTTTTTTACAGTCAAAGACACTCATACGTGTACGGCCCCTCAAACCAGATTTCCACTTTGTTTTGGAAGGGATTCGTAAATCTTTCTGCCAATAAGAAGAGGAGGCTGAGACAAAGACCAGGCAGTGATGGGATGGCGGCAGCTTTCCTGTGGGCCTCCACCACCTCTCCCTCTCTATCCTGCATGAGTGTGTGTTTTGGGGCACCTCCCGGCACGAAGGAGCATCTATTGTTAAATGCGGGGTGGCGGAGTGGCTGGGAATGGGCAGAGGCTATGGAGATGTTCAGCCTCTGGTGGCTCTGTTTTGTGGCGGTGGCGTGAATGTTTGTTGTCCTGGCTGACTCAGTTAGCTGGCGCTGAGGCCTCTTTTGTCTCTGCTGACTCTGGGTGGGTGTGTTTCCCTTTGCAACCCCCTCCCAGCCCCTTTCTTCTCCCCCTGTTGCAGCATTGACTTAGAAATAGAGGGGTCAAAGGTTGCAAGGGGCTGGACCATTGAAGGGAGGGGGTTCTATCTGGGAAACTATGACCTTTTGTGTGCACAAGTGCAGAATACCCCTCCCTTTTTTTTATTTTCCTCCCATTATGTTTCCCCCTCCTCCAATGCTGCACCTCCTGCTCGTTCCCCAGTGGGGACCCATCCCCCTGTCTGATGGCCTCGGGGCAGTGGCAGTGACCTTGGCTTTGGCAGGGATATAAAGTGGCCCGAACACGCCTCTGTATTACAGCTTCAACCGTGCCCTTTCACAAACAAGCAATGCAGCATCCTGGAAGAACAAGCGCAACATAAGCACATTCTGGCTCACTCAGAAAGGACATTTATTTGCTTCTGTCATGTGTTTTCTCTTTTCCCTTAGTTTCGGTGTTCTTCCTTAATGAAGCTGCTAATTTCAGTTTAATGCCTTATATTGTAAACACAGCTGCAGAAAATGTGCTACACGTGTTGTAGCACATTTTGGTGTTTTGTTGTAACAGATTGTTTCTTGTTTAAAACAATTATGTAACCCACACGGAAGAGGATTGGTGACTGCACACATAGTTTTTGAAGCACTAAAGATGCTATCTTCAAAAAGATCTTCATAATATAATACCTCATTTTGTTTTTCCATTGATACAATGTGTTATAAAAGATTAGCTACTTTTAGTCCTTTTTGTATTTTCTTTACTGTGGATGTAAATTGAGTGCCCTCTGCATGTGTTCATATTTTGTTACCATTTTCATTGTCTGTGAAATGAGAGATTAGCTTAAAGATCTACAGTCTTTACTCTTGTTTTCTCCGTATTTGTCACAGAGTCCCTGAAGTGTTTGGGGGTCAAAAGCCTGTCAGACTTCAGTGTGTGGAGTTGGTCACCAGGGATAAAATAAATTCCACAGGAACCAATTAGAAGAGGTTACTTCTGCATGGCACAGGATGAAAGATTTCTGGGATGGCCAGTTTCCTCCTGACAACCTGTTTGTGACTTCATTTTGCAAGCATGTGAATCATCTGACTTAAAGAAATAAGTAAATCATGCAGCCTATATTTAGCTTTTTATATTTTATGATATTTCAGAGTCAGAAAAAAACACGTAAGATTTTATTTATCTGAAGTCAACAAGAGTTGAGGTCAATTTAGATGTTCTTAGTTAAGTTGATTAGTGAAGATAATTATTTCAGGGTAGCAGACCACAGCAAAACCAACATGAATATTGAAGAAATATTAAAGCATAAAAATGGAGCAACTAACATTTTATTTGTCTATGTCTGGGATCTAAAGTGATCTTTTGGCCTCATTGACTCTGGATACTGGACCTTAAATGAGGGAAAAACATTCTGTTTTGTTGGTGTGCTGATTTTCTCCACACCAACAGCTTTGTTTCCAGGGCAGCGTTGGACAGGAAGAAGGATGTAAAGCATCAGATGACTTGCTTAGCTCTAAGAAGCATGTCCGTGCTGTTAGAACATGCCGGAAAACTGGTCCCTAGACCCCAGGCTCGTAATTCATTTCTGTAACGTGCGTTAGCGAGGCTTAAGATCACATAGATGCACTAAAACGGGCATGTGCTCAGTCTTATGGTCAGTGACTGTACATACAATATGGTGACCCTGCTGCTAGGACGAAACAGCAACTGCATGCAGTCCATCAACACTTGGACACTTTACTGGCACCTTTATTTGTCCATGAAAGCGCCACTAAAACATTTAACTTAATTCCATCCATGACTGATGGAGTAGCAATCTTACAATTCATCTGAGATATTTCTAACAGGCCTTTCAGTCTGTGTCAGAAGACGTGATGTTTATTTTTCTGTCACATACAGGGAATTTGTATTATCTGTCTAGCAGCAGACTTTAATCATTTTTATGAATGTATCGCTATTTTTTTTTTTTTTTTTTAGAAGTTGTTTCATGCCATGGGTTAGTAAGTTGTAAGGCGGACAATTTCATTGCTCCTGCGTGAAAAGATGAAACATGATGCTTGTAGTGTAATAGCCCTCTCCATTTTCCAGTATGGACATTATTTGTGAGTGGGAAGACAGCTTTAGAGGGTTAGTCGTCTGATGGCGGCTTGGACGAGCCAATGATCTGTGCTTATGTCTGACAGCTTATGGTAGCGCCCCTCCCATCCACTGCAAGGAACATATGAGACGATCCTGACAGAGAGTTGCTGCCACAGGTTGCTTATGTTTGTCTGTGTATGTGCTATATTGCCAGATTACCAAAACATACATGTGTTTATATATCAAAAAGCTTTAGGTTGAGAGTTTAAGTCCTGTGGAGGAAAAAAAAAGTGGTTATACATGACCTTCTGAATGTCAAATGCTAATGTTGCATCTTTAAGGTAGAAGTAGTTAGAATTACTGTATGCTTTGAAAGCTAAGCATCCATCCATCCATTTTCTACCGCTTATTCCCGAACGGGGTCGCTGGAGCCAATCCCAGCTACACAGGGCGAGAGG
>JBAMHX010000001.1:13945890-13956223 GCA_037177515.1 Pseudomugil tenellus
TGCAAACTCCACACAGATAGGCAACCGCCCGAGCCGGGGCTCGAACCGGCAACCTGCTTGCTGTGAGGCTGCAGTGCCAACCACCTTTAATTTAGAATATTACATTTTAGAAAATTATGAAACAAAAAACTGATTGTCTCATGTATTACATTGAAATTGTGCCATATTTACCTTAGCGGACCACATTGACTGACTGATAGGAACTAAACCTAGACTGATGAATAACCATCAAGAGGCAAAGATTTAGTTTTATTTTACTGTTCACAAACATTGAACAAATTAACATAAAAACACCTCTAAATGAATCCACATAGAGAGCTGCTTTGTTCACTCAGACCCTGAAAAGGTATTTGGCTCTTTAATGGAAAAAAAATACACAAGTGAATATAGTGCATGCACAGTCTTTGTTTGCACACGCTATAGGTAGCAGCAAAGACAAAGGCCTTTCATTTCTCTCCCACTGTCTTGTAACACTGAGTGATAATGACAGGGCCTGCACTCGCCCTTTCCTCTCTCTCATGTGCTGTGGATATTTTTTTCTCGTGATTTTGTGTTAGCATTACTCTGTGCAGTGGGTGTGGCTGTGGAGTCCTACGTGTGTGTACAAAAGGAGATGGAGCAGGTTACTGATAGCATATTACCATGAATTCATCAGCATTAGCCAATTTGGAGGCGAGTGGGGGGCTGGGGTTTTCGAGTTAGCAAAGGGGCAGCAATATTCCTGGTGGCTGCTCTCAGCTGGCAGATTTAATGGAAGGGGGGTTAAATTGCAGAAAGGACAAGAGACAGAATGTGAATTTCCAGCTGTGTTCATGAAACAACATGATGGTGACAATTTCCTCATGTCACATTACCGGATGATGGTCATTTTCTATACATTAAGACTTGATGCTCTCTTGTAAAATGCTCAATGCTAGTATTTAAATAGATAAATATCTGTCTACAGTCATGGAAAAAGTATTATAACACCCTTATTTTCCTAACAAATCTACCTTTGATTGTACCAGCCATTCAAATTAAAATAAAACGTTGGAAAACGAGGATGTTCTGATCTCTTTCTTACTGTCTAATATTACGCAATAGGTTTCAGTCCTCAGTGCACATTTCCATTTGCATATGTACATGAATGTGTTTACAAGTGTCTAAATACATGCATTTGTTTGGCAGAGCATCTCCCACCTGTCGTGTTAGTCATGATTGATGCTGCAACATCTCTTCTCCCAGTAATTGAGTTCATACACAGCGTCTTATCTTTTCCACTTTTCTCTCTTTTTATCCTCTATTTTTCCCAAAATAAGCTGACAACGCAGCTCTGCCCCCCACAACACACCTGTGGTTCTCCAGATCAATACTGCAAAATTTCTCTAACTTTCCCCTCATCTGTCCAATCCCACCATCTTCCACATGATCACACGTTCCTTCTTCGATGCATTATATTCATGCCCCCCCCATTGACACATCTCTGTTTGCCACACACATGATGGCACTGTGTTGCCCGGCATTGTGATTAATGGCCACAGTTCAGCCTGAAAAATTCCCCTGAGTGGGTGCCAGTTGGCTTATGCAGAGAAGAAACTCATTACTGCTGTCAGTTGAGCTGACGGAGCTGAGATGGGTGAGAGTGATTGTGCGCATGTGTGTGTGTATCTGTGTGTGTATGTGTGTGCATGTACAAGTGAGGGACAGAAAGAAAGAGACTAATTTCTGTGCATGTCAGTAAACACATGCATGTATGTTCTCCTTTTCTATCCATAAGCCATCATGTGTGAATAAGTGAATAAGTTTTTAAGTAAACTGTAAAGTGTGTATGTGACACAGGACCGGTATCCAAGTAACATTGGTAATTTCTCAGAAATGAATGAGCCTCCTCTCTGCCAGCAGGCTGTGGCACAAATATCCAGCTAAAGGGCTTTAATGGATGACCTATACACAGCATTCTGCTTTATCTACAGTCACTTTCCTTTTCCACATATGATTTGGAACTAAGAGTTCATGGTACAGTTTCCACACAACCTCCAATGAGAGTCCTTGGTTTGTTTCACTCTGCATGCCATCCATGTTCCTTTTGTTTGAATCTTTTTGTTGAAATCAAGTAATCATAATCCTCCCAATACTGTCGACATGGCGTCAACACAACATCACATAAATAAATTCACCTGGATGTGCTGAAAGTTTTTTTTTCTTAAAATTTGACAGCAACTTAAACAAATTTGATTCTACAGGTAAATATCTTTATGAGTTAAATGTAGTTAATTAGGGAGCAGGTTATGTGTAATTAATGGTCATTATATCAGTAATGAACATAGATAAATCTAACCTCTTCACCTCAGACATGCTAACATGGAGATCTCAGTCCACTAAAAAGAACTGGAATGAGTAACTGGCTGGAAAAGTGACTGGTTAAAATATTTTTTTCTTTTCATCTTTCTGCCACTGACCTTATCATACATTGATGGTTAACCTTTCTTATTTTTAATTTACTTACTCTTATCTGTGGCCCAAATGTATAGCTCATGGGCGAGTTAATCTATTCAGTGCATGCTTACATACGTTTTTTCTGTAAAACGGTGGTCAGGATATTACTCTGAAAAGAGAGATAATATTATGTTCATTTTATTTAAGAGAATCTGGCAGCAAAAGAGGAACGAATATCAAAAAAATTCTGAGAAAATCATCAAAAGACACATCTGCAGGAAAACACGTCTGCACAACGTGAATAAGCAACAGTGTGTCAACTGCTGAGAGATGACAATCTGCATTTTCTAACACCACAATCTGTGAGAACAGACATAGTGTAAACGTTTGGTGCATATACAGCACGTGATTTTGCTTTTCCATTGCACAATTTGAAGACCCCCCACTAAGAGAGAACTAACAAGTTATTGGGTTTCTTTTTTCTGTCTGTATCACTGTTGGATTAATACTCAGTTATTTTGAAAATGGCAGGAACAATAAATTATATATATTAAGGATGTAACAATGCTTCGTGAATCGATTCAAATCGATTCAAGCCTATTAAAATGTTAATCAATGTAGAAAAAAATTTAATCGACCACCAAAGACCTGGAAAAACTCCCAGACACACAGTACGCAAAATACGTGAAGTACGTAATCTGGCACGCTCGACGTCTTTATTGCGTATTATATTTGTGAATTACAGCAGCGCCACTAAGCAGCATGGCGACATCAAATAATTTTGAAATAGAAGATGCCTCTGCTACTCACGAGTGTAGCAGAATTTTGGCTTTCCTGTGTTCACAAGTGAAATAAGCAGAAATGGCGTGTAAGCATTGTAAGAGACTAATAATCGACAAACAGTACGACCAATATGCTACACATACACCACTGCAGGAACGAAGAAAAGTAAAGGGATAAATTACATGAACTAACTGTTTATATGAAACTTGCTATTTATATGGCATAAGTCGTGAAGGCAATTTTCAATTGTGGAGAATGAAGGCTTTCAAGAAATGATTAGAACTTTAGAGCTGAAGTACTTCATCCTGTCACGCCCAAACTTCAGTCTGAAGGTAATGACGTGAGTTATTTTTTTCATAAATGTTCTACTTGATACATAGACATAAATGCAAAATATTTAAAAAATAAAACATATTTTAGTCATAAATAGATTTATAGTAATTTCCATATTATGTATAAATATTACTTTGTTTGTTGTTAGGTTCTGTTAGTTAAATGACAATTTTACTTTGATACGAGGACAAAAAGCCAGATGTTCAAATAAAACAAAAACACGAAAATAGCTTTGCCGTGACATGTTAACTTTGTTAAGAATAAAATAGAAAAAAATTGAAATTGTGACTTTAGAATTGTGAATCCAATTGAATCTAATCTCTATATATACCACCTCACCACAGTGCATATTATTCATTTAGGCTCATTTAAGTTAATCAAGTCTTTAGATAATCAGAAATTTTATGACAACGGTTTAGCTTTGTTGGAAAGGTAGGATAAAGAATTTTATGTGAGGTAATCAGTGCATGCAGACTCAACACAAAGCGTACATGAATTTCACCATTGCTGGAGTTTACAGTTAACATTTGGGGATGGACGTATGAACCACCTTTAAAAGCAGATTTAGGTCTCGCTTTTGTCAGTCAGATGATGGATTTGTTTATCCCAGTTTGGACAGGACTGCATTCCTGGAAGCTGTGACGTGAGGATTTATAAACCAACATGGACAGTGTGGCAGATAAATGCACAGTGGGAACCACACCTCTGAGGCCCAGTGGACCTCTTTCTTATAAGAAATTCTCTTGTGCATCTGTTGGGCAGAGTGATGAAGGCGTGAGATTTACACAGCCGTTTTAATCATTTGGGGGAGCCCTGTTTTTAGGGTGCTGTGAGACGCAGTGGAGCGCATGGGCCTGTCCCGCCCTGTGTCTTTCAGATTTCCCGTGGGAGAGCCAGATGTGGGGTCATCCATCTAGCCCTGGGATCATACCAACCCCCCTCAAAGTCACAGTCATATGGAGAGTCAACACTGCATGCTACACTCTCACAATCCAAAAACACACACATGCATGCACACATCAAGGTATATTACTTTTACCAGGCTCACCCTCTTTCCACCAGTGAGGTGCAACTGAAAAACAACAGGTGAAAGAAAAGGCTTCTCAGAAGAGATTCATCATGGCTTCTCAGAGTGGCCTCCCAGTCCAACAGTGATCCTCTAATGAGGGGGAAGTAATGAGAGTTAGTCAGGGGAGAATTGTGATGCCAAATGTTCATCCAGGTTGTTATTCAGAGCCACTTCTGTCTATGGGCCTCACTCATTTCTGCCGTCACAAAGCAAAGGGTGTAGACCATGCAAAGAAGAATTTAATGGCATTTCCATTTGAATGTAAACATTATTTAACCTGAACGCTTTAAAATATCTTAACCTCCTCAATACACACAGATGACAAGACAGGGATTAAGTTTTGTGGGAGTTTACTTTTCTTTAGTGGGTATACGGTAAGTGGGCCGAGTAAATGACAGCACATAATTCATGTGGATATGAGCTCTTGCTGGATGATAGAAGAAACACCTGAATTCTAAAGCAGGTTTTGCATGTAGAGGTATTAGTTATATTAATTAGAAATGCTGCTTGTGGGCAAGTACAGAATTGGCATTGAGAATAAATCTTTCCAGCAACAATCGGGTGTGGAAAAACAGAGTATGCATATTGTTAAGGTACATTACTCTCATCAATAAGTCCTTTGGAAACGATAGCTTGGAAAGTATAAATAGCAAAAATTCAGCATAGTCCCTTGGATTGTTCAGTGTAAGTTTAAACACATTATGTTAGGAAAGTATGGGACCTTAGTCCTCCAGCGCTAAGGAAATAAATTGCTCTCAACACCAACTTACTACTTATAGAAAGGCTGGAGAGAAAAGAATTTCATTATGTTTAAAGATTTACTTTCACCCTTCAGGAAAGTTAAAGAAAAAAAGGGAAGACACCAGGAGGTTCTTGAAAGGCCTCTTCTTAGAACACTAAAGGTAATGATCTGCTCTTCTATGGCAGGAGTTATGTGAATTTCAATTAAAATTGATTAAACACAACATTTCTGTAAAATAAGAAGACATAGCTGCATTTTCTGACTCAGAAAAAATATTTAAAAAATCAATAATCAAAACAGCATTTTCATTTTCTTGTTCTAGACTGCTTAATGTGTAATTTAATCAAAATGATAAAGCAAAGGATATTTAAGATTTCTTTTTTAAAAGATACTCCAGCAAATAGTTATGTAAAATTAAAATTCAATAGCAGATGAGCTTTTTTCATTTCAAGGTCACAGCTGCATTATTTGATTCATAAATAAAATGAATAATAGCTCACCAAACTGCATTTTCATTTTCTCCTTCAATAATGCTTATTTTATGACAAGACAAAAAAAAAAAAAAAAAAACAACAAAATAAAAAATGCTGAGAACAATTCTGTTTTTTTTTATGCTTAACCCACACAAAAATATAATCCAATATTCAGCTTGAACTTGCAATAGGAAGTGTTGCAGGAGAAAGATGTCAGTGGCTGCTGTTGTCCTGCCTCTTGCCTGCTAAATGCTGGGATAGGCTCCAGTTTTCCCACCACCTTGAATTGGAACAAACTGTATAGAAAATGAATGAATGATGAAAAGTATTAGTAAATTCATTCAATATTTTGTATGCGGCTGAAAATCTCTCCACCCGTTTTCACATTGATGTTGGATAACTTTATAACTATTTTCAACGAATGTCAAACAGCTTAGATTTGCTTGATGGTTTGTGGCCCCATCTTACTTTTGATGTCTTTCAGAAGGTTTCATGAGAGATCAAACCAGTAGATTGAGCTGGTCATGACAGGTTCTTAATGTGGTGATCCTCCACCCTGTCTTTGATGCCCCTTTGCTTGACGAGGGTTGAATAGTAATCCCCTGCGATGGAAAAAAACAAACAAACAAAAAAGCAATAGCCTAACGAAGCAAAGGCATTGTTTGTAAAAAAAAAAAATATCACAAACCATTTAAGTGTCCAACATGTAATGTCATGATGGGCCGTAGATCCTGGAGGTTTTCTATACTTCGCATATATGTAGCTTGACAACATCTCTATAGCCCTACTTTTTAACTAACATGTAGATTCAGTTATAAGTTAATAAAATTGTGGAATTTTCTCAGAGTGCTGTGGCTGCTACCCAGTGGACATTTGAAAAGTCTCCTTCACCCTGGACCCTGGGAAGATTATCACAATGGATGAGCAGCTGCACAGCCTGCATTGATAGCAGTTATGACACAATAGAGGTGTAGCAAAAGTATAAACTTAAGCAAAACAGGCACAAACAAAGAAAAGACACAATATTTTTTTCTTAAACTTTTAGAGGATCGGGGAAACTCACACTGGCCTCTGTGGACACATATTTCCCACAGGTTGAACCCATAAGACTGTAGATACTGACACTGAACAAGTAAGCATATAATAAGCATGGGCCCGTGCACCTGCACCTTAGAGAAAGTGACAGCTGCTTGAAAGTAAACAAGATTATGTGATAGGCACTGTGGGAAACATACTATCTTTGGAAAGCAGACAATTTATTGCAGGAGCTCACTAAAGCCGCCTCTGTGACTGTAATGAGGGAGAGCTTGAGGTTGTTTAATGAATTTAATGCCCCGTTTGTCCTTAAATGCCACAAAGGTGCAGACTTTTTCCATATTGCACATCATGGTCGCTTGCTCGAATATCCAAATTCCTGCTAAACACCTGATAAAGAGAAAGCATCAAGATTGTTAATGGCAAGAAGGGAAAACACTTGCAGTCCATTCTCACTCATTTTACTTTTCATGTCACTGCTTGTCTTGTTTTTTTAGCCCTCCTTTATACGTTAAACCCCCTCACCCACCAGCCCCCCACCCCTCCAGCCCTCACACTCTCTTTTCTCTAGTGCATGTCCCTAATCTTAGCAAGCCGTAACTGGGAATCATTTGAATAATCCCTTAATTTTCAGCATCTGTTGAGCTTTAATGGCTCTCTCTTTAATTAGGGCCTGCATGCTGAAGTGAGTGGAGAAGGCTAAGTGTGGAGATTTGGGGCTACTGTGTATGGTGGGAGCGCAGGGGGTGGGGATGCTTCAGCGGTATAGGAGTGAGGGCAGTGGCAGAGGCGCAGGCGGAGCGCGGGGTAGCGGAGGAGGCCCAGCCTTTGTCTCTGAGCCTGATAGAGGGGGTGAAATCAAATAGTGGGAAAAACTAACAAGACAGTGAGAAATGTACCTTCTCCATCTTACTGTCTTTTTGTATTGTGTCTGTGTATCTGCTTCACTCAGTATCTTACAAATAGATAATGCTCCACTATGTCTTCACACTTGATAATTACACAGTTTAAGTGTTGGTTTAGCAACTGGCAGCCAGTATAGAAATGTTTACAATGGTAATGTGGAACACAGAGATACCCTATGATTTTGTGATTAATCAGAACACTTACAATGATAATATTATTATTATTATACTGTTGTAATGATAAGTAATGGTTACCGTCAACATAAAACATTAAAATACTACATTTATTTCATGTGCGTGTTTTGAGTCTGTCACTTACTATATCATATATTTAGTTTATACAATTATTTTTTTATCAATAAGAGTATTAAATGTAATGTTAGTGTGGCTCAGCTTTCTTGGAGGCATTGCCGTTATGTTCATCAGTGTGTGTGATTGTAGAGAGAATGTGTGGCATACATTTGATAAGAAACACAGCTACTGTGATCTTACTCATTATGGATTGCTCTGAAGTTGTGTGTTTAGGATTTAGCTTTTTTTTCTTTTGCTTCAGTAACACTACTTCCAATTAAAATGTTTGTTCACAGCCTTTAATATCACCAGTAAAGTACCAGGAGGGAGGAAGTGCAGCTTATATGAGCATGTAACGCTGCGTTTCACATCAGGATGGACATTATTTTTTAAGGGGTTCTTTTTAACAAGCCACTAAATCCTCATGAGTAATTAATGGAAGTTTGGATAACATACCATTTAATGAATAACACAACAATGTTTTAACCAAAGTATTTTACTCACTGAGCCAATAACATTGACTTTAGAGTAAGAAATCAAAACTAATTAGTCAGGGTCACAATAATGGTCAAAATACATTCTTTTATTATATCACTTTAATTACTTTTGTAGATGCCGTTTTGCTGCTTGGCTTGGTAATATGTAAATAAAATACTTTGTAATGAAATCTTATCACTTCCTTGTTTGGATTTGTCAATAATAAAAGTGCAATGTAAGAATGTGGAAGGGTTGTTTTTACTGATCATGACCATAAGTGGTTGTGTATATAACCACAGTGGAAGTAGTTCTGATATTATTTAGTAATATAAAGAAGTTTCTGCATGCATGAGCCAACGTCCAATGGGATCATTTTTGTGAGGACAAGCTCTTCTTTGCAACTATATTTAGGCCTGAACCTAGTTAAAAATCTGCTTCTTTTAACGCTATGTCTTTAAATGATTAAGTTATGTTTAGCAGGATGACCAGCATCCTGATCACTGACACAAAATAAAGCAGGTTACTGGTCTTGCATTGCAGTATGTGGGGGTCGATGTTTATATAACCAGCATGTATGTCAACAGTATTAGATAAATGAAGAAGGAGCATGAAGCCTTTTTCTTGTGGTAGCTGTTGTTCTGCTGCTCGGTCTGTAGGGACTCTTAATGGCAGCCATCCATCTTAATATATTTAACTTGGAGTACACAAGCTCCACACTATTGATCAGCACAACAATCAGCAGTCACACCAATGGGAAGCCAAATGCAAACAAGCTTGCAACAAGGAGTAAAAGTTATATTCATGTCAAAGTTAGTTTGCCACATGGTGGAGATATTCCTGTTTAGCTAGGAGTGTAGTGTAGATTTAACAATCCAGCAGTTTTTATAGACTAAAATGTACATTTAAATAATGCAGATTCATGGCCGTACAAGCTCCAGTTTGCACAAAGGCTTAGTCGACTTCTGAACACTGTTTCAACTGAACTACGTATTCTCCCAGTAGGAGGCAGGTAAAATTTCCCAAAAAAGGAAAGTAAGGCTACCAAAAAAAAAGAAAAGAATGGAGAGAAAGAAAGAAAAGTAAGAATAGATATGAGCATGACACCTGGACTAACACAGTTTTGCTGGTTTTAGCAGCATGTAGGATTCGTTCATAGACAACACAAATGAATTACTATGAGAAATTCACCAGAGTTGCTCTCGACCATCATTTGACTTTGAGATGTTGCACAAAAACTTGACATTTTGTTTTATATTCTGTCTTTTTCACTGTGATCAACCATGACATATTTGTATCAATGGCCAGGATTGTGAAAATGCCAACGTCAATGCTCCTAAAAAGAGTGTAATGTTAACACCAAATTATCTTAGGTAAAATGAATCAAAAGAAACAGGGAAATACTCCAACTTCAGCTTATTTCCAATGAGTGACACAAGACCAAGTCTGATTAATATGACCTACTCCTACATGAAAAATATATTATAATCAACTATACTATCTTCAAAAAAGGCCAATTTTATAATACCCATAGTAATAAAATAAGAATTACTTTATTCAGTGCATCAGCTCAAAAATATATATTTTTCCCACCAAAAAAGGATTCTGCCTGCATGTTATAAGATACAGTGCAGATGAAATTCACAGTAAACCACCATGTGCAACACAAAACATGACTCAGTGGACATTTACGGGGGAATAAATGGAAAACATACAAAAGTAACTTAGTCAATTACATTATTATTATTATTGTTATTATTATTATTATTATTATTATTATTATTATTATTATTATTATTATTATTATTATTAT
>JBAMHX010000001.1:13956323-13968731 GCA_037177515.1 Pseudomugil tenellus
TTATTATTATTATTATTATTATTATTATTATTATTATTATTATTATTATTATTATTATTATTATTATTATTATGTGATTCCCTTTCAGCAGAAGTTTTTACGGTGCAGGAGTAATGTTCAGGTTAGCAAAGGAAAACAGATAGAATAGCATGTCTTTGATCCGAGATCTGTGTAATTATGTACCCTGTGTATACCGATGCCCCTGTAGTGAACATTGTCTAGAAAACTGTTCAAGAAAAATGGGGTTAATAACTGAAGTTGATAGAATGGATAGTATGTTTAAGATTTTACTGATCCATGTGCTCTGATATGTCATGTATGGAGACTAAGAAAAGCATCTTTTTATTAAATTGTGAGAAAATAAATCATTTTAGACTCTTCAACATCCCATGCTTACGTTTTAAAAACTGTTTGACCTTAAATTCTTGATATACTTTAAGGTATAATGAAGGGATGATCCCTGAAACATAAAGTACTTCCTTTTGGATGAATTATTAAACAACTACTCCTCTATCATAAAGCAATACATAACACAAAGAGGCAAAGCTGCACTGCCAGAAATAACTATAAGATTCTGTCTTATAAATCTTGTTACAGGTGGATTGGCTTGGGTGCCTTTCACATAAAGAATTTGTTGGTTAGATTCCTGGGCACCATGTCCATCTGAACATCTGCCACTCAGGCTAATGTGGCAGATGTTCTGGTAAATTGATGCTTTTGCATAGATGGGCTCTGACACAGGGAGGTGTCATGGTGACAAAGCATTAAAGAAGAATCTGTGTGTGTGTCTTAGAGGAGGGGCACCCTCAAATGTGTATCTCATGTTCCCGTAGATGATAAGTATCACAGACCACAAACTGGCAAAATGATCACAGCTTTGATACAGAGGTTGGGGAAGATGGGATGGGGGCGGGGGTGCTTTGAGCCAGGGAGCCAATAAAATATCAAATGTGCATTAAAATGCCATCTGGGGGTACCTAGCACACTGCCTACTATTTCACAGATGCCTATTTAAAGGTTGTTGAATCTTCTATCCACGCTGGAAGTGCACCATGGACCATCCCCATTATTTATGGGTCTCATCTTAATTTCACTGGTTTAGGTTGGGGGTGGGGTGGGTGCATCACTCATCACTGATGCTTGAACAGCACATGCTTAATGATGTCACAGGCTTGAGGCTGGAGGGGACTCAAGGGAGTGGGGTGAGGGGTGCAACGAAGAGCAAATGTACACTAGAGGGTTGGAGGTAGCTGGAGGAAGGGAGGCCAATGACATTATAGCATGAGAGCTCACTGGAGCTTCACGCTATTGTTGTATGTTTGAACGTCGTCGTCCCTCTATGAGCATCATTAGCTTTGTCATATCAATCAATCTTCCCCACCACAAGGAAGAAAAACATTAGAAAGTCTGTAAATAACATGGGGATGTATAACCCGATGGCTGATTTGTTCACCGGAAAAGAAATTGTCCCAACAAAATGACACAGGTTAGATTTTTAATCAGTGTTAATTATTGTAGTTTGTGTGTGTTTGAGTCTGAGAGCAAAAGAAATGGATCATTACTTTGGGCTATTAAGCAAAAAAAGCAATTCACAATAGGGTCATTAAAATAATCACCACTTAATCTCTATTTCCTCATTGCAGAGATGTGACTTCCTCACGCTGGAAAATCTGTAAATCCACTGATTTTGAGTTCTTTAAAACACGACCTGTAATAAAAAATTGAAGGATAGGCAAACTCATCAATACTCATTGCCCTTTTTAGCTTATCACTGACCTGTAAATCGGATTATCAGTAATAACACATCTGCTCTTGCATTTAAATTTCAGCCTTTGAGTGTCTTTGTGACATTCAGTGATAAGAATGTTTAATTTAAAGCTTTCAAACTGAGTTTAATGCTTCTTTCTGTCTGATTCTGACTCCTTTGGCAGCTGTTTGATGCTTTATTGTGAAACACACAGCGGGACAGTAACTCTCACTTTTGACAAGATCTGATTTACAGCACCGCTACTTGTTGAAATCACAATACTTCACATTTCCTGTCTGCGACCCTCCCTCATATTACCCCCCCAATCATTCTTCTTTTGTCGTCATCACCAAGAAACTGTCCAACATGTGTTGAAGGAGCGATCTCCTCCCCGTGCACTCGTGTATGGAATTCTTTCTATTATGCACCCCATTTATTCGCTTCGCTATTGCAGCAATTAGACCTGCTTCATTTAAACCAGTGGAATCATGCTGCTTGTGGACAGTCTTTGGTCATGTGTGAGTGTCTGTCAACACTCAGCAGAGGAAGAGTGGAAAACAATGGCTAAACAGGTCTGCTGGGGCCGGGTGTTGGGATAAGAAGAGAAAGAGAGCGCCTCATTGCCTCTTGCTTGTCTGTCTTATAAGGCATTGGGAAATGGGGGAGGGAGGGGGTCGATTTGCCTTTTGCCTGCCTGTTTTTGTTAAAGCAGCACTTTGCATGTGTTTAGATCCATGTGTAGATGGGAAAAACAGTCTTAGACTTACTCTGCAACCTTCAACAATACAAAAGCATAGATGCACTGCAGAGTAAGATGTGCTATTTTTTTACAGCTTGTGCAGCAGTTAACCAGTCTCTCCTTCTGTGTGTTGTTATCTGTGGTCGCCCTGTTGTGAATATGACAATTGTGCTTGATTTTGGAAGAGCTTTGCCAGAGGTGTAGACCCCCTAAAGAAGACATGTTTTATGCATGAGGGCAAAGGGTGGGGCCCATTTGGGGCTTTTGTCAGCAGACACACCAGCCAGATCAGTACTTGGCATAGAAACACAAGACAATTTTTTTAACACCAGTCTTTCTTTGTTACACAGCATTCATACCACAATGTTTCTACATGGTCAATACAGCACATATAGTGGTGCATGAGCATGCACGTGCTTTAGTTTCTAGTCTTTACTGGTCAGTCTGACCTTTTTGTTTCTACACCTGTTTGCTTTTCATCACCACCTTTAGGGCTTTAATCCAGCTCTGCACTCTGTCTAAGCCTCAGGCACAGTGTTAAAACTCTAGCTGATCTCCTCTTTGACTCATTGTGGTTTCTAACAATTTTGCCATGATTTTTTAGTTTTGCAGTTGTAGTTCATTGCAAGTGAAAGGAAAAAAAGTTTAATGTGTTCAATAGGTGGCAAAATCTGTCATCTATGCTTCATGGGGAAGTTTGAACATTTTTATGGGTAGAAGTTTGTGAGTCTGCTGGAATATTGCAGCAGTGCTCTTGAGATGGACAGTTGGTCTGAATTCAGTTAAATCTGCAGGTGATTTCAGGGAAGCAAAATGAAAATAAATATGAACCAGATAAATTTGTCAAGCGGAACTTCGTCTAATCTTATTATTAGATGTGGCTCTGCTTCTCAGAACCGTCATGTTTGCAGCTGCTAGTCCAGAGAATACTAAGTACAAATAGTTTCATCCCTCAGTTATTTGTGGATCGTAGCTAAAAAACAAAAAGGGGAACCAAAGAATTTAGGCTCGCTACGTCCTACTGGCAGAGCAAATTGGAGTAGAACATCAGCCGAAAAGGTTGTTTCATACCATTTTTTATTATAGATTATTACATTTAGTAGTCTGCTGAAGGAGCTTCTACTAAGTGACTTCCTTCCATCTGTGCATTTGCACCATCTACATATCTATGTTTGTTCTCGCTCCTCTTCAGCCTCTTCTTCACTCCCTATAAGGTAATAAATAAACATTCAGTTTAAGCGCAAATTTTGACATTATCTCCATCGATAATAGCAATCTTTATGTTGAATTTTGCTGCACAAGAGTATTTCAACAATCTCTAAGAACTGAGGTAGATTTGTTTATCAGGGTGTGGAGTGATAAAATCCAACTGAAAATGGATGGTACTGAAAAATACAAATTGGATTTTAAACTTATTTTAAACATCATTGCAGATTGGTTAATGCTACTGGTTTAACCTTCACTTTGGCAGTTTTTTTAATTATTTGCTTTTTTTGAGTAAGTGATGAAAAACGGGCTGGTACCTTATGGGTTGATGGTTTTAGGCCTGTTTTCTTTTCCTCTTTTACAGACTTTTTGTTTTAAAAGTTTATTTATTTTTAGTGAATTTTTATCGTAGTTACTCTACTTCCTGTTTAATTTTTCACCTGTGGTCAGTTGTACTTTATATTGGTTTTCACTGCTACAACTTTTCTCCATAGATCTCCTTGTTTTTCGCCATGTCATTAGATTATTTACACTCTTGCAGTTTTCTTTTGTTTATTTTTTAAAACACAAACATAATGAAAACAGTAGCATTGCCCACTCAACATGGCAAGTCAGTGCATAAATTGTATACAATCTATTTCACTCAGGAATACTAAATAAACATGCTGTATTTAAGAAGTTGCCATACTGCTAAATTACACCACGGAGGAGAAGCAAAACTAAATTGTAACTTTAAAAGTGTTAGAAAACGCAGACTTCTGTAGGTTTGGATGATTTTTGTTTTGGTTGTTGCATGTCATTGAAAAGAATGCAGATTTAAAGCACTTCCAAGTGGTTTTCAACAGACCATAACTACAATGCATTGCTAGGGTTTTGAAAATTAAAATGAGACAACAATTATTTCCAAGAGTCTGCATTTTGGGAATGTAGTAAAGGAATGTAGTAGACAATAATCTTTACATCTAGAAATAATTTAAAAGTTTTACCTAATACTTTTAGGTTTTATTATTTTCATTTTTTTCTGTGTTTACGTTTTCTGTCTCCACTCAACCCTCACCTCAACTTATTGAAGTAGACAACTTCCTGCGCAGTCTGGCTCTTCCAGAGTTTTCTTCCTGTTTCAAGGAAGTTTTTCCTTATTATTCATAAGTTGTTGAGTTTCTCTCTATAATATTGTAAGGTCCTGACCCTCTATGTAAAGTGCACTGAAATGACTTATCTTATAATTTGCTGGTATATAAATAAAATTGAATTGAATTCATTTTCATTAGAGCTCCATCCATCCATCCAAAGATCTAAGGTCAAGTTATGTTGGAGAATGCCAATCCTCTCATTAAGCTCTGAAATAGAATAATCAGCGTGTTACACTTCACGGCAGTGCTGGAGCCAAAGTGCAGCCACTCTATATGAAGTATCTGTCTCACTCTCCTTCTCTTATCTTCTATTGTCTGTCAACATCCATACTTAATGTTTGGATTAACAAAAGAATACATTTAAAACCACGCTGATTTTCTCTGTGCAGCAGCACAAAGCTAATACGATAGTGCACTAGTATACAAAAGTGTTCAAATGGAAAACACTAAAAATTCAGGAAACAAATTTGCAATGAAAAATAAAGACAATAGAATGAATGCAAGGAGTAATGGGAGTAAAAATATTAATGGGGTATCTAAATATATTGTCCAGCTTGTCTCAGGCTTAGATAAGCAGCCCAGAAAGTATTGCTTCCTTCTTTCTTTTCCTTCAAATAATGAATTATTACGGACTGCATGTTGGAGCAACAGGTTACAAAATAAAAGGTTTGGACCCTCTTGTTATACTGCTGTAACAGTGTTCAGATAAGGCTTTTCTTTAATTATGGCTGACATTTAAAAGAGGGCACTCCTGTTGAAGAAAGTGGTAGAACCGAGGAAGAAGAGGGCCTCTCTCTAATTGAGTTTCCTGCTGGCTCCAGGTCTGATTGTGCCTTTGTTCTGCAGGAAGTAGATATGTGAAGTGCAGCTGAATGAGGCTGTCTGTAGAGAAATTGATACAGATTTAGGTAGATGGCAGCGTGCGTCTTTCTGCTCTGCCTTTTTCTGTTTTAGTATGCAATCTGAAAAAAGCCTGACCTACATACTAAATATGGCAGAAAATCCATATGTCTGCCACAGTGCTTTATGTAGAAATCTCCATCTGTAGCAAAAGCCTGTAGTGCGTTTAAATCTGTATTAAAAGCCATTTTTGTTTGTTTGTCAGTTGCTCTGATGAAAAAAGAAATATTCAGTGTTTTCATCAAGTCTTTCTTAATTACATTCTCACTTGTGAGGTTAATGTTTTTTGTTGTTTTTTTTAGATGTATAGGGGCTTTAATATGTTTGCTGATCACTTTGAAACATATCATTTATTACAATTCGTTTATTAGGAGCACTGCAGCAA
Source organism: Pseudomugil tenellus (assembly GCA_037177515.1). NCBI lineage: Eukaryota > Metazoa > Chordata > Actinopteri > Atheriniformes > Pseudomugilidae > Pseudomugil > Pseudomugil tenellus. The sequence goes on from JBAMHX010000001.1 coordinate 13,962,434, forward strand.
TTATGAATACAGAGAATTATCATTGGTCTACTGTTGACTTAGGCTGTCTCAGTAGCTTCTGTTTTATAACGACAACCTCAGATTGCCTGTAATATTTAGTTTAGGACTTTTTATTTTTACGTATATGATCTGATGTTTCACTCTCCTTACCCCTTCAGCCATGGCAGACTTCCATGTCCAACCAGAGTCAGTGCATGTTGAAGAATCCGGTGTGGCTCGATTCCAGTGTCAGATCCATGGTCTCCCAGAGCCAGTCATCAGTTGGGAAAAAGACAGTCGTCCAGTGGACACTAAAGACAAGAGGTATGACTGGTCTACAAAATGACCCGATACGCACTATGGAGGTAGCATCTTCTTTAAAAGTACTGTGTCTCTTTATCTTTACTTTCGCCTTGCACAGGTACACTCTTCTGCCAACAGGTGTCCTGCAGATCACAGGAGTGCATGAGGGAGATGGTGGGAAGTTCTGCTGTGTGGCCCATAACAGTGCAGGAGTGAAACACAGTACTGAGGCACTCCTTACTGTTTCAGGTTGTTATTTTTAATAATTCTCACATCCACATACAGCATTCTGATTGTAGTTGGTGTGGAGGCAAGCAAGCACATCTTTATGTCAGTCGATTTACTTCTTTCTTCTTTTGCTGAGTCATTCTTCTCTTTTTCTTTTTTTGTAACTCATGATCCCTTCTGAGTACTTAGGGAGTTAACTATTTAGTGGAAATGCCATTAACGAAAGAGCTTATAAAACAATGCTTTCAGAATCTAGACATGTTTCTTTTTATGGAACACTAAATGACTGGATTTCTGTCACACAGCTTAATGCATCAATACTAGCAATTATAATTAGATGTAGTAAGACTTTTGTGTTATAGTTTTTTGACACTGTTGCATTAGGTGCATAATATATAACCAACACTATTTGTGCCACAGCTTGTGTATTTATCTTGTAGCTGTTTTTTAAAGTAAATAAATTTAATCTTTAATTGATATTGCAAATATAAGGATTAATTTCAAATCATACTAAGTTGTAAGAATATATATATATATATATATTGCTTTCGGTTCAGTATATTGGGTCGGTCAATGATTATCTATCTATTATACACAACTTCTCACTGTACATTGTAAGACACTTTATATACATTATATGATGTGTCCAAAATCTTTATCTACACCCTGACAGCACAACCAGCTGGCAAGTTTACAATCTAGTCCACTATATCGTAAGTAGGGAGTGATTTTAGACACAGCCACTCTATTCATTATTGCTAAGTCAATTGCTGAAGACGTCTATAAGCTATTGTCCCTTTGCTTGATGTAAGAAAAACAGAACATTCCTCATTCTTCACAAACCCATTTAAAGGATGCTACCTCATTCTCATTGCCATCTGAAATACCTTTCTTCCTTTTGCTTGCAGGCTCTCAGTCGTCTGTTTACAAAGAGCCTGTAATCCTGGTTGGCCCAGAAAACCTGACCCTAACTGTTCACCAGACTGCCATATTGGAGTGTGTTGCTACAGGATACCCTCGGCCCATTGTGTCTTGGAGTAGACTAGGTAAGAAAGATTCCTAATCGGAAGTAAGAAAGGTCCCAAAAGCTGCATCAACGGTAATCTTTGTAGTTTTTCATTTTGTCCATCTCTTTGTGTGTTTGAGGAACTATGCACCGTTGTGGAAAAGTACAATGGCAGTATGCATTTGGGCTTTTGAAGAGTTTCTCATAAGATGGGTTTGATCTTCTCTACGCTGTGTAATGCAGCATGTATACACTGAATACATTTCATAGAGTCAACCTCTTGTATATACATGAGTCAGTAGGATTCAACACTAAGCCTGAGGGCTAAACATTATGCTCGACTCTGTGCAGATAAATACATGCTTCATCTCCTCATGAAGTTTAACGTCTTTCGAAGCACTGGAGAGCCTCTTAGTAATTGCCACGAGGTACGGAGACAGATACAATAAGCTTCTCCTCCCTCCATGGGCATTATTTTTTTCTTTACTATCACTCAAAGTCTGTCATGAGCAATTTTTCAATCTGCTATCTGATTTCTTTACCTATATTATCCAATCTGATTTGCTGGTCCAAATGTAAATTACTGCCCCTCCCTCACAGTCAGGAATAATCAGATTGAGGGTATTGCCTTACACAACGCTGCCAGAATGAAATGCTAACACGATGGGATTTGTATGTATTAGATTACGGCAGGGAGGCTGGGATAAGCTGCATAATGAATCTGATAGTTTCACATCAGTCACTCCTTAATGCCAGAGTTCGTTTGTTGCTATTCATTGAACAGCACCAAAGCCTGCTAGCTTGTGCTCTTTCTTTTTCTGACACTAAATTAATTAGTGGCTGGCAGAGACAAACTGATGGAAGGAGGTGGGGGATATGGATGAGCAGAAAGGAATAAACATGGTGCTAAAAGAAAATAGAAAAGTGCTTCTGTTAAGACAAAGGCCCACTCTGCACTTACATCTAAATACACTTTTTAATATTTTAGAAACTACAAGTAAAGCAAATCATAATCACAGGCATGTTGAGGTGATGTAACTGCATGTCATGACTGATTATAACAATTGTTTCTGTAATGCATTTCAACATAATTGCTTGTTGACTATATGATGAAAAATTTTTGACAAGGTACAGAGTTCAAATCCCAGTTTGACTTGTAGATTGATTGTTAGTGAAAACTTGAACTTTTCTGATATTATCATGAAATTAATAGTGTAGTTGACCTGTGACCATTTAAATCTCTGTTAAAAGAAAAGTAGATCACTGACCTAATAGAAGATCATCAACATTTTGTTTGCAAAGACAAGTCATGCTAGTAGAAGATTACTTACAGATAGAATTCAAATCATAGTTCATGATTTACTATTTACTAGTATTTATTGATATGAATATGCATACTATTTAATAATTTGTTTGTTTATATCAACATATATCATTTGGATACATGGTGCCCATCTCCCTGCCTCCCCGCCTGGTCTTTTAACACATCAAATCTGGCCCATACAGGCTTCTAGGCTGCAAGTGGAAATCATAGAAGTGATTAGAATGCCTCCTTGGCCCCTCAGCTAATATCAGAGGCAGATTGGAGTCATTGTTGGGTTTGACACAATAAAAAGGCCAGACAGGAAAGTTTGAGCTTATCATGTAAGAGCACACAGCAGACAGCTATGGCCTGTGTACATAGATAGATCAGAAGGTGCAGTTAGAGATTCTGCACCAAGAATGGCAGTTAAAATGCCTTCAGTGGTAAAAACCATGTGTTTTTAGAAAATCTATTGCTGATGTATTTCTGGTCAAGTATTGGTGTTTATAAAAACCAATAATTAAGATTAATTATATCCACAACACCTGCTGGCATTTCAGTGACAAGAAAAAAATCTTCAAATTAATTTCTTAAGAAAATGGAACACATATTCAGACTCGGTGACCTGCCTATTTCTGTCTGTTGCATCGGCAGCTTTATCCCATTATAATTCTCTACATCGTGCACTGTGAAAGCTGCATCCTTGAGGGAAAGAAATAGCACTGCTCTTGTCAGCTAGTGGCTGTAAACTTGCAGCATATTTAGTCTTTATTGCTTGTGAATAAAATATCCTCTAATCCCCCCCCCCCCCCACACACACACCTTCCCCCCCGATTCCCACCCCACCACACTTTTTTTCCCTCACACAGAAACACACACACACACCTGTTAATCCCAAATGTGAATGTATGCCACACACCTGGTCCTATTTCTCACTGCCCTACATAAATTCTTTCCAATCCCTGTCAAATTTTCTTCTCTCTCATTCTGATTAGACGGTCGGCCCATCGGAGTGGAGGGAATTCAGGTACTTGGCACAGGGAACCTGATGATCTCAGATGTTGGTGTGCAGCACTCAGGGGTATATGTGTGTGCTGCTAACAAACCAGGGACTCGTGTTCGGAGGACAGCTCAAGGACGTCTGGTAGTCCAAGGTGAGTTCTGGATATAAGGAATGTGGCTTATTTTCCTGTTGATTCTTTAAAATATGTGGCATGGGGATGTAAAAAAAGAGGTTCCTATGTTAAGATGATAAGATAAAGCTTAACACTCTGTGGGTGGAGCAAACATGCAACTTGATTACCGTAACATTAAAAAAGGCATGTCTGCCATAAGCTGAAGCGGTGTCTGCCTTGATAAGCAACAGCTTTACCCCTTGCATGTGCCATGAGTGCGCTTTGTGTAGGTGGTTTATCATTTAAATTCCTAATTCTGACCTAGTGGGTGTTGGAGATTTGTCATACTTTGATGTTTATCCAAAGGAAGCAACTCATCCTATTTCAGATAAATTTTCTACCTGCCTGGTACACCTCTGGTTGTTTCTGGCACACTGGTGTGTTTGGAAACATTTCTTAACACTCCTATAGCAGACTGCAGCAACACTGCAACAGTAGAAGACAGAGCAGACACAGGGTAGGGAAATCAATTGTAGAGTCATAATACAAATCCTTAATAATGGTGTTCAGGCAGAGCAAACAGATATTGCCAAATGAATCTATAAGCATTGCCCCTCAAGCCATTAATAGTGATTAACAAGAGCTTAAAACCAATCGAATCTGCAGCAAGAGATGAAGAAGTAGTCACTTCTCGAAGTCCGCTGTAAAAGCTTTTGTGGTCACTACAATGCTCTTGTGAGTAATACCGTTTTCCAATAGTGGCTATTACACAGAGGCAAGGTATCATCTGCAGTTTGTTACACTTATGGAAGCATGTGTGATTACATCTTTCATGGAAAATACTTTTTTTATTGCAACCGTTCCAATTTGGCTTTCCTTTGCCGAGTTGGGTGTCCGCAGAGAGACCTGATGGTTAGATATTAGACTCAGGAAAAAAATTCCAGACAAGGTTGGCATGAACTGTTTGCTGTAATCTGAAACATGGATATTGGCATGTAAGGGAAACTCTACGTCCAATAAAAAAGATAAATCTTTTCACTTCCCTTTCTCATTTAGAAATAAGTACAAGGTCTCCTTCTTGTGAAACACCCTCCTCTACTTCCTTATGGCTCCACAAGATACAGATGCTTTCAAATTAGACATTAGGCCTCATTTACACAACAACAGCAACGAGTGAAAAACGCAAAACATTTTACCAAAAAGTCCATATTGTTTAGACGGAAACAGGGTTGTGGATAGCAGAAAATGTAAAAATGTCAGAACAACTTCCAGAGTGGAAATCTTGACAACACTCCACCGTGTTGTTGCTATCTACACGTTTGAAAACGTAAAAGTGTGTTGTGGTCACGTAAAGATGACGTCATAATCACGAGCCATTTCAAGAAAACAATAATAAAACATGGCCTGTACTTCAAGTTATGCTAGCAGCAGTAAATATGGTGCAGGAGTCGTGTCAGCAACTGACTACATTTATCACACAGTCATTATTTTGACTGGTTCGCTTTGCCATGTTGTTTTGATTTGTCGTGCTCATAGATGTGTATATAATAACTAGATGCCTCGCCCGTGCTGTTTGCCTATGGAGTCGAACGGGCTCACTCGACGGACATATTTTGTCAGACATCTCGCTCATTCATGACATGTGTGTCCAAATTCAATCCCAACGGGCGAGAGGCGGGGTACACCCTGGACAGGTCGCCAGTCTATCACAGGGTATAAATAAGTTATAAAAAAAAATATTCACCTTCTTCACAGATGTCATAAAGGTAAACTTGATCTATTAAACCTACAAAAATTTTCTTTTGTACCAGGCTGTAAACACGTTTGTTTCTGCTGTAAAATGGTCCTTTTTAACATGAGAGTCTATGAAGATTTGCTCTGTTTTGGAGTGGATGAGAGGTGAACTGCAATAGGCTCTTCCTATAGGCTTCACTTTCCAACAGAAATTGCTGCTTGTTTGTGGACCCGATCTTATGACACCAGATTAATTTTAAACATCAGAGTAGAAAATGAAAGTTAATAGTTTTACCTTTTATTTGTAAAATGTGCTATTTCAATTTGGCTATTACTCACCATAAAACTATAACATTTTATCTCAGATTTACAATTTTTAGTGGGAGGTGATGGGTTTGTTAAAGAGGCTGATAGCAGTTGAGATATGCAGGAAAGTAAATATATAGTCTATAATATTGTAATCTGTACATTTATATTTAAATATTAAAGCCAATCATTATTTTATTGCAAACATCTATTATTGGTGTGTTTTTTAGTGTTTATAGTTGAGTGTTATGTGTTTTATTTCTGTCTGGGTTTTCACCTTTTGTCCAGACGTTTAATCAACATCAAAGACAGATATGATATATA
>JBAMHX010000001.1:13969513-13982521 GCA_037177515.1 Pseudomugil tenellus
TATATATATGACAAATAAAATGACAGTCATTATTCATACATTTGAAACCCTGCATCAAGGCCAATTTTATGTCATTTTAGAGACTTTGATGAAAAAAAACGCTTTGAAAAAGAGTTCAAGTACATCCTATTTCATGAAATAACTGGCACAATATTTCATCAAAAAAAATATAGGACATTTCCTATTTGGTAGAATTATTTTCAGCTGTCTGAAGCTCCCTTTTTAAATATACTATTGTTCTCTTCTAGGATATATTGTCTTGTCCCTTCTGTAGAATATCGTTAGCGTTCCCTTGAAAATGTTTGACAGCATCTTGGAAAGATGGATAGGTTTGTCCAAAAAGATGAGGCCAGGTGTGGGTCGCTTTGTGCATTAATTGTCACCAACCAGGAAACAGTCTGCATCTGGCTTGCTCACATATTGATCAAATATACCACACTTTGCTTCAGTCCACAGTGTTATTGATCCAGATCAATATTTCATTTCATCGGCCTGTCAAATCCAAGACAACCCTTACCCTCTCAGGGACAAAGACAGAAAGCCATGGATGTTAATTATATGTCAGTATCTTTGGTTTTGGTCATTGGTCAGTGTATTTGGTTCGTATTAGTGAGAGAAAATTATGGTTTACTGCATATCCTCAAGGATATGGTTCATTTGTTTTTGGAAAATAAGGCAATTGACACCTCTGTAAATATGAAAGAGTTTCAATTCATCAACCAATTATCAACACAGAAAAAAAGAGTCCAGCTGTGACAAATAATTGTAGAATAATGTAGACAAGATCACTTAATATCAACACAAATAGACTTCCTTCCACAAAAAAGAAGCCTAGTTCATTGGATGTCTTTGGGAAATGAACAGAACAAAGGAAAATAACAGATTAAAAGAAATCAAATAGTAGGGGAAAAAAAGGGAAATGCAAAAGTACAATAGACAACTGATATCGATGGTCTGACTCACAACCTTACAGGTGAAAATCAATATTACCCTGAGCTCCCTATGATCTCCTGCATCAGCCAAAAAAACAAAAAAAAAAAAACAAACAAAAAAAAAAAAAAAAAAACAGGCAGATGATAAAAAAAACAACCAGGGAGGGAAATATGGACAAAAAGGCTTGGAAAGAGGGACAGAAATAAAAGAGCCATCTCTTGCCATCAGTTTCCTCGTTCATCCGAGTACCTATGGGCTCCTCTGCTTTTAGGATATAGAAATGAAAAATAGTCCAACAACCTTTTGTGCATTATTTGCCTTTTCTGAGATCCCCATTAGTGACATCAGCAGCTAAATTAAAGATGGAACAAGAAGTTCAACAAGAGAAAGACAAACAAAATCAACCCTTACAAAGAGTATAGTATCAGAAAAACTTGCCAGTATACGCACACACACACACACACACACACAGGGGTGCAGAGTCCCTGCCACAGCCATAAGGCTGCAGAGCAGATCCCTGAGCCTTCATAACAAGAGTAACAGGAGGAGGATCCCCATGAGGAAAACACTGAAATAAAAAAAAATGTTAAAACAAATAATAATAAAAAAAACCTTTATGAACAATATGAGCAAATATCAGCTGTGATGACAAGAAATTCAAATAAATCCAAGCAGCATTTTTAAACTGGTGTAATTTGTTTCTCCTCATCAGAACTCATTCTGCTCAATTCTTTTTGGGAAGATCAGAGAGCTGGACATTACAATAGTCTAATCCACCTGGAATTAAAGTGTTAATCATTCTGACAAGAAAAAGAAATGGGCAGACCCTGGTGATATTTTTAAGATGATTAAATGGTGTATAACCAGGAAGGTCCCTGGTTCAGGTCTCAGTCTGAACATTTTTGTGTAGAATTTACATGTGAATGGGTCTAATTTTAATTAGAGTGTATTAAAAAATGGATGGATTTGTTTCCTACTAGCAGTAAACATTCACTGCTGCTAAATTCTCATTATTTCAACTGATATTTAATATTTTTTCCAAACATATCTGAACTTAATGCGTAGGCCATTGCCCAGATAAATTTGATTTGTCCTGTTTGAAATTTTTTTCGTTCCCGCTAAGATTGAAATGGGCTTTTAGAATGAAGCGAGTGTGGCAAGCTTCAAAGTTGAATAAACATGAGTAAATACGACCCTTTGCATGAAAAATGCGGACAATAGGGAGATATATGCATACATGCTGCTAGCATTTGACAATTATACATATAAGACATATTAAAAAAGAAAAAACTTTTAAAATGCTCAAATTATTTCCTAAAAACATAGTATTTCATTTAAGCCTATTTGAATTATACTTGCATTCCCGGAGGAAAACTGTTGCATATTTTTGCAAAATTAACAGTTCAAATAATCTACTTACATGATTTAACTATTTACTTATGGAGTTATGAAACATGTGAATGATTGAATTCGTTAAATAAGGTAAAGTGGTAACACTAACCAGTCTGATATAAGCTGTTATGTTGTGTATACTCAAACAAACTGAAAGCAGTTCAGGTCATTGTAAAACAATTTCAGATAGCATATTTGAACATCAAAGATGATATGAAGGTTCATCTGAATGGCTGTATAGCTTAAAAATTAAAAAAAGAAGTAATGGTAGTATACAGGATATTTCATTGAAGTATTCATCAACATAGAAATTATCATAACATTTATACATAAATAATTAATTCTATCACTTACCTGACATGATTACCGTTGAGTGATGAATGCAAAAGAGATGGTGCAAAGGCGAATAAACTAACCAAGGTCTTAAACTCTAGCAGATGTAATTTATATGAATAATGAACCAAATTATGTTCAACTGAATAACAGCTAACTGAAAAAAACAACCTTTTGCAGTTTTAAAGCACATTAGACACAAAAAATGTCACTGAACAGACCTAATTTTTCCTCTTTCCACTTTCCTTCTTTCTTCTGTTTCACTCTCTTATTTAACTGTGTGTGCATTGATCTTGTGTCGCTCATAATCATGGTTATTGACCCTGGCCTGAATTATAGATTTACTCCAGTATTTACACCTTACTCCTATCCTATCCCCTAGGTTCTCATATTTTTTCAAACTCATACTCTTTTTTTTCCCCCTTTGGCACCTCTTGATCATGATAACCACTTTAGCTACAATCCAGCATTGGGTTTGTTTGATGAAGTGAACTTCTCTAATCGCATTCCCTGTTCACTTTTAGCTCCAGCGGAGTTTGTTCAGCCGCCGCAGTCCATTGCCCGACCAGTTGGTACCACTGCCATCTTTACTTGCCAAGCCCGAGGTGAGCCTGAGCCACAACTCACCTGGCTAAAGAACGGGCAGGTTCTGGAGCCCGGGGGACACGTCAAGCTCAGGAATAACAACAGGTAAGAAAAACAATCTGATTAAGGGGTTTCCGTTTTTTCATGGGTTCTTTTATTCAGATATACAGCATAAATAAAGGCATTCCAGCAAAGTATAAGTATAGCTCATCTTAGAAAGATGTTTAACTTTTAATTTGGACTTTTTAATGTAGGTTGTGCTTTATCGCTGTGAGATACTAAGCTTGTATTTGAAAGTAAGAGAAAACATGAGCAAACAATACAAGACACAATTACACATTTTTTAGCTACACATCAAAATATCTCTTCTGAAGATTGATCAAAACTATTATTTGTTGTAATGTTGCTTATTTCATAAAGTTCTGGCTCTAAGGATAAAATAACAGCAATGATATTAACTAAGGTGCCAAAAGGGTCAACCTATGAAGCTTGATCGTCTATTTTATCTATTTTGTCTATTAATATTTGTGAGTAAAAAAATACTTTTTGAGATAAAATATTCTGTCTCAGAATATATGAAAAAAATGTTACACTTTTAAAATATATATATTTCTTTAAAAAAAACAATCTAAAAAAACATTTTTTACTCTGTTATTTATTTTCATTGCTGTCAAAGTGAAAAATTTTACTTTAAATACAATTTCTTCTCCCTCCAAACTTTTTTGTTCTCGCTCTCAAATCCTAAGTTTTTGCTCTCGCCTCAAGTTTTTGCTCTCGAAGTGAAAACTGTGCAGGGGCGGGCTTGTGCTATTGGTCATTCTGAGCCAGACTGACAGCTGGATGGCAATTATTTCTGCTTGATGGTTCTTCCTTACTTATTCCATAAGCTGTGTTGCTCAGCTTCAGACCTGCTGGTCTGTGGATGTCTCTCTTGCCACAAATACCGAGGACACATAGTTTAGGACACTTTGAAGGATCAATCAAAGCGGCAACTTCAGAACCAAGTGGTGAAGAGTCGGCTGGCCTTCTATCACAGGGATCTTTCCAGAGATGAGCAAACTCCTGCTGCTTCTGCATTGGTTCAGATGCAGGAGTCTTCGTCCTCTCTGCCGCGGTGAGACAAGAGGAAGACTCCTGCTGACCGACTCTCTGCCACTCGGTTCCAAAGTTGCTGCTGTGATTGATCCTGCAAACAGTCCTACACTACTGGTAGTGCAGATTTAGGTCTATGCCATTTCTGTGGACTGTAATTTAGTCCTCAGAAATAATCAACACATTACAAACACTTAAAATGGGCCTGCAAACAGAAGAGAAGTGATCTGGGGGTCAGTATTAATTCATAAATCTTTGGCATTTTTGTTTGCTCTTAGATGTTCTTGTTCATGACAGAACCAGATATATTTTTTTATTTCGGCTATTCTCAACACCACACTGTTTCCTTAGTAACTATTTTAGTATTTTGTAATATATTTTGTCCTAATACAGAAATATTTAATCAATTATGAATAATTCTTAAATACTGAGTAATTCTAAAAACGACTAATGGTATTTCTTGGCTACTTGCATTTTTGTTCTACAGTAATTTCTGCAAATTGTTTTAAGGGTATTACATGAAGATGAACATAGCTTTACAGCCTTGTTCTAATCCGTCGTGGATGTTGATTATAAACTGCACTACTCCATGTGTAAAATGGGTTTCTGAGTCAATTCTGTCATGGGTAAGTGCACAAGCAAAGTTCAATGTTCCAAGTTGACCCTGGACTCCAGTCATCCATTTGCTCTAATATTATTCATATGAAAAGAAAAATAAATATGAGGTGAATACATCAAACCAAATATGTAACAAAAAAAAATCAATGTTAACACTCCACTGCAGTTACTGAATAGAGCAGACACATCCATCGCCCAAATTTATGTCTCCACACCTTCTCACCTCTACAAACCAGCAAATGGGATGAAGGAATAACAAAAGAGGTATGAAGAAAAGAGAGAAAGAAATAAAAAGCCAGACTAGTGTTCATAAGAGAAATAACAAACGGCTTCAAGAGTAAATGAAGAGACAGAAAGATAGACTGAGTAGTTGTAGCATCACAGTATTTCCACTTCCCACAATTGAATATGACCAGCTATAATATGAATCTTACGCATCACAAACTTTGCTCTGTGATTGGTTTGGAAGCAGACCTCAGCTTGAGATCTACCATTAGCTAATGAGCTCATAAACTCAGCTGGTTGACCAGCAAATGCAATCAGCCGTTTAGAGAATAGAGCAGCTTGAAGTGTCTAATAAGAGCGTGTAGCCTAAAGGGCTCGACATGCGGGGGCAAAAAATGACAATGACAGGCTAAATTCATCACAACCCAGGTGATAACACATGGGACATGACAGTGGCAGCGTCCAGCATGACGTCTTGGAATAGTTTGTCTCCAAGAAATTTAATTGGTCATTATAATGTAGGGAGATTTTTTTTTGGCATCTTCAAAGCAGTAGATGAAAAATAAGGCATCAAAGATGAAGAATTAGGAGATTTTGCTCGATTTGATCTTGCCGTTTACCCTGAATTGCAAAAGAAAAAAAACAACCTTGGGTTAATCCGATTTTAAAAACATAATCATTTGATCACACATCTCAAGGCTGATGCAGATAAATTAGAGCAGTCATTGGGACCCCCACTGATTGGTTCTAGTGCCATGCGACAGCGATTAAAGTTGAACATTTTTCAAATTCCACGTGTGAGCCCACTGTTTACATATACCAGCACACAAGGAAGAAATCTGACATGCACGGATGTCGCCTGTTGCTTAACTGGAGTACGGCAGCAATTTTTTCGTCATCGCACAGGTTCCATTGGAAATGAATGCAGAAGAAGTGACATCCCTCCATGTATCATGTGGATAGCTCCCCAGTGGGTAAAAAGAAGATATTACTGTACCCTTCATCATCTTAGTCTAGTGTTTACTGACATAAAAGTGTTTAGTGCTCCTCTTAAAAAAGGGTGTATTTTCAACAAACAGAAATAAGTCAGTGAGACAAAGAAATCTCTCCAGTCAGTTCAGTTAAATGAATATCCGTTAATACTTATTTGCCAAGGTAGTCAGGTCATTTTTTTTCTTTGACTGTCACTTTTCAGGACCTGCATTCTTTGGATTAAATCATTTATTTGCATTTTTTTCAGTCTAACAGAGAGATAAATTTTTACCACATCAGTTGAATGTTTTCTACATGTAACATGTCTGGTCAGGATCAACAGGACCAGTATGTGTGTGCTGCTTAAATTGTAATGTTTGCTATATTTTGGCAAGATGATTGGTGAAGGTTTAAAGAAAACCACCTATATGTGAGTGTTATTGGAGCCAAAATGACATTTGCATTCAATAAGATTTATATGTCCTATTAAAAAGTGTAAGATTTTTTTAAAATTAATGTAGAATTGTGTCCAGTGCCTCATCAGGCGTCTGCAGTTATGATACTTTTCTAAATATAACACATTTAGTTTCCTGGATATAAAAATAAAAAGGCTTTATTTGATGGTCTTTTCATGCAAACACTGAGCATATTAGTTTATTCTAATACATTTTCAAAAATTCAATTTCTGATGAATAAAAAAGAAATATGTTGTGACCATGCTGAAAGGACAAAAAAATTGTACCATATCAAGCACAGTTTACCTCCTGCATCAAAACAAAACAAAAGTAATGAAATGCAAATAAATTCGACAGCTCTGGGCAGCACAATTATCCGGCTCTTTGTTTGTACCCATATAAATACACACAGTAAGTACTCATAGTTTACCTGTTAGGGGGATTGGATATATTGTACAATGTACTTGCCAAAGAAAAAAATAATTAATCTGTGTGATTGGTATTATTATGCCTTTATGTAAAGATACAGACATGGAAAGGCTTCTCCCCTCAGCCATCTCTCATGATGCTGACCTTCAAGAGCAAATCGGACAGGGGAAGGAAAGGGGAATCGATTGCACATTTCATTCACACACACGTATGCACACACATTAATCAAAAGGCAAGTGAGTCTGTATGTGCACAAATAGTCCCATGGTGCATGCCATCATTCATTTTACTCACATGCATAATCAAACATAAAAATTCACCAGCGTGTTGCCCTTTACTCCTCATTCACATACATACTTTACCCACCAAACACACAGAGAGGACAAAACTGTGAAACACTATAAGATACTGTGATGTCAGAGAAAAGTGGATTGGTGAAGGTGAGTTCCTTATGTTGAAAGAGCTTAATGCTCACACCTACATGTACTTCCAGAGACAAGCACACCCACACTGCATTGTAAGCCCCCTCATTAACAGCCTTTGCTGACCAGGGTCCAGTGAAACATGCTGTTTGAAGCCTCTGTACATACTGTTGCTAAATATGTATTTCAGGGATAGCTTTATTGTTAAGTGATCATCCAACATATACACATCAGAAAGTAATAACAATCATGAGGTTGAATGCTAGTCTGTATTGTTTTTAAAGTAATACTGTAGTTGATGATGGTGTGGAAAGATAAAAGAAAAACATCCAAGCGTGCATATATCATGGCGTGTTTTATAATTAATGGCCAGCATCTGAGGGAGAAGGCTACTGTGCAAACAGGGGATTTGTAGTACAATCATTCCAAAGGGTTTTTTCCTCTCTTTTCTTTTTTCCCCTTACTGTCTTGTACCAATAACCTGCCTTTCTTGTTTGTGTCGCCTCTCTGTGCCCCATGTGTCCCATCCTGCCTCTATTACGGGAGCTGGGGCCTGAGCATTGGCCTTGAACTCTGACCTGCTTGTAATCAGTCATATCCCTGGGCACTTCCCTCTTCTCAGGCCAACGACAGCAAACCCCCCACCCCCTATTGTCCACCTCTTCCTCCAGTTCTCTCTTTGTCCCTATGTTTTTCTCCCTTTCACTCTCACTGAATCTAGAATAGCCCTGCTGGCATTTGGTGGGGTGATGCTTCAAAACAACAGAGTAAACATAGCCGTTGCAGCTGAACAACAGACTTGAAACCCCCTCTGTCAGCCAGTCCCCTGGCCCAAAGCCTCATCTGTCAGTCTGTGAAATGACCTCGAACTGATGAGTAAATGATGGTGTCAACCTGTCAGGACAAGACAGCTTGGTTTGGGAGCTTAAGACAAGCAGACACACCAAATTCTGGTGTTGCACCTCCCATTTCTTTTCTTCTGTCACTCACACGTTCTTTGCACACAACCATGGTCTCATGTTTTTCCTCACATATGTGCTGTACACATCCATGATCTACCGCTGCATTTTAATGGCCTAAAAAACTTTTTGATGCAGCTTATCAGACCCATACAAAAAGTAAACATCATTTAGAAAAAAAAAAACCCTTGAGCTGTATTTTAAAAAGACTGGGAATTGTTCACATCTCTAATACTTAAGCCTTTAATCAACAAGTGACTATTTTTGTTCACTTCCACAGTCCTCCCACACTACGTCACTGTGACTTTTTACATCCTTCATAATTTGACCAAGCTAATCAGTGGGAATCAAGCTCATTACAGTCCGTGCCATTGTGCCATTCAACCAATAAGCTGCTTTCTGTCTGGTACATAACACCATATATATTGTTTTTGATAAATTTCATTAAATTGGATCAATTTTCATGGGAGCGGTTGTTACGCAGGTGTAGTATGGCCGACTTCTGATCGGAGGGTCATGGGTTCAGTTCTGTGTGAAGTGTCCTTGAGCAAGACACTGAACCTCCAGTTGCTCCTGGTGGCCAGGCTAGTCCCTGTGTGCATCAGTGTATGAATGCTTGAATGGGTGATAGCAGGATCTGTAAAGCGCTTTGGTCATCGAGAGATGAAAATAAAGCGCTATAAGTGAATGCCTTTTACCAAGAATGAAATGATCATATTTCATCATATGTCTTGAACAGATAAAGTCAGTGACTATTTTTAGTGATGCGCTCTATTCTTCTTGTAAACCATACTTATCAAACAAACATCATAACTCCACAGAAGATATTACAACCTTGCCAAATGCTTAAAGGATATTGTATAGGGTTTTATTAAAACATATAACCTACTTGCAGAAATTATATTGCTAAAAACAGTGAATAAGTAGGATTGTGGATGACTTTAGTATGAAATTTAGTTATTTATATCCAAATTACAGTATTATTTTTATCAATTGATCTTTATGGTTCAGTTATTTTTTATTTATTATATAGTTATTGTGAGTTCTTAACAGGGGCAATTGACTATTTTTGATCATCTAGTTTCCCTTCATTTTTATCAAGAAACATTTTTTATGTAATAATGGAGATCTTACGTGCTAAAAAGATACTTTAAGCTTAAAATTTTCATTTTAAAGTATTTCAATAAGTACCCCATGAATGATTAAATCATCTCCTGCTCTTCTTAAATCGGTACGTTTTACCAAGGAAACCACTATACTAGAAAAGCTTTTTATCCATTAAAAAGAAAATAGGATTAAATGGCATCTTGACTTTTTTGGATGAATATGTTATGTTGCTCTCAATATTTGATCATTAAAATAGACTTGATTTCAACTCAGAAATAATTATTCTCTAGACTGTATCCTTCAGATCTTAGTTACAATCATCATGTTCAGCTGCAGCAACACAGAGGAGGATGGGTAATTATCTTCAGACACTACACTCTTTATTTGTAGATGTAGCTTGGAGGTGACTTACTGAAAGTCATTTACACAAAACCTTTTAAGTACTTCAACACATAAATTAAATCTGAATGTGGACACAAGCTCTGATATAAAAGTTTTTTTTTAAATACACTTTTAAAAGTATGTAATGTTTCCTTCTCTTTCTTATGATATACAAATCTACCAAAGCTTTTATCCTCTAGGTTGTGAGAGAAGTTTTTACAGCACTTGTGGAATTTCATGAGCTACAAATCAGCAGGATTAGTCTAAATGAATGTGACATGTCTGTGTGTGTGTCCATGCATGTGTATGCGAATGCACTCATCTTTTTCAATGCTACTGTACCTTCTCACACAAGCAAAGTGTTGTGAAATTTCACTGCTGTTCTTTCACACTCTGGGGCCCCCTCCAGCCATGGAACTGGGCAGTGCTTTCCAAAGTGCCTCTTTCCTGTTTGTCTGTTGCATCTGGTCAGGCTGCCTGCAAACACTCAATCCATCGCTGGTATGAAAGCCTGTCAGAAAAGTGATGGTTGAGTGGCGAGCAGAGAGGTGGCGACTGCTTCCACCTTGCAGGTCAGAGGTGAAATTGGTTCAGAGAAGGTGAAATACAGAGGGCCTCTTTGACCTGAAAACTATCCAGATTGAAACCACCAGGGAAACCGGGGATAATAATGAACCTTCCACCTTGCAGCCTACTTTGACTCAGATTAGAGATGTATATAACTATATCCTGGCACATCAATTTTGAAAAGGAAATAGAATGATTACATTTTTTATCCAACCTGCTAACCCAAATAAAAACCTCCCTGTCCACACAAATCCATCATTATAAACCATGCTGAGATGCTGCTTCCTTCGTGCATCTTTTTCTAGGTCTAAGTCCTTTCTAGAATTACCTTTCTAGCTACATACATACATGTTATGCATACATGTTATACTTTTAATAAATTTCTCTTTTTCAGTGGGTCATGGCAGCATTTTGGTAAATTTGGATTTAACAGTCTGAGGATGAGTTCTGTCCACTGTAAATGTTAGGCTGGGAACACCACGCGTGAGGGGTTGGGTGTGGAAATCACCTTTCCTGTTGTTTCTTAAATCCCACAATTAGGTCTATAGACCACTTCCTAAAAAGAAAATATTTCTCATCTCTTAAAATGTCATAAAAGACTTGACATTATGATAAATTTTTGTAAGCTATAGCTCAGTCTTTTATGTCCCAAAGGCGTTTTCAGTTGTCCCTAACATATATTATATATTGTATGTACAATATATACAATATACATACAACATATATTATATTACATATAAGAATAGCAAAAATGGCCTTGACATGAAGGTATTTTTTTACACAAGGGGGCTTCATCTCCAAGTATGTTAACTCTTTGTTATTCTTTCTTTTGCCTTAGGACAAGCAAAATATGTGTATTGCTGTCTTAAACACCTACTCAACATCTACAGAGGGCTACAAAGCATACACATACACATGCAATGCTACCTTTTATTTCTTTTAGAAGGGAGATAGGCCAGGTGGGAGGAAACAAAGAAGCACAGATTAAAAGGTGAGGACAAATCCAAGTATGGCAGAAGTTCAGTAGGAAGCAGTGTGTGCACCCATAGGTATGAGTTCATATGTGTGCATAGACAGATGAAAGGCTTCACTGATGTGGGCAAATTACATTTTCTGAAACCTGAAATAGATTTATTGACTCCCGAGGGAGTTCCAGTGGGAGATGAATCTGTTTGAATGTATGTGATACGCATGAGTGACGATCTTCTATATGTTCTGCCTCTCTCTGCATGGGAACGTGTGCCACAAATCTCTTTGCTCTCACACAGTGTTACACGACAGATAATGTCACAATTAGTTTGTGGGCTGTATTCTG
Source organism: Pseudomugil tenellus (assembly GCA_037177515.1). Classification (NCBI taxonomy): domain Eukaryota; kingdom Metazoa; phylum Chordata; class Actinopteri; order Atheriniformes; family Pseudomugilidae; genus Pseudomugil; species Pseudomugil tenellus. Next base: position 13,981,299 of record JBAMHX010000001.1, read on the forward strand.
GTCTTTTCTAGGGTTTGAAGCAAATATAGTAAGTGCATTTATTTGGAATGGAGATACCCTATCTCTGTGGACTTAATTTTAGATAAAATTCCCAATGTCTTAAGGTTGTTGCCAGATTTTTTACACTTTTGTTTAATCAGGCAAAACATTAAAAACACATTATTATTTGCAATTTCAGGCTGGTAGCACATGTTACTTCCCACAAGATGAAAATATTTAGTCAAATTTGATTCTGATCTAACTAAAGCCAACCATAATACAGGAATAAAAAGTGTTTTAGGTTAGACAATTTTAAAACCATCTAAGGTGGATTATTCCTGAGACTATTGCACACAGCTTAAGGTATGGAAAATATTACCTTGTGTATCTGTTTGTTCTAAAGATACAAATTCAGTCTTTTTGTCTACAAGTGCGACTCAGTTGTCAAAGGTCTGAAAGATATTTTGTTGACATGGTTTGATCGAAATACTACACAGAAAAGCAGGTCACTTTTAAACCATGAAGTCACAGCTGTTTGCATGCAACACAATTTAAAAGCTAGACAACACTTTTTATCTGTCATTCAAATGAAAAGTGTCTTCAAAGAAAGCCAAGCTCAGACTATCTAATGCCATACTTAAATTTCCTCGGTTAAACTTGCAAAACACAAAATGGCAATAATCCCTCATACAGATTTAATTTTTCCAATGTGATTACTTTCATTATAATCTTTAAAAATCACTAATCCTATCAGGAAACAGGTGCAGTTATTATATTCTTGTTCTGTTACTGTTTCTTTGGTGCTAGTATGCACCTTTGTAAATACGGGGATTAATTCAACAAGTTTTAGAAGTCAAGCCTAACAATTTTTGAAGACACAAATTCCACCCGCTTATGCATGATGTGCATAACATTATGGCCTGTTTCTTTTCCACTTTTCTTACCTTTTCACCATTCTGCTCTTACAGCACTCTGACAATATATGGCATCAGTCAGGATGATGAGGCTATCTACCAGTGCATTGCTGAGAACAGCGCCGGCTCCACACAGGCCAGTGCCCGTCTCACGGTGCTGTGGGCTGATGGACTGCCTGGTATGCCTACCCATGTGCAGGCTGAGGCCCTCTCACCCACCACCATCCAGGTGTCCTGGAAGGAGCCCAGCCAGAACACTCAGGATATCATTGGTTATGTGCTTCACATCCGCAGGACTTCAGGTAGGACTTAGCTGATGGTCTAACTGGT
>JBAMHX010000001.1:13983384-13999345 GCA_037177515.1 Pseudomugil tenellus
TGTATCACATATTATAAATACTTGAATTTTGTGAGATGTACTCATGCCATATTATGCTATTAATTAACGGTTTATTAGAATGTCACCATGTGACAAAGTAGATCTATAGCGAATTTGAAATTATTTTGTTCATTTTTGTTGACTGCAATTATAGATTTTGCAGTAACATAGTGAACCCGGTGCTTAAGTCCAGATTATTGCCCACCATTGGCTGCGTGAGGTGTAGTCTATGTGTTTATTTGCATATAGAGTGGGGGAGTGAGATCTGATTGTGACTGGAGGCGTGTGTGGACTTGCATTTTAATGCAACATATAAACTGAAACGCTTCAAGCTGTTCACTTGTTATCTCATCACATAAGAAAGGTATGGACAGGGCCAGAATATATATTCACTGGTTACTGCTAAAGTCCCACTTTAAACAATCATAAATACAATAAGTATAGATGTTAAGATAAAAAAAAACAAACACAAATATATCTTTCTTGCAATGTGTTATATTGTTTCATATGTGTGAACTACTGGTATGATGCTACTACATGTGCATGCTTATTTATGCATATGCAGTGAGTTTGTTAACAGCTTTAGGCAAGTGTAAGTGTGTGTTTCAGTGTGTGGTGAGACTCATATAGACAGCTGATGTCCTCCTCACTGCTGCTCTGGGATGGATAATTAAGGGCCTAGGGGGGGAAACCAATAGAAGCTTCTGTAATTACCCATAGTCCAATGGATTGAGGGTTGGAGGTAGATAGCAGTTATGGCTTGGTGTCTCTAAATTAAAAGTAATAAAAGGCTTTAATACATCCTGTGCAACTCCCAGTTTACCCACTCCATCTACTCCCTCCACCCCTGCAAAGCACCCCACCATTGTTATTAAGGTTCCCAGAGCCAAATTATATAAGCTATTAACTAACAGAGCAGCTTTGATAAAACCAGCAAAATTGATAATAACTACAGATAATGACGTAGATAGATTATATTTATCATTTACTTCCCTAGTTTAATGTCTGCCACTACTCTTATCTACCCTTTGTTGCCTCATTCATGTACTTCCTGCATCTATCCCTGACTCTTCAAACTCTACCACCCTTTCCTTTTGCATCATTCAGATCCCGTGGAGATGGAGTATGAGGAAGCTGTCAGTAAGGTGACACTGCAGCAGGTCATTCGGGACCTGGAACCCTCCACCAGCTACACCTTCTATGTCAAAGCCTACACATCCCATGGAGCCAGCAAGGCATCAGAGAGCGTCACCGAGAGCACTCATGGCGAGGGTGAGCTGGGAATCACAAACAAAGCTCATCTTTCAAACAAACATATTTATTGCTTAAAGTTAGAGCGCAGATTTAAACCAGTTACCTGGTACTACTGCTTTAATACTTTTATACTTTAAACTTGTTTTATCATCTTATTTGATCAGATTTTTCTTATTAACCTCAGTTAAGCCTAAATCTGAAGCTGAGTACAAATATGATGAAATAAAGAATATAATGTTCCGAAGTTAGAAAATATTCAAGCTGCCATTATGATTTATCATTTTGATTGACATTTTGTATTTTGTTGCAGTGCCAGCTCCTCCTTCCCTCCTCACAAAAGTTTTGAACAATAGTGTTGTTCAAGTGATGTGGGAGTCTTCCTCCAAAATGGGTCAACAGCAAGGTTTCAAACTGTATTACAGAAGAGCACATGCACCAATTTTTACTGGCCCCATCACTTTCCCTCGAAACATCACCCAATACAACATCACTCAACTGGGTAAGACGTGTACAGTTAGAGTAATATAACTATTTTTTTCAGAGTCTTTATATTATTTTTGTCTATTAAAACTTTGCTGATAAAATTATTTGACAACCATCAGCTACTTTTTCATTATGCATATTGGAAAAGACTATAAAACTTTTTTTTCTTGTTGCTATATTACCATCTTTAACTTTACAGATAAAGTGATAAACTTGTGTATTGGGGATGTCTGGTGTTTCACTATTTGGGGATGATTTTTATCAAAGTCTTATCTTGTCAAAGATTTTCTAGTAAATCACAAGCAAATGCTTGTCTTCTCCACATGTTGGTCATTACTCTGCAGAGTAATGTTTTATCAAAAAAAACATGCGCCATCCATTATGCGTCCTACATGTACTATGAGTTCTTCCAGCCAGCAAAAGGCAGTCTTACATTTTGTCCTATTCTGTTACTTTCTTCCCCTCTCTTCAAATGAGTGAGGAACGCAGAGTTTTATGTTCAGAAAGTTACATAATGCATCTTTAAAATCAAGTAATTTTAAACCTGAATCAAATATAAACATTAAAAACAACTTTATTTGTATTTGTATAACTTTTTTAGGAAACCTTATCAAGCCAAAAACAAGGACATCAGAGTTTCTTTAATTTAATTGACTCATTTATTAAATGCAACATTGCATGAGTATTTGAAATAAGAGGCTGCAGTCAGTCAACAAACTGCAGATCGAAACAAGAAAACATGAATCCTAAAAATTCTGTAAGCTGAGAAATTTTTCATAAACTCTGTGATTAATGTCCTGATTCGGCCATCTATAATCATGGCAACAATGCTTAGCTCTTATATAAAAACAAATTTCTTTTTGTCATGGTGCCATCATGTCCTTTTGATAAATGAAAAATATGCAAAAAATGCATAACATTAATAGTTGTTTCTTTTTTAAGTACAAATATTAGGAAATATGTGCCACTGAGAAGTGTGTCAGACTGAAATCTCTCATGTTAATGTGTTTTCTCTTTCTGTTTTTACCTCTGTCCAGAATCTTCACTGGTCTATGAGATAAAGGTTCTTGCATACAACCAGCATGGAGACGGAAATGCCACCTTGAGATTTGTTTCACTTCGGGAGGCCCTGGAGAAATCCGGTGATTGCTTGATACATCTACTGTCCTACACCACCCCAATGGATTTGCTATGCTTTCTATATATTCCTTTATGTAATCTTTTCAATTTTTCCTGACCAACAACTGTGATGTGTGCGTTATTTCCTCAGTGCTGGACGGCCCATGTGACTGTGTGAAAGACGAACAGAGCAAAACATCCACTACAGGCATCATAATCGGTACCCACATTGGCGTAACCTGCATTGTCTTCTGTGTGCTCTTCCTCATCTTCAGCTACCGCGGCAGGTCAGAACAAACATCCTCACCAACACACGAAGCCAATGGAAGCAACTTGCCAGTAATTGTTAATGCTTGGGTTAATGCCTGTTGTGTATACACCAGACAAATGTTTTATGTGTGTGTGCTTGTGTAATCCCCAGGCTAATGATGTGTAAGACAGTTCAGGCCACCCCCCAGGCAGGGCACAGCGCAGTGTTGGAATCCTCTTCCTCTTCTCAGGGGGCCGCTGGGCTCAACGGGGCTGCCAGGAGAGAGATAGAGGTCAATGGCAGCGCCGCAGGGAAGAAAGTGGTCGACAGCAACGAGCTTGAGAGACTTTTCACTCAACCTAACACACAAGCTACAAGCATGGTGAGTGCTGATCGTGAGAGCTGTGAATAATTTCATTTTTTTATACAAATAACAATGCTTAAAGGCATAATTACAAAACTACATTCAGATGGTTTCATTAAGGGTTTATTCATCCTAGCACTGTTTGGTCCATCCTGGTTTGCCTCCATGGATGGTCTTAGTCTGTTGGGAGCAATGCGAAGTCACATTCAGACTGGTGCAGACTAAAAAAGTGGACTCTGGTCCCATTGAAAACCAGGCATATCGACCAGTGACTGTATAAATACCGGACAGCGCGTACGTCACGTAACCCATAGGTTTCTGAAGAGTGGATCTGAAGTCAATAGGCGGTTCCTACTGTCGTCATCTTGCTGTTTCGTCATTATCGGAAAATCTTCACCCTCCCCATTCAAAGCTATAATTTTAGTTTTTGGTTCATTAAAACCTCTTAGTTTTATTGCATAACGTAAACATGGAACTCATAGAGAGTACAGTTACAGAGGCCAAAATGTCCAAAGGTTGTGATGTAAACCTCCAAATACTGTTTGCATTTGTTTGCAGTCCGAGTCCTACATGCTGAATGATACGCAGCTTTCGACGATACCGCTCGACGAGTTTGCAGTGGAAAAGGAGACACAGTTTCAGGAACATCCTGCAGCAAGACCGGCTCAGCAGGACCAAGGCTAATCATGTATGAAGGCCCATTTACACGACGCTTTCTGGTGTCCACTAAGACTTTTCTCTCACTCAGGTTGACAAGTGTTTTTTTTTTCAAAGTAATTTTCCTTTTGTGCAAATATTTTATTTCTTTTTTTGGTAAGTTAAGAGGTTCTGGAGGATCTAGGACTGTATATTGGCGTGTTATTGGCAGGGAAGGTTTCTAGATGTCAGACCACTTTAAATGTTTTTAGGTCTTTTGTTAATTTTCTGGTGTTTGGCAGCACAGAGAATAGAGACCACAGAATGTCCTTGTTATACAATGACTTTATATTTAAGTTGATACATTTAAATATATATGAATATATAAATATACACATATCTTTATCATCTATATGTCAAAGTTGTTATAAGTTATTGGTTATAACTCTACTTTTCTGTGGATGTCAAAGAATCCTGCTGCCTGCTTTCACTCACCAATGATTCCACCTTCTTACTCACAGAAAACCTCAGCCTTCTTCCAGGGATACAGTTATATTCTATCTCAGGACTTTGTTTTGAAATCAGCATTTTTTATGAGTTCTCAGCCTTCATACAGGTACTAGACTTGGCTGTGTGAACAATTAAAAAAAACAAAAACAAAAAAAAACTACCTCAGCCGGAATGAATGTGTCGAGGGAAGCTTCTCGGGACTTTATCTTCCCATGTGCTCACAATTACTTCACATACGAAGAAACCGTTGGAAACCTGCAAGAAAAGTTCTACCTCAGATGTCAAGAATCGTGTCTCCTCTCCTGCTCATCGACGTCAAACAGAAAAATAAGAATCCAACATGAAGCACTTCCAAATGCTGAAATTTAATGTTCTACCTCAAGATAACAAATGTTAATGTTGTCGCTGTTGTTGTTGTTGTTTGTCTGTTTATTGCATAATGAAAACCCTTTTTTTCCACATTTGTGAAGTCTTGGCTTCCTGCTGTTGTTGAATATATGGTGTCTGTAGATTTTTGGTACCTCATACAAGCTGACAGACTGATAACATGATTTACAGTGTGTTGCAGATACAAATGAATTATGATGTTAGCTTTCTTCCTAGATGATTTTCTTTGAAAGGTAATTTTTGTATTTTTGTTTCTCCAGTAGTTGGTTAAGTTAAATAAATAAAAAAACAGATGTACACTGCATTGCTATTCATTACCGCAGGACTCCTTCCAGTGAATGAGTTGTGATATTTATTGCGTAAGTGAACCAGAAACAATAGATTATACAACTTCTGTGTTTTTATGGATGGAATTAATGGCATCGTTCATTTATGATGTATGTTTAGGGAAATACCAGTGCCCCAAAATATTGCTTGAATTTTTTTTTAGGTGTGATGAGGTTTTCAAGGTCTGACTATCTAAACTCTTCAATCCACCTTTTCCCAAAGTATTCCCAAATTATTGGATGCCTGTTGGAGGATATCTTGTTTAATCAGTCACACTTGTCTGAATTGCATTTATCAATGATCAGTGTTATTTTTTCAGTGAAACTACTAACATTTAATTTATTCTTTGGTAAACTGTGTAATATTTCCTCTAATGAAACCTCCTCCAAAGGCTTGCTTCACTCTTTGAAAACCTCAGACATAAAAAGAATCATTGAGATTCTGGGAGTTTTTTAGATTGAGATGAAAAGATCAATATTTTTATTGCATCTCTGTTTGTTTATATTAATTTCTACAAATTGAGGATGATCAGCTCAGCTTGGCTTAACTCATTTAAGATCACCAAACTGTATTATTACCATTGGTGTTTAGGCAGAGCTCTACTGGTACTGGTTAGCTTTTGTCTCCAGCTGGCATTTAAAGAAGTGTTGTGATTTTTATTTGTTCTGCTAAGTACATTTTGATTAATGATATCAATGATATCACACTTTTATTTTAAATACAAACCTGCAGCCTTGAGAGATTTAGTTGAGCTTTGTAGAGGCAAGAATGAGGAGAGAAGCTAATGGTAACGAAATTCATCTGAAGCACACCAATCAATACATCTTGTTTAATCTGTAGATAAACTGATGCATTAAAGCAACTCTTTGAGACAGATGTTACAAACAGATATGAGTGGTATTGATCTTCTCATCTGGCTCTAAGCCAAAAGGGAAAGATGTTTTGTTTTTTTTTTTTTGTTTGGGTTTTTTCTTTGCTAAAAACCACAACAACACAATGCTGACAGTGGTTCAAAGCAAATAAGCCACTCCAACAGATGAACAACTCCTTTATTTGTTGGAACTGACAGCAGCGTATCTCTAACACTTTTCTGAATGTGTTGCTGCAGCATTGTTCATTTTCTTTATTCATCACATTACCTGCCTCTTTAAATCAAGCAGTAGCAGTAGCCCAGTAGATAAGACATGTTGATCTTGGTTATTTACTGTAACTCCTCCCAAAACTGCAGTAGTTTGTTTTTCCTGTAATTTCTGCATCCTGTTAACACTGACTTGTTAAAGTGATTCAGAAACAGAGCTCATTTCCTTTTTCAAACTGGCAACTACTTACTGGGAGAAAATGGACAGTCGTTGGGTGGCTGAACAATCACAGCTTCCTGCATTTCATTGTTGGATACGAAACAGGAATTTCTTTGATGCATTATGGTTACCTACCTCAACCCTCTTTTTGGCCTTTCTGTCGGGTCTTAATAAAGAAAAGTACAGAGTACGAATGATTATGTACTGGGAAACACACTCATACTGTATTTCATGAACAGGTATATATTGTAACAGTAAATCACAATGTTGGAGGAAGAACCTTTCAGGACCTTTATGTCATATGTTATGGTACAAAGCTCACATTTCATTTCTTCTGGTTGTGAATAAGTTACTGGTCTTTCTTTTTAAACCACAAGCTTCTAACTTTTTTTCTGTGTATGGCATTTTACTTTAGTCATGAAAACATAAAAAAGTGGTGGACTAATACAAATCTGACACACACAATTCCACATTATTGATTAAGTGTCCAGCCTTGCTGAAGCTGAATTTTTACTTTAGCCATACTAAATACACAGCCAAACAAAACTGTTTTTTTTTTATTTCACATATGTGGTGTTCAATCCAAAAATGATTGCTGGCATTAACTCAGAGTTCAGACTGCCTTCAGGGGATCATATTTGCAAGATATTTTGGTTGCAGTTGTGTTGTTTTAGAAAACCCTCGGTAATCATTTTGTACATGGAAGCTGTGCATGTCCCCACAGCAGAGTGTTTCCACTGTTATGCAAGCACTACTGTTTTCATCTTAGTGACCATCATAGATTACCTGTAATAGTTTACATTTTCAGTTTACCTGTTTATTCTCTTCTGATTTCTTGCATCTACATTTCTTGTATTTAATTGTACTCTTAGGTGTTAATATCTTGTTGGAGGTGTTAGAGGGGGAAATATATATATATATATATATATATATATATATGCAGCCTTGATCAGTGTTTTTTTTTTTCTTTTTTTTTTTTGCCTCCGTCAGATATAATTTCACAAAGGATACAAGTGGTGTGTTTTCTTCCGTTCTGAGTTCCTCTGTCCCTCGTTGTAATTTAAGGTTAATCTCCTGCTGCAGGAAATTGCTCAGACTCATCGATGTGACAGGTCTGCGTGGTAAACTATTTAACTTGATCCACTGTGAATGCGGTGCAGTGACGATCATGCTTATGTGATTACACTTTTATAGTCTAGGTTGTCATTTTGCTGTAGAATATTGGACTTGTGTGATTTAATGGGATGCTCAAAGCTGTCATCGCTGACTGACTGGTGCTGTAACTCATACGATCATACGGTCATACGATTCCTCTGCTGACACGGCAAGGGAAAGGGGCCCATTGTCTCGCATGCTTTACAGTCCTGGGAAGTGCTTTATCACCAAACACTTTTCCTGTCAGTTAGTTTTGCTGCTTTTTCTGAGAATCCCAGTCGTTGGTCAAATAAACTGAGTGCTCAGGGACTCTCTGATATTTGCATTATTTATATCTCACTATAACTTCTTGATTCTCCTTCTTAAATTCTGGTTTGTGATCAGGTCAGGCAGCTTTGCTTGTAAGGGGTTGACCATCTGTGATAGTTAAGTACATACCAGAAGATTTTGAGGATAATGAATATCTACTGGTGCCATTTGTAAATTGTTTAGCAAGTCTGCTGTCAAAACAGAGTATGTCATAGTAGGTAGTTAATCTGCTTCCTTCTGTTTCCAATTACAGTTGCTGTAGAGGAAAAATGTGACAATAGTAACTTTCACAATGATGAATACACTTTATTTAAACTTCTAAATTACAAGAATATGATGCTTTGTTCTTATCATGGAAAATAAAACTAAATAATTGTTTGGACTAAGAATCAGAAGAAAGAAGCATGTCAAAGCAGTTAGCATGAGCTTTAGAAAGTTTTGCAAAGTTGCTATTTTTGACTGTTTTCTAACATTTCTGACAATGATCGAGAAACTGATTGAGAATATCTGCTATGTGCTGCTGTAATTTCACCCTCAGGTTTTCAGAAAGTAGTGCTGCCAGGCTGGATATATGCAGGGTTTGATTCATGTTATACACGTAGACAGTAGGACTTAAATGCTCATTTCTCATCTGCATGTGCAGCTGTCACTTTCTTGTGCATTAACTAAATACAGGTAAAGAGACAGGACAGCTTTGTGGCATATTTTATGGAGAGTGTAACTCAGTGACAAGAAGTTGAAGAGATTTAGTCATTTCTACACACAATCCACAATTTTTCACACATTCCTGACCATCCTGATATGATTGTGAACTGCTTACAGTTTCAGGTAATCTTTCTCTCTGGTTTTGTGCCCCGAGAACCCCGGTGACTGTACATGTCAAAAAATGCTGAGTTGCAAGATTTACTAAGTAACTTATTGTCAAATGGTGATTTCTGTAAATGTACTTTAATGTTCGACATTAGTATTATATTTTACATACTTCTTACAAGAAGGTGGATTGAATCCAGTGTATTTAAAAGTAGTAGGCAGAGAAAAATCTACAGTAGATCTGCATGAAAAAAAGACAAAACGGCAATGTGTTATTTTAGCTCAATTGAAAAGTGTTAGTTACTCCTTATTGGACTTGTGATGGTAACTGTAATATTCAGCCGAAGTATGGCAAAATAATGTTGTGATCTCAGTATGGTACTATTGATGGTCCTGTCTCACATTGTCAGTCTGTTTGATGGTGTGTATTGATGAAAAGAGGTTTAGTGACCTTTTTCTGTTGACAATGTCTGTCTTGCCCTCGCTGGTGCCTGATGATCCCCTCATCCTCATCCTGTTCCCACCTGGCATCCTGTTCAACATGAGTGACTCATGGGTGAGGGTCTCAGTCCTGTTACCTTTCAGCATAACACATTACCTTCATTTTCCTTCTCAAACCATCCGATATTGAGGAGAATGTGCTGTTCTTCATTGTTGTTGTCAACAAGACCTAAAGCTACTGAAATTCCTAAAACTTCTGGAGTTCCTGGGTTGAATCTGCTTTGCTGGAGGAATAGAGCCCCATGCTTTTCCTTTATACTAAGCCACAAATAGCTTTTTGATTAAGAAAAAAACATTATTGCTTATTGCTTAGGTCTGGCTGGAGTGTAAAATGTTAATGTACAGAGCATCACAGAGCAGCTTCAATCTGGCTGCACTGCTGGGCCAAAAAGAATTAAAATTCCTTCACTGGGAAAATTATGTCAATATATTGTCAAGATATCACAATAAGTAGGCGTAGGAATATTTGACCTGCATTTACTCAGTACTGCTGCAAGATTTTAACTCGTATACATAAAATCGATGAACCTGTGGGGTTAGACTCAATCGTTAAAATAGCAAACTGAACTTTTGTGCCATTGATTGCAGGATTTCAACTTTTTATACTCTGTTATAGCCTCCAGTCGTAAAAAAGTGATTAGAAATAAAAGGCTACAAAACCTCATACAACAGGGAAATTTATATTTATTACTAAATTTTAGGCCTATTAAAATTATCTTCTGTAGGCTTATTTATTTAAAAAGACTGACTAGTAAAGAAATACAAATTTTATTTAATCTTATTTTTTACAAAAGCTCTTTGATCATATGGATCTATTCACCTGGGATTATAAACAAATTATTATATCTGGATGCATCAGGTGAATGTATATTTTATATCTTATCAACACTGATAAGCCAATAATAAATCAAACTAAAGTCATTAAAGGAACCATCAGTACCTGCATAGGAAAATCTGTTTATTTGCTCCTTTCATGAATTCATCAGTGCTCTAACCTGTATAGTGCTCTTTATAGTGCTAATATCAAACTTACATTTCATCTATGCAGTTATCATTTTAAGGTCCTGCAGGGTTCATACATAGTGCCAACTTGACAGAAAAACCTCTCAGACATCCCCAGTTATGTAAACTATTGCTTGCATCTCATTGATTAACTATTGTGCAAAGAATAAAGGGAGAGCAAGTATTACAATTTAACTCATAATCACACATAATTACATTTGTCTGTCAGTCTTCTGCCTGTCTGTCTTGTTATATGTCTGTCTGCTGAGGTCACTGCCAATATCTGCTTTTCTCCTGCAGTTTAATTCAGGTCAATAAAAGATGTTTGAATAAGTGTTCTCAGAGCATTATCAGGGATCACTGCTGTATGTCTCCACAAAGGATTTTTGTTTGTTTGTTTTTTTATACACTCTAGACCAGGGTGTCACATTTATTAATTATGACTCTCTATACATATCCACATATACTGTATGTACTGTATGTGAGTATGTATATGTGTAAAAATAGACCATTTTTAGTGGTTTGTATTGTTTTAGGGTTCATTGTGCAACACTGATTAAAAAAAGAAAAAACAATAACAGTGATAATAAATTAGCTCTAGTAATAACAAAACCAGAGTTGGTCTTTTTTTTTTTTTTGTTTTTTTGTCCGTGTGCATCTGTATGTGTGTGTTTGGTAGAAGATGGTGCAATCTACAGCGGGACCAATGCAGTCCACAGAGATGCTGTAGATCAATGTGAGGCAGGCATCTACTGTCTCTCCTCACTTTACCTTCCTGTTCTCCTGTTTGCCACATTAACTCATGCCCTCCTCCTGGCCAGACAAAGAATATTGAGTAAAAGGCCCAGAGCTACTGATCGATGAAGCTTGGTGCCGGACTTCTAATCACGGTAAATCCCAATGCATGAGTGCACTTTGAGACAAAGACAGAGTCCAATATGAATCAACTCCCTCTTTATCTGTCTCTCCTGGGCAACAACAAAAGAAATTTTCATTTTTGTTCTGCTTTTCTTTTTGCTATCTTTTTTCTTATTTCTCATTTTTTTGTCTCCTTTGACCTGCATTCCTGTTAGTATTGGATATTTTACTCATAAACGCTGAAAAGTCTGTCCTTACTAATACAGTGGGGCACAAGTTAGAAATAAAGACTCATACTACTACCCATACTACTTCATATGAATATGTAGGACCCCGCTGCTATCTCTCCATAACATTGACACACACACACAACAGTCCAGTCTGCCCATGTAAAGTTGTGAAACTCAATTCCCGGCTGGACCACCTCAACTGGGCCCCAGTTTCTCTTGACCCCACAGCATTTAGGCAAGCTGAGAGAGGGGACCCCAGTTTCTCAGAGAGAGTCTGTATGAAGATGAAGAGGGAGGAGTGGGGGGGGGGGGGTGAGGGTGGTGCAGCTGTCTTCTAGCTCCTCACACGCTTTTAGCAGCTCAAAGGGAGCTGTTAAGAGAGAGGAAGGCCAGAGGTCACACCAGCCACAACCAGTCACACCCCCATACCTCTGATGTCCCCAGTAGCCCCTCCCTCAACCTTTCCCTCTTCTTTTTTCTTCTTTTTTACTGTTTCCAGATTTTCCACCCGTAACACACTTCCCAGGTGACATCCCTCCCTCACATCGCAAATAATCAGAACCATCTTGTCAGCTCCTGGCTTTTTTTTAAATACCATCTCGATGTGTGTGTGTGTGTGTGTGTGTGCGCGCGCTGGAGTGCATTTAAGATTGTGTGTACATTGCCCCATAAATAGACATTTTAGACTTATATTTAAGCTGCATAGTAACTCACATAGTAACTAACTTTTTTGCTCAGAATCATTTGAATTTTATTTTCTGTCTTTGCTGTAGAGGATACTGAATCAGCCCTGAGGTCTGTCATCATATGATCCTTCCTTTCTTTACATCATTTAATCTAATTCAGGGTTGTTGGGAGTGGAGCCTATCCCAACAATTAACAGGGTACACTTTAGACAGGTTGCCTGTCCAATCAAAGAGCTAACACAGAGAAACAAACAATCGTTCACACTCAAACTCCATCTTTGGGAGACTTTAGTGATCAATTAACTTAAGCATATCTTTAGACAGTGGGAAGAAGCTGAAATATCCAGAAAGAATGAAATCATATACTGCCCACCAAACTGAGAAATAAACTGGCAACCTTCTATGCTGTGGGGCCGCGGTGCTGACCACTATTCCACCGTCCAGTCTTAGACCCAACAAAAATCTGAAAATGACAAGAAAAATAGAACAAAAAGTGAGCCGTGTGACATTTGAAAGGTGTTTTTTTTATATAGTTTATCAGTAGCACACTATAGTAATTGGAATTATGATTGGTTACTGAAGTACTATTAACTACTAAAGGCTGCACTAGTTTAAATACCATCAAAAAGACAAATATTCACATCTTATTTACTCTACTGCTGCTAGATTTCTCTTCCACTCTCTTTATTCTTTTCCCTTTTCTTTCTTTTCGCTTCTTTGTCTTCCCCTATTTTCATGTGCTACACTCTTCACATGTTATGCAACCCAATCACTGACATTAGGTGACACAATGCACTGATGGGCTGTACTGCTGCAGCCACAGCTGATGTACCTCATCCAGCAGACCATCAAAGAGGTTGGTATGAATGATCACCACAGAAATAATGCTGTTGTGTACCAGTGTATTATAATACACTGGTATTTTGGTGGGTTGAGATGATGAAACTGCCTCCACAAACCATCAACATCAGGATGCAGAATGCTTGATCACTGAATCCTGCTTGAACTGGGAACAACAGAGCTCATCTAATCCAAATGGTTTGTTTATTGGATTTTCAATGCTAAGTATTTTTTGTTAAAATTCCAGATGTTTGGAAATTTTTAAGTCAGACTTAGAAATAGGATCTGACCTGAAATAACAAATCAATCTCGAAAGAAAAGTACTTCACCTTCTTTTTAAAATAAGCTGCACGTTTCATTTACAAATAAGTATCTGCTATGCATAATAGATAATTAAGGATAAAAAAGTGACAAAATATAAGATTTTTTATTATGAAATTGAAGTATGAATCTCAAATCCCTGCTAGTTTCAGTGATAGGTCTGCCATTAATTCTTCAAGCTGTTTTTTAATCTTTGTTCTTTGAGCCCCGCGGTGTATTGAAGAGTCCTTGAACAAGAAAAGAGTGAATAAAGGTAAAGTGCTTTGAATAGGATCATTTGTATAATGCAAGCCATATTTTACAGCATTTCTTGTATTAAAAATATGCAAATAAACTGCCTGCATGTTCATTTATGCAGACTGTGATTGTGTTCATGCGGGTATATTTCTGAGACCAGTATGGCTGAAAACGACAAAATCATTCTGCCACTTCTCCCTTTTCTGTGCTGTTGCCTCTGGCTCTAGTTCAAGATGGAGTGTCTTGTGGTGGAGGGTGACTGATGGAGAAAGTGAACATTAACATGCTGAGGCCACAGGAGACGTGGCACTGCAAGCATTAATGGAGTGACTGTTTCTGAGAAAAGGAGAGCTGATGTGATTACAATGTGTGTCTAGGGAATCGTTCTGCTGCAGATGACCATGCAGCCAGTAATGCTGACCTTCTAATAAATTTATACATCTCTGAGAGATACATCCAGTGGCCTTTTCTTTTGGCAATAAATATAGCGTTCAGATGAAGAGATAGGTAGTCGTCATCTGTGATAGGTTTCTCTACATGTATCATTCAAACACACCCACATAAATAACATGTGGATAGACTACTGACTACTCACCGCTTAACATGTACAATGTATCCAAGTGCCCTCAAGTAAGGAAAGGGGAGGGGTAGGATAGAGCGTGGGGGGAATGTCAGAAATATTGCCTCCACTATGTGCACACTGGTGTGTAGAGCAGGACAAAGAAAGGGTGGGACAAAGGGAGACGGAGGTGTGAGGCGACTCTAAGAAGGAGGAAGAAAGGATGCTGAAGGTGGCAGTTTATGGTACTAGGTGTGAAAGAAAAGAAAGTACTTATTTTCTATGTCTTTTTTATCACATCATATGAATGGTGTAGGTTTGGAGGAACACAAACGTCTCACTAATAGTCCTGCTGAGGTTTAATTAGTTTCTTGTTATTGGCTAAACTCCTGGGAAATGCTCAAATCTCCTTTCTCATCACCTGCAGATAATTTATTTGGAAGGCAGTGTTTTACCTGGAGCTCATGCCAGCTGCTTGAAAATGGTATAGGATACACTGGACACGTTACCAGTCCCCTAAAACAATTTGATACAGAACAGAACCCTAACATTATGCAGGGTTCTCCCTAGCCTGCCCCATGTCTTATTAATGCCCACTTTGTAGGTAAATCCCCCTTGGCATTTGATTTTGGGATATGGACAAAATGGATAATTGAAGCAAAAGTTCTTCATTTAATGGAGTTTGAATAATAATTTTAAAAAAGGTTAAACAAAGCACAGAACACAGACAAAAAAACATGATCTGAACTCATATCTGTATTATGGGAGATGTTAAATTTCTACTTTTATGTAAAACACAAAATATTAGTGTGATCTTTTGGCATAGTGTGATCAGTATATGATGACTTTAATCGTTGATTCGCTAAAATCCTCCAAAAATAATATTTTTTCATAGAAGTCTTGCTGTCTTGTCTGTTATAATGAGCTTCTGGAACTGGGTCTGTTGTAGCTGACTGTGCTGAAAAGTGGGCAATCAGACAGTAATAATAATAATAATAATAATAATAATAATAATTATTATTATTATTATTATTATTATTATTATTATTATTATTATTATTATTATTATTATTATTATTATTTACTATACAATTATTATAAAAAGGTTGTTGGTTTTGTTTTGATAGTGTGAGCAACACTAAAGTAAACTAAAGTAATGAATTAACACTTATTAAACCTAAATACCACAGCAGCTAACACGTATGATGACCAGAAAGTTAGCTATCAAAAGTGTAAAGGAGGTGTGTGCTAACGTAACCACCAGGCTGTAAACAATACAGTCATAAACAGTAGATGTACATGGAGGAATGCTATTAGCCAATGACTGGTCTAAAAACATACATGTGATTTGCTACCACATAAAACAATAGATGTGAATAGGGGGTTGCTAGAAATGTAGGTGCCAGGCTAAAAACACCCAAGTAGCCACAGGAAATTGTAAATTAGTGAGGTTGCTGAAACGTAACAACTTTAAATGGAAAGCTAGAATACCAACACACACATCCTCCTGCTCCATCTATGAGCTGTTAAGTTTTTGTTTTATGGGTCCGATTCGGGTTACAACATGTACGGCTACGTGTTTTGTGTTGACATTATGAGAAATTTTGGTTTGTTTACTAGTCCCACTGATATTAATTCATGCTTTTGTAGACTCGCAAACCAAAACAATTTAGCCTGAAATGTGCGTAATAGAGCCACTTTATGCTGAAAAGTAGCATTATGGAAGCTAGAATAACTATTAGAAAACATAGTGTGGTGGGGGGGGGGGGGGGGGGGGGGGGGGGGGGGGGGGGGGGGGGGGGGGGGGGGGGGGGGGGGGGGGGGG
>JBAMHX010000001.1:13999445-14013988 GCA_037177515.1 Pseudomugil tenellus
GGTGTGTAAGAGAGCCACTTTGTGTTGAAAAGGAGCATTGGGGAAGTGAGAAGAACTATTGGAAAAAAGAGTGGGTTACCCCCCCCCCCCCCCCCCCCCACACACACACACACACACACACAAACTTAAAATATATTAAGTTATGTTTACCATATAGTATAGCAAATACATAAACTGAGAGCCTTTCTTCAAGTTCGAGCTTTTAGCTACATTATCCTTCTTTGTTCAATGAAGCCCCCCAAGTCTTTCACAAAGTACTACAATTAGTTGAATCCAACATAGACACAGCAAGACTTGTTTTATTTGATGCATTTGAATTTTTTTTAAAGAACACTTATTTAAAGTTTTATTTTCATATAAACTTTGAGCATTTCATCCTACTCACACACTGACAGACAACATGTTGCATTTCTCTGAGAAATCCCAGGACAATACCAAAAAGTTTGGGACAGACATTTTTAATCTGGGATTTCTTTCCTGGGAGTTGGAAAGTGCTTTATGCTAGCATAGAACCAAACAGCCAATAAAGAACAAATTGTATTGTGTATTGTGGCATTTGAGTCATTCTATGTGATGTTGCCACCTCCAAAAAGAAGCGTGTGACCTCCAACAAGCAGACCAATTAGGACATAGTCCTATAGTACTTCTATATGTGTATTCTATATATTCAGCTTTTATTCACAGCGAGAGTCTTCACAGCTTTTATGTAAGGTTTTATGATCACCCTGAAGGAAAATGATGCTTATAAAGCTAAAAATCTTTTCACTGAGTCAAACACCAGAAACCATTGTCTGGCAAAGCCTCGAAAAAGGAACGTATACACACTAGAACACAAGCAATTAACTTTATAAGAGTCAAACGTTAAAATGTTACCACCACCAGCTAAAAATTTTATCTAAAAGAGTTAACCCACTGAGCCCATCAGATAACACAAAATGTTCAATGTAGCATAACAAAGGTCACATCACTGCTGGTAACTTTAGTACAAAGAGGAGTTTTTAAAATATCTCACTAGTTTTTTTATGTTGATGGACACAGTAAATTTGAATATATGATCATTAAAATGTAACTGTACAAAAATGCTAACCTAAGTGTTTTAAGTGTTTTTACTTCTAACGACGGCTAGGGGTATATCCCGCATCCTCCTATTCCACAATCCTCGAATAGACACAATACAAAAAATCAAGACACACATGTTTAGTCACAAAGCTCTACATGATGTAGCCTGTATGGCATCAGGAAGTCAATGAGATGAATAGTTCCAGAGATAGAGGCAAAAATCTAAACTTTCATGAATAAAGCACCACCTGGTGGGAGAACCATAAATCCAAAAATCGTTAAATTTTATACAGGTTGTTCAATGGTTCACCTGTTTCACCTGAGGTCATGACCTTTCATTTGAACTCGATTTAAGGTCAATGAGACAAATAGTTCCAGAGATATATCCAAAAATCTGATTTTTCTTGAATAAATTGCCACCTGGTGGGGAAACCATAAATCTGATAATTGTGAAATTTGATACAGATCGTCCTCTTGGGGATCTAAACTGGTATACCGAGTATCAAAATGCAATTGTAAATAGTCCCAGGGATATAGGCAAAAATGTCATTTTAAATGCATAAAGTGCCACCTAGTTAGGAAACCATAAATTCCAAAATGCTGAAATTTAATGCAGGTCGTCCTCTCGGGGACCTGAAAAGGTACACTGAGTATCAAATTCCAATTGTGAAAACTGTTCGAGTTAGATATCTGGCAGTGGTGGCGACGGTGGCGACGGTGGCGGCGGTGGTCGTGATGAAACTATTATATCCCCAAACATGGAGAAGACGGAGTGCTGGGGATATAACGACAATAAAAAGCTACAGATAAAGCCACAGTAACAAAAAAAGCTACCGATTCTTTAGTATAAAAACTTCTTTATGTTTTACCAATTTTAATTTGATAAATTTGTACTACTGCTATGCTACTTGAATACTTAAGCAGCTGATTTGTTTAAAGTATTTATTTCTACTTTTGCTTCATTATAAATGTTCTACATAACAACGTGATTCATTGAATTTAAATAATACAGAAAACAACAGTATCATTTTTGTTAGACCTGATTCCACAACATCTTCAGACTTGATACACACACACTCGGACATGCAGAATCCATTGTGCTGTTGATGGAAGGTCACATTTAAAATTGTAATATAAACAACCTTGCAAAAAGAAATGCAAACCAGTTATCAGCAAAAAAAGCTTGACAATCACCAGTTTAGTATTCGAATAGAACTGGTAAAATTGTTGGTCCAGGATCCAGCTCAGTTTTTTTTTTTAATAATGAGCTGGATTAAGTCAATTATTCAAGTTATAAAGACAGATTGTATTGTATATGTGATGCAAGTGTGTGCCTATAGATAACACTAAGCTTCTGTGTAATTCAGATGAACTGGTGTAGAGAAAGGGAATTGGGGATGGGAATACAGAGCTTTACACTCACTGCAACACTGATTTATAGTCTCCACTAGACACAGTTCCTCATTCCCACCTTTGTCTCGTCATTCATTTACCAACTCTTCTTGAATGTCCATTCCTTTTGTCCTCTTCTATGTTTTATCTGGCTCCCTGTAGCCTGATCTGTCCCTCTTCATTACCACTGGTTCACCTCTATCTCTAATCCGTCCTCAGGAGCTCACGTGGTAAAGGATTGGGATTTGTTTGCAAAGCTTTGTTCCTTCTCTTATATACAGAATGTAACCTTGAGAAATAGTCACCAGGCATTAAATGAAATGGGGGAAAAACAAAAGTATTATGAATTTATTTATTTTTTCTTTTATTGAGTTAAACATTTTGCATATTGATTTTTCATATTCTGTCAAGGTCATCTTCTTGTTTTATTGTGCTGAACATAATACAGTTGTCAGAGGCGAAGTGAAACAACTGGTGATATACTCCAGTTCTTATCTATCAATGGGGACAATATGGAGTAAACTTCGTCTGTGCATATTTCATCTTGTATTTCCCTACCCCTCTGTTTCTCCCTCTCTCTTTCTGGGAAAGCCATATGGGTGCACAGTATGTTGTATTAATTAAACCCCAGAGTGTGGCCACACATCAGGGACAGAAATGACTGGCAGTTACTATGCTGGGAGAAGAAATCTTCCTCCCAGCATAAACTGGTAGGGTGGAGATATGGATGTTCTTTTAGACCATAATGATAGTGAAATGGAAGTGTGTGCTTTAAAGAACCCCGGATCCAGGGCAGGGTTTATTGAATGGAAACTATATATGATTAACACGGAATAAGTGGCAAAATATGGAGCATTATCAAGTCATTTGTTCATTTTGTATCCCACTTAGTTCAGTTCAGGGTCACAGGGTCTTAAGCATAGCCCTTCAATTAGCAGGGTACACTCTGGACAGGTTGCCAGTCTATTGCAAGGTCAACACAGAGACACAAACAACCAATTCTAGGGGAGAATTTCAGAAGTGACAAGGAGAAAAATGCATGTATTTGAGAAGAAGCCACAGTCACAGGACAATTAAACTCCATAAGGTCCTAACTGAAACTCCTCCTCAGCCAAAACTCCTAATTTTTATCAACCACTGACACACACACTTACTTGTGAGGAAGTATCTAATTTTCTTTAAAAAGGTGGCATGATGAGGGACCCAGGTTTCATGAGAAAACAGTCAATAATAAAAGAATGTTACTCAGGCATGTCCACTAACAGTTTGCGTATAACAGATACAAATGCATTTTAATTTTCTTTTTGTTGTTGTTATTTATATCCTTGTAAACTGCGGAAGTCGGTGTTTTTACGAGCACAACTGTGCACTCAGGGTTCAACTTAGCTATTTAATTGGACTACTGTCCTTGTCCCAGTATATGTAGGAAGGAGAATAGAGTAATAACAATAAAGTATGTCCGGCTTGACATTCAAGACATTCTGTAGCTTTTGACTTGGGGTGGGATTATTGTTAATGTAATCATAACTGAATTCACTACACGTAATGTTACTTGAATAATGACTTTGCCAGATGATGCTTCATAAAGCTTCATAAAGTCTTGACTTTATGAAGCTTTATGAAGATGCAACAGTTATGGAGTTTTGCAGTTTGCTGCATTTTTTAAGCATATACAGGTATTATTTGACCTCGACTCTCATTGTCTGGTTGTGTTTGTTCAATTTTGAGCATTTTGCTTGTACCAGATCCTTTTGCAGGTTGCATGATGAAGTCTTGCAATTTGGGCTTGTTTCATTGCATCCTGTGGCTTCTCAGTGTGACTGGAATAAGAAGAATATGGAGGCCATGTAAATGCCTTTGAGTCTTAATTGTATGTCCTCAAGCCATTCTTAAGGGTGTCTTTGCAGTGGAGCAGGGCTCATTGTCCTTCCACATTTTATGACATTCCTCGAGGAAATCAAGCTGTTGTTGCTATGGAGAGCTGTACTCAGTCTTTAACAATGTCAATGTGGGCAATACCTTTTTGAGTAACATCACACAAAATAAATGCCAGGACAAATGGCTTTCAAACAGAACATTGTATTGTAAGAGGATGATCAGTGCTAATCGCCTCACCTGTCAGCGTTTCAATAAGGTGGCCCGAAACTACCATTAAAGAACTAAAGGTCAAAGATTAGTTCAGTGCCTTTTGGTTGGAACCATGACATTGCAAAATTCTGAAAGTTTGTCACTCTTCCCAATTAATACTGTTTGTTTGAATTCCTCACCCTGTTCTCCCTCTTTTTCCACTCCACAAATGAATGTAAGTAAAATTTATTTTATTTTCCACCCAATGTGCTTGGGTTTAAAACAAAAACATTTAAAGATCTCTTTAAAATGCTCATTTCTTTTTGCAACAATTGTGGGCTGAATGTGTGTTGCTTATGACACAGTTGCTAAAAGTAGACACATCCGGCGAAGTCTGTTGTTGCCTGTCGTTGTCTATGGGTTGATGTGTGGTTCATTGGTCTCACAAATATTCCTCTACCCACAAACATGTGTTGTCACCATTATCCTGACAAAACTGTCCCCCATTATTTACCAGTCCCAGCTTTCTCTCAGAAGTCCCACTGGGATTATTTTCCACTATCTCACCTGCCTTACTCAATCCTGCAAAACCAATCTAAGACATTCTTTATCCTACACACAAACAAATTCATATTTATGACATTTTTTAAGATTTGAGTGAAAAATTGAAGCATGTAAAGGTTAGAGGCAATTTGGGAAACCAGTGGACAAATTCCATTATCAATTTCAAGTTTTCTTTCAGGGGTGTTTGATTAGAAAACTGCTTGTCATACAGAACAGTGTTACATTAGGACTAATAACTTCTTTTTAAACCTCCTTTGCCAGTCTTCAAACCCAGCCAAATCACTAGGCAGTGCCTTTGACTAAAGGTTTCAGGACAATATTGAGCTGCTGAGCTTGTTGCATTGACAAAAGAAACATATAAACATGAAGACTGGCCTAAGGGTCCGCTTTAATCCTGTGGCACACTTAGATTGGATCATGTGGAATGATTGCCCTCGTGTTGCATCATCACCTGCCGGATGAAGGATAGTCACCCTAATGGATGTACTAACCCCTGTACTGAAACACAAGGTCCATTTCCAAGCTTCATGTGATCAAGACTCAGGTTAATGTGGAGAGATGAGTGGGCGGGTGATCCCAGGTGGAGGTCATCCTGGCTTTCGGTTTGTGTAATCAAATCAGTGGGACGGTTTGGAGGCAAGGTGAAGGTCAGGGTGGATGCTGTTGCTGCTACACCAACCCCCCATCCACCAACACTAAGCTCCTCTGATCAATGCCATTTTTTTACCATTGACAGCTCACTCAATAACTATTACTCTCAACTAGACATGAAGTGGGTGGACCCCGCTAGACCACTAATCGCACAATCAATAGATGACCATAAAATAGCCGGGAGCTCACCAAAGGGATTTTTTGTATAAAGAGTAGAACGGTAACTGAATTATAGTAATCATTTTAATAAAAGGGCTGTGTAAGGGCACAACAGTAATACTACATGTTGTTGGTTTAGAGCTAGATGCACATCGTGATCATTTAATTAAAAACTAATCAAGTTTTACATGAAGATTTTTTTGGGGATTATTTTCTGGCTCCATCTTAAAGAGTCATTGCACCTGACTGGTCTTTGTCCTGTTATTGTAGCCATTTACAGGGACTGGCCTCTTCTTTGTTGTCTCAGCCTATGGGTACAACGCTATTGGTCAGAATGCTTGGTAATGTATGGATGACCAACCACAGAAAGGCGTTTGCATGTGTGCACACACATACATACAATATAGGAACAGCACAATCTTCATTTTGCACAGAAAGAGAAGTATTGCCACCTGATGGCCACAGGAAGTCACTGCATGTCATGCATTTCATTTATGTCTTCTGGGGAAATTTTAAAACATGACTATGCAAAATGTATAAGAAATTAGTTAATTCTGACAGTTTGGATGAAATGCAAGATTAAAAACATAATTCATGGAAACTATTAATGATGCTATCTGATGTAAACAGGTAATAAAAGATACTGAATTCTAATAAACTGAGAAATAAACTAAGAACAACTGTAATGATCAGCTGTAAGCATGTGATGTATATTACAGATCACTAAAAGTGAAAAATTAGTCATTATATGAAAAAACCAAACCAAACTGCTCATTTTACTTGAAAATGCTGAACATTATTCGACAGGACAAGTATAAACAGCTTAAAGAATATGCATTGATTTCTATAATGGTGTCAACGTTGAGTTTGTTTTTTATTCTTTGCTCTTATATAGATTTAGATTTGGTCAAACAAATATCATTTGGAGCTGTTTCTCATTGATAATGTCATAATGCCGCTTTTGTTTGGGGGGCCACATTTGCTTTTAATTTATTTACATTGTGTAAAGATTTTGTAAATGAAACCAGAACAATTATTTTCATGCAGTAAGAGCTGTTTTTTATTTTCTTAGTTTACCTGTACAGTGATTATTTATTGGGAGTTGCTTGGTGAGCAAATAAGTAAAAAAAGATCATCTCCCTTTTAACTTTAGCATTTTCTTTTATTTATTCTTTATTACAAAATTTGATGCAACAATATCTCTTCATCTTCCATTTGTGATATTCCATTGCTGTTGTAAACTCATCTTCATTTTGTTAATGCCGCCGAACAGTCACAGAATAACAGATCTTTTTAAAATCTTCTTCATTTATGTTGATCTGTTGCAACTAAAACCAGCAAAACAATGACAAAAATCTTGGACTTGAATTTAATTCTTTACATCGTCATTCGGGTCATTTTATCATAAAAAAGAAAAACTGGAAGCTTCTTTTCATCTTCAAGATTCTTTTTTTCCATTTAAACATTTAGTTTTGTGGCATTCAGTGAAAGAAATTTCTCTAAATAGTCATGATTCATTGGGTAGCATGCATTTGTTCGTGTGCGTGTATCTGTGTGTATTTGTGTGCATGTATTGAACTTCACATAAGGGAGCATAGGTGGTGGGGGTGCTGATTGACTGTCTTGCTGAGTATTGCTGACGAGGGTGTAGTTTCTTAACCATGTCAATACAAACAGACCTGGATCCGACTGACTAGACAGGTACGCACACATCCACACACACGGACCAATTGCAACAGCCATAAACCATCAGAAGGCAATTGTCAACCAGAGCTTCATTTTCTGTGTACAGTGAACCAAATAGCAGTAATGCTGTGAGAGATGAACACACTTTCTCTTTGCAGTACATGTGTCTTTGTCACAGCATTTAATACCCCCTCCAGCTTGCTCTTCTGCTTGTATTTTGAGTCTTTTCACTGGGGCTTTGAGAGGATCAGTTAGGAAGCATGTGGCCAGAAGCTCCTGCATCCAATCAATATCTACGAATTTGTCAGCTTTCCTCTGGGTAGCTCCTCAGCAGCTTCCCTTCCCCCATTCTGTATCCTCTGACTTAATCCCTCTACCTGCGACTTGTAGATGCCAACAAAAATCCACTGTGTTGTGTTCGATTTTCTAAATATGGTTCGGTTGCCACATTGTTTGGTTTGTCAAAATACCAGGGTCATAATCAGAAAGTTACCACAGAAATCCTGCAAGCATACAAATATATCTTAATCAAATTACACAAAAAAAACTCATACATGCTCAAATATTTAATGAGAGGAGTGATCCATTACCAAATGTATATCAGTGAAAACCGCCTGGACTGGTGTTTTGACCCCTGCAGTGGCATTTCAGGCAGGCCTTCAGGCCTATCCACTTAACATGAGAGGAATATATTTAGGTAATCACACATGTTTTAAGAGGTGGCACAAACGATCGCCGGGAGAAATCAGGCCACAGGGAAAACATTTTCATCTTTCAAAACCTCTATGTTTTAGATTATAAAACATGATAAAGTAAAGCAGCATGCTCATGCAAGAGTGTGATCCTCTGAAACATGGTGGTAGTAGTGTCATGGTTTTACATTATCTTCTTCCATCTAGATCAGAAAGGCTTAATCAAATAATAATTTCTGGATAATTCAATTGGAATAATGTAAAAACATCTGAATTTGAACTAAGTCAACAGAAAAAAGTACATGTAGTCAACTCTAAGCAGCAAGTTATTTAATTGATCTTATCAAGCCAAAATCCTGAATAAAAAATGTTGAAGCAAGCAGCTCATGTGAAGGAACCTCCCAACATGCCAGAGTTAAAATCACTTCTTATGAAGGATTCAGCAGAATTTCCCTCAGCTAATTTACAGGAGTGTGTAGGGTATCCCTGAGGATTTGGAAATCCCCCCGCACACACACACAGTGATGAAAATCTTAACAAGGTATGATTTATTGAAACTAAGGAGTCATGGGGAGAAACAGGAGCCCAGCAGAGTGGCAGGTGGTTTTTGCAGAGCTGTGAGATTCTAGTATCCTGAAAATGTTCCAGATATAAACAGTAGAGAAAAATCCAAAGGCATAGTAGTCAGACTGGCAAGGTCATAAACAATAAGGCAAACGATGGACTACTTACCAGGGATGGGCAGAGTTCAGGTCGTTCCAAGGCAGGGATCGACATCTAGGAAGGCAAAGGGCAGGAAAATTCCGAAGAGGAATCTGACACAAGGAAATCCAAAGAACCTAACAAGGTCAATGACTGGAGTCAAGAGACAAGAAACGCTGGATATTAGTAATATTATGCTGACCATCTGGCAGGAATGCAGAAACAGGAGAGGAGAGTCAGTAAACATGAAGAGCAATCCAGGAAGCTCAGGTGGAGCAGATGAGCTTGATGAGGAAGTTTAGTTTCCTGCAGAGTACCGATCATGACTATCACAACCAGCTGTTGTTGTATCCTTGTCTTTTGTTGTTTTTGTCTGTTTCTCCTCAAGAGTTGGACTTTTCTGGAGCTTATAGCCAATAAAACTTGGAAGTGGCCAGTAATATCGCTTTCTCAAACGACATTACAGGCTCTCAGCACAGGTGTATTACAGCAGCCGTGCCCAAGTCCTGTCCATGAGGGCTACTACTCTGCAAACCTTTCCATCACATCTGAGTCAAAATGCATAATGTCCTCATGCATGTTTCATTCAGCTTTGCAGAGGCCTGCTAGCTAGCCATTCATTTGATCCAGGTGTGTTGCAGATGCATCTAAAAGTTGCAGGATAGTAGATCCTGAGGAGAAGACTTGTTCTTATTGATTAAATTAATTTGTTAAAATCCCTTTTTGTCATCTAATTTCCAGCAGAGTATTGGTCAATCCTTGATGAATCTTCACTTTATTGAAGTGAAGCTCTCTGGGTTTGAACATCTGGCCTCAAACCAGTCATTTTGCAGGATAAATAACTAACATGCTTATTTGTCGAAAAGATGTTTCTTTATATGCAGTGATCTACAGAGACACACATAAATGAATGATTATTATCATAAATATTGAAAACAGGGTTAATTGTGTCAAATGTCTACAATAACAGAAAGATCATCTGTGTTTATAGCATTTGATTTAAACCTTGGTTTGCTGGATGCATTTATTCATGAATGCCTCTAAACTGGGAGGGGGGCTGCATGGTGGCGCTGTGGTTACAGCCTCACAGCAAACAACTGGCTTGCTGTGATGCTTTTACACCGTTCGATCCCTGGCTTGGATGGTGGCCTATCTGTGTGGAGTTTGCATGTTCTCCCCGTGTTAGTGTGGGTTCTCTCCGGGTTCTCCGGCTCCCTTCCACAGTCCAAAGACATGTGTCTTGGGAATAGGCTGATTGGAAACTCCAAATTGCCCTTTGGAGTGAGTGTGTGTGCGTGGTTGTTGGTCTATGTGTGTTGGCCCTGTGATGGGCCGGCGACCTGTCCAATGTGTCCCGCACCTCTCGCCTGATGTCAGCTGGGATTGGCTCCAGCCCCTCCGCGACCCCGTTCGGGAAGAAGCGGTAGAAAATGGATGGATGGGCCTCTTAACACACTCCACACATTGGTCTTGCTTTTCATGACAGTAAACGAGAATACAATTTAACATGTAATTGCAACTCTTAGTATAAAGAGTCACATGAATGTCAATGTGTGTTAGAGGAATATGCCACTGAACTGATATTTACAAAAGCCCGGTTGGACCATTGACAGCACCAGTGTCACAGTAACAAGAAACTTTCAATACATGTACATATTTCCCTCCTTTCTCTCTCTCTGTTTCCACTGTCTCTGTTACTCTGTTGGTACTGAAAAGGCCAGCTGGCATGAATGATTAAATGGCATGATATAAAAACATTTACATTGTATTGATACAGTTATAAGCATACATCACATTTGTATCATATGACTGATAAGAAGAGGCGACTGGTACATTAAAAAAAAAAAAAACGAAGTATATTTTAGTAATGAGCAAGTGGCATGTTGAGTTATGCAAGAAAAAGCCATTGCCACCCCCACCCCCTCCCTCTACTTACCCATTGAAGGTCCTTCACCTTTATTCAATTATAATTTGTAACTATCTCCTTATATTTACATACTGTACACAGAGAGAAAGATCTTGAATAATTCATTATGCATCACACTGGCAGCACTGTTCATATGGAGATGGAAGGAAGGAAACAGGAATTCAAGGCTGGCCGATTCTATTTGTTAATTCTTGGCGTGCATAATTGCAAACGCTTCCACGTTGGAGAACAAAGAGCAGCAGGTCACACATCCACAGCCAAATGCCTGAGGAATTTAAATTTCAGAACAAAAATGGTTGAACTTCTTTTTTTTAAATTGTCCACAAAAAAGCATGAAAGCAAACAGCACTATAGTGTTAGTATGATTATTTTGCAATCATCGCCAAATATGAGATTAGGACTGCATTTCTAAAACTCCTTGATTTTCTTTGATGTTGGTATCTCACTGTTTGCTTTCAGTTATTCTGCTGCATCTTGCTTCTCTCCTCCTTTCTATCAAATACTATTAAAAAAATGTACCATCAGCTTTGATGATACAAAATAGAAGCTTCGGCATGCAGCAGATGCACAAAGCAGTAGCATGCACCAGAGGTGGGTTTGTTATCCACTGATTTCGATCGCATCACTTCTCCGCTGGGCTGAGCACAGTGTGATACCTACATTATGACACACTCCTCCAACCTCCCCGCTTTAATATGAGAAATATGCTGATGTCTGCCACCCATGTAGTTTTTTCAAATTTGCATTTCAATAACAGAGGAGCCACATGTAGTTTTAGGAAAGATAATGCCTGTCAAGGACATGGCAATAACACTGAACTAGAGAGTCTTCTGGTTTTTCACTGTGCCAGTGAATAGAAATACTTCACTGACAGAGAACATCCTGCTGCTGGAGACACATCAACAGATTGTCTGCTGCTGCTCAGTATGTATGAGTATTCATAACACAAAGTCATCAATTAGTTGCTAATGCTTCACGCCTTGGTGCTGTATATACTGGAAAATGTCTGAGGGATGAATTAGGTTTGTGTGTGTATGTGTGTGCTTTCATGAGAACTTCTATCTGAACTCTATTGTTCATTTAAGGAAAAGACATTTAGCACAATGTTGAATGTTTTAAAAAGAATCATACAAGCAAGTGGAAAAGAAAGTGCACCATCTCTCAATTTGAAGCATTGTCCATAAAACCTTTTGCAGCATTGCTTGGGATCATTGTAAGCTGTTGGACAGATGGCTTCACATCTGACATTAGAATGTGTAATTAAAGGTTCCTGGGTCCTGTGGCAGCAAAACTAAAAAAATAAGTACTTTGAAATATTTGTGCTGATATGGTTTGCTGCTTTTCATCGTTCATGTAAATGCAGCTTTATAAACACACATTATCCTGCCATGCAGCTTTTAGAAAGAAGAGACTTTCTGACAGTCTTCTAAATAATTTATAGTTGTTGTGAAATTGAATTTATTTGTTTTAGCTGAAGTCTGTACATTCAGAGATTTAGCTTTTGTGTTTGTATGTTTATCTTGTGGTTAACTTGGTACTATTTTTTCACTGTGAAATTGATGGTGGACTTTTACTTCCAATTGATGGACAACAATAATCCTCACTTTCCAGTTCTTCAGCCCCCGACTTTTGAACAGTCTGCCGGAGGACATCAGGGCTGCAGAGAATGTTCAAGTTTTTAAGAGCAGGCTCAAGACATCTTTTTAGCTTAGCTTTTAATTAGTATTTATTTTTTTAGTTATACTCATTTATTTATCTATTTTAGGTTCTTTACTTCTTTTAATCTGGGTTTCAGTTATTTAATTTCCGGTGTTTCCTCTGAGGATTCTCTGCACCGGGAGCTGGGGTTGGCTGCGGCATACTGGGCTCTGGCTCGTTAGTCCTGGAGTCTGGTCTTGACCTCTTTTCTGGACGGCGGGCTGGTGTCCATGTGTTGTTTTTAATGTCTAATGTTTTAAATTCTACTGTAATGCACTTTGAATGACAGTACTTGTATGAAAAGCGTCTTTTAAATAAAGTTTGATTGATTGGTTTACTGAGATTGTTGCTGATGTCTTCTCCTTTGCATTGTTTTAACATACACCTGAATGCTCCAGACCAAAAAAAGCTTTAATAGCTGCTATTAAATAACTAATTTTGTTAGCTGGTTATTAGTTGATTAGTGTAATTAGCATTACCATCATGTGGAAGTGGTAAATATTTATTTAATCATTTCCATGGATTTTTGGATGTTGCCTTTTTTGTAAGATAAATAATCAGACAATGTAATTATGTGTTGAGATTTGATTTATGTTTTTTTAAGACCAAGAACCATTTTTCAGGGTTTTTATTGACAATACTTTCTTTCTCTACTTTCTTGTTTTATATGTCTGTATGTTCTTAAATATTGCTGATGAAAGTGTTAATGCAGTTAATGCAGTTAATGCTACAGGCCTTTTTTTAAAAAAAAAAAGTTATTTATTCAAGCGCAATTGCACAATCACAAACATAATGTAAATTAATTCAGTTTGCCTGAACTGAAGATGAGAAGGATGCCCAGAAGGAGCAGGCATCATCGTTGCATTATTATTGTCTGTTTAAAGTCTGATGAAGGTCTTTAGATGGGTGAACAACAGATCTGCTCTCTGTGCTACATCTTGCCCTCCCTCCATCTCAGAGTAATGACATTCAGTCTTCCACGTCCCTACTGACGGGACTAGCTGTCCCCTACTGACTTCCATCAAACGGCCTGGTTGCCGCCTACTAACTGGACACTGCTCAGATCAATTCACCTCATGCCCTTTATTGGAATCATTGAGAAACTAATCAAAGAAGAGGTGGAGTCTAATCATCAGACACCATACAGAATGATGAAGGCTATATTGTACTAGTCACTCAGCCTCCCAGTGCCATTTATCAAACACATCCATTGGAGAATTTCATTTGACTTCCCAGAATTTGAAACCCAAATATTGAAGCATCTTTTAATGATGTGTCAGGGATATCCTTCAATGCATAGTGCTTTAATGGTGCGCCTGGGACCAATTATCATGTCACTGCCTCAAGTCATCATTCACTCATTTTTCACTTCCATCAGATTTACTCACACTCTACTTGGACCTTGATAAAAATGGCCATTAGTGTCAATTTGATTTAAATTTCTTATTTAAAGAATCAAATGTTCTCACCCCTAAAACTGATTAAGTTTTTAGTCTTTCGCTTTAAATAGACATTACTGAATGTGAAGTGTGAAAAAAAATTCTTATGCCAGCTCCATTAGTCCCTGAGGTAATAAAGGGCGATCTTACAAACTGTGGCCTCTGACAATTGCAAATCACCCATGATTAATTGATCAGTATGTTCCAGAGAATATAACCTTGTTGTAAAATCAATTGGCTCAGGCCAGAGAGGGACACCAACTGGCCAACTAATTTTGGTTCCTCATCTGCTGAGCTGCAAATCGCACTGAAAATCAATAAGAAAAATTAAAAGGCATCATAGCAGAGGTAAAGATTAATCAGTCTCTTCATTTCAGTTACAAATGGGAGGTTAGTCTTTAAGTAGGAGTTTGACTGCTAGACACACGCACCTGTGATGATGGGTTGATTTATCTGTACACAACTGATGGGAGTATCCATTCACACACACACACACACACACACACA
>JBAMHX010000001.1:14018034-14030879 GCA_037177515.1 Pseudomugil tenellus
GAATATTCTCCCCGGGTTATGACCTCGTACCATATCTGTATGTCTTAATGTTTTGTCCCTTCATGTTTCAATGTTAATTGTATGGTAAACTTCTTTTATTTTCATTATTAAATTTATATTCTTCTTAATCTAAAGAAACCAGTGTCCTCGTCCTTGACAGGAAAAGCGGTCTCCTACATAGTAATTCACTAACAAGCAGTAAAAAAAATACTAAGAAGATTTGTTGTGGTCTTATTCTGTCGTTGTAACTGCATTTATATACTTTATAACTACAAATAGACACTTTGTTTGATATTTTGTTTCTTCATATCCTGTTAAAAATGTCACTGTTTTGGTTTTACATTTTGTTTCTAACTATGCATTCACTTAATTCAACCAAGCACACACACTCATACGATTAACTGTAATCTAGAATGTTTATTCTTTAAAGATGCTATTTTTCTCATTTCGCAAATTTTGCTTTATCAATAACCTTCCATCTGAAAAGCTTCATCTCACATCATGTCATGCAGTTTCTACAGCTGTATTCAGAACTTTTAATACGAAGATTAGCAACTGGTTGCACAATAAGGAAGCTTACAATGTATAACTGGATGAGATTGAGTGTAAAAAGAAGAGCTATATTCATTACCTGTATGTAAGACAAGGTAAGTTGACTTGTACATGAAACTTACGTAAAACGTCTTGTCATTGTGAGGACATCTCCTTGCCTAATGTTGTGCAGCCAGCAATATTTTTCTTCTGGAGACTCATTAATTTCTCACTCAAACTAGTTTTAGTTGAAGATACACCAATTCAGCAATAACTGCTATGCAAACACATACCATAATAATATTCTACTGTCTCAATAATTTCAGTTGTCATGTCACAAATAATGTGGAATAAATAAAAGGGAGACTGATGATACCATTTTTTTTGCTTAGTATATGTGTGAAGTAGCCATACAAGTAGACTGTACAAGAAAGCACTAAATAAACTTTGTTTCTTCTACGTTTCTTTATGGGAGAGTTCTCAAGTTACTCAGGGTTCAAGTTGTTTGAGCCATGACAATCCAATACAAGAACATTTCTGTAGGTAATGAAGACCCTTAATTGTCCTGATGTCACTAATCAGAGTGGTAAAAGTAAGTTAAAGCACACCTGAGGCCTGTATTATGACAATTAAAATAGCTGGGATATCGCTCTGGATCAGTCCTGATAAGCAGCACTGTGAATCTGGTTATCAGCCCTGTTATTCAACCCAGGATGTCCCTGTTTGGATCAGTGTATACTGACATAAAAACAATGGAGTTCAAAGCACCTGACCAATTGCCAACACAGGAAAAACAATGCAGAACAGCATAGAGAAACAATGATGTTTTGTGCAAAGTGGGTCCTTTTTAATCCTAATCCTTTCATTTCAAATTTCTATTAATAATCTAGAATCTACTGGTTTGCCCAGTTTCAAACTTCGTCTAGACTTTTACCTTAATTGTTTATTTTATGATGAACTCTATTTTTTGTCTTTGGAAAATGTTGACACATTTTATTTTGTAGCTACAACAGCTTGGCCAAACATTGGATCTGAAAAGACAAAACTGCAAACGCAATAAATTAGGCAGTTTCAAACAAAGAGTTCCAATGAGAGACAATAATATACTTTACAATGCTGTTTAACATAACAGTAAAAGAGAAAATACAAAAAACATTAATCTCTTATTGTACATATACATATTTTGTGGAGAAAATGCAAAATGTTTAATATCAGTGCAAGTACTTGGAGTTGACAAACAAGGTTTTAAACTTATCTCTCTAGTTTTCACTACAGTATAATTTGTGTACATTAAAATCTTTGTGATATAGCCTAAGTATATTAAAAAATAAAAAGGCATGCTTTATTTGATCAATTTCTCAGATGGATAATGTTCCCATACATTAGAACAAATTAAGCTAAATTCTCTCTCTTTAAAAAAACTACACACACACACAGACAATAAAAAAAGATGAATATTCATTCTAAGATATCGAACAGAAGGCCTTGGGATTTTCTCATAACATTAATAGCATTAAACGAACAGACCACACATAGTTCTTCATTTCTCCGCACTGTTTCATTGAATACCACAGTGACTTTGACAGGCCTGAAATAATCATACTGACACAAAGAGCTACATCATCTCCTTGACCGACTGTGAGTATCTGTCTGCCACCTGTTCATCTACTCACACCTCCACCTGTGCAAACATCTAATCTAACCCTTAAACACCTTGGATCTCCTGCAGATAAGCTCCTGCGCTGAATTCCTGATCAACTCATTGCCCATTTAAATAAGGAGCATTTCTGAAATTAAATGGTTCACCTCCAGAGTTAAATATTGCCTAAAACTCTACCCACCTGTAATAAATCTGAATGATTGTGAGTGAGATAGAAAGAGTGAGAAACAAAATGTGAGTCAAATGGGTCTCATGCATGAATGTATTTCTACAGGATTTACTGTTGATAAGCCCAACCAGGGACTGGAATTGAAAATTAGCACTTGCTATAAACTCACACCAGCTGTAAGCTTTGTTTTATAGCAATGCTTGTCTGCATTGTCCCTGTCAAATAAATAACTGAAATAAACTGAAAAACTGAAAGATAAAAACCTATAGTCAACACAGTCAGTAATAAGCACCCAAGAAACACATCGGATCTCCCCAGTAATAAGTACTCTGGCTTATTGCTGCTGTGAGGCAACATTGACACACTAAGACTGAAAGTAATGTATGAAATGTCTTAAAATGTTAAAATTAGTGCGTTTTCTTTTTTGTATTTTTAGAGCTCTGACAATAAGTTTGTTCAAGGAGATTTTTGGAACAAGTTTCTATAAATATACTAACAATAGTGTCAATTCTATTTAAATTAATCTATCATTTCGATTCAGTTGTTATAGTCATTAAAAAACAACAGGTTTTGAAATGCATTTGTAACACTCAGCATTGAGGAAGTGCTAACTAATGTTTTTAATAGAAGTGATAAATCTGTGAAAATGTTTCGAAAGGAGTTGGTTGTGATAACCAGAAAGAAAATCATTACATGAAGCTGAACGCTTATATTAGCTCATCACAACTTTATAATTCATTGCATTTCAGCTCATTGTTTAGCTGCTCCAGCTCAATTTGAGTAAGTGACACTGCTGTAATAGATTTGTTTTGAACCGCAACAGTCAGCTGTATTAGTCCAAAAGAAAAAAAAACTGTAGGCTATTTTTGTTTGCTTGTTTTTTAAAGAACCCCTCTATTGGTTAAAACCGAGCAGAAACCTTTGTTGGAAAAGTCATTGAAGAAGTGCAAAAATGACAGTTCTACCCCTGTAAAATAGCAAATTCCCACTGACTCTCATGTTAAAAAGACCAAATTCACAGGAGAATTTTTTTATATACAGTATATATCTAATGCTTTTAGATGTCATTCAGTCTTGAAAATAGTAATAATTAAGGGGGTGTCTTTTTGATTGACCGGTATCTAAAATCTACGGCAAGAAGGCAGAGTGTAGCACAAACAGGGCTTTAGCCGGTTAACAGCGCGTTTTAGCTCACTTACATCCGTTAGCTGGTTAGCTCCCATTAGACATGAGTTAGCTCAGTTCTTCTCTGCAGGACATTTACCTCCCGCACTTTACCCGTAGATGCCTATTCAGACATGCATGTATGCGCAAGATAGTCTACCCGGTAATTTAGCACACCTTGTAGCCTACTAAATCTTCAACCACTAAATGTCCGTGTTGATCTACCCGAGTAACGTCAGAACTATACCTTTTGGAAATGAAAAAACAGGGTAACAGAGCCGGTGGGAAGGGGGTTATAGACTCCACCCTAAGCTCACAGTCCTCTTCTTAGCACCAGTTATTTGCCCATTTTTGTAAAATTCCAGAAATGATATCACATGTGACACTGCCAAGATGGAGATGGGAGGAACTGCCCCACGAGCTTCACTTTTGTTCTTCAGAAACCTGCTGCGAGGCTCTGTCCATCTTTTATATACAGACTGATTAAAACTAATGATGATTTTTTTTTCTGCTCTGTGCCACACAAATTTATATAAAAACATGTTATTTCAGGGTTTCTGTGTATATATTCTGCACAATGTATATTGCATATTGAGCTTTTATCACTGAAGATATACAACAAAAAAGGCACATGGCATGCTCTTTTCTGTTTCCTGCTATTTTACATCAGATTGATGCAGAAGTTAATTTGGGACAAACAAATCCGCCACATAAGCTTTTATTGGATGATTGGGAGAAGCAGAAGACATTTAGAGTCCCAAGAAAGAGGAGAATTGCCCATTACCTGCTGACTATGCAGAGCATTAATATTACTTATGTAAAGGTTTTTTTCTACAGTGACCGTTTAATTGCATCCATTAATCAGGACTAGGTTCAAAACTGGGGAAAGACATAGATATACCACAGCAGAATGCCTAACCACGTTTGAACACAGATGCACACACAGGAATGAGCACTATACGTGTACTTAATTTCCAACCACGTCTTATTTCCTGGAGTGGTTTTATGGCAGCTGCCTTAAAGAAGGGATACTGATTTCATAAACTGTCAGAGGTTTGACATTAGCAAGTCCTAAAGCAGGAAAGCTATTATACCCTTGGAAAGTGTTTCAACTCAGAGGTTAAGCCATTTTTTTTATCATTGTAATAAACTGTGCAAACCTTTACAAGCCATCAAATATAACGTGATTCTGGGCTCAGAACAGAACAGCTGGCTGGGTGTGTGCATTTTCCCACTAAAACCTTTTGTCTAAACCAAAACCCAGATTTGAGCTCTGCAGGGAGTGAAATGATTGTCTGAATGATGGATTTCATTTATTGCATATTGATGCTGTGATGAGCTGGTCATTTTGTGGAAAAACTGCCAAGTAGAGACACCTAGTGGACAATAAGAGTGTCACATAATGGTTTGGGCTTACTTTACAAGCCCACCTATAAAACAAGCAGCCATCATTCTTTTCTTACTGTGTCAACCTATTAAGATGCTGCTTATCAACACATATCCATTAGTGATTGTACAACAAAGAATTTGATATGAATCAGTTATTTAACATGTTTTCATAAGTGCAACTGTTTTTCTCTTGTTAAAAAACAACACCCCTGACGCAATAGTCAGCAACACAGTGAGCAAACAACTACTCATTCTACTGAGTCGATTCCTAAGACATAATATAGTGTTCAACTAACATAAAATGTCTTTGGACAGTAAGAGGAAGCTGGAAAAACCCAGAAAAGAACCCACACACAACATGCTAACTTGACAAGGAAAAGCCACCATTAAACCCCTCCCAGCCAAGGCCAAAAACCATTAACTTTCTTGCTGTGAGGCTACAGTGATAAACACCACACCAACATCCAGCCAGTCAAACAGACTTGAGTGAAATGAGCCATAAGGTCCTTAGTGGCAGCCATGATATATGCTCCACACTTACAGTATATAGCACTATTAACCCCATCTAAGGTCTGCAAAGCACTTTACATGAGTCTTATTTACTCATCCACACATATACAGTTATTTAATATATTCAGTCACTAGAGCATTCGGCACGTTCTCTCCAACCACACACAGATAAACATACTCAATGTGAGGTGGAGCATTTTGCTCGAGGGCAGTTCAGCAGTAGAAAGCACAAGGGATCAAACTGGGTTCTGGTTTTAAGATTACACTTTTAGTATCTCTTAATAAATAATCCAATGAGTCAGAATAAAGGACATAACAATGGAAACTTTAGATCGCTTTCCCTTTTAAAAGGAGAGTATTCTTACCCTGCAATTGCTTGAGGCCATATTTCATTTGTTAATGTAGCTGTACTGAGGTGTATTCATAAATAAATCATGGACAGAACAGTGAGTGTGAGCAGCCTTTAAAATCATTCACTTTCATTCACTGGCCTTCATTTTACTTTTTTGAATTACAAACCTTAGTTTAAAAAAAAGATAAAGAACTGTTTTACTTGCTTATCCATCTTTACCAGGGGATGCCAAGTATGGTCCTCAGTCGTGCAAATGTTTCCCTGCTGCAACATACCTGACCCACAGATTTCATTAGCAGACTTGTGCTGTGTTTAATGTCATGTTCTGGTAAATAAGTCTGAAATGGGTCAGTATGCTGCAGCAAAAAAAGACCTGGAAAATGCAGGACTGCAGCTGTAGGAGCAGTTTTACAACCCCAATTGATGCTGATTTCCTCAAACAAAGTCAGAGAGTTTCACTTGGAATCCTCTTCGCTCTTTTTCCAGTTAAACCTTGTACTCTAGCCTGATCCCTTTATTCTGAATATTCTTTTGATCCTGTTGGTGTGCAAGTATCACTACTAAGTTGCCACTAGAGAGCAGCATCCCTCATCAGATGACAGAAAAAAAAAAAAACTAGAAGCACTCAAAGCACAAATCTCCACCAAACCATTGTGTTTGTGTTTGGATTTTTTTGCAATGGATTTTGGGCATTTATTTTAGTTAAAAATTTAATGGCAAAAATAATCTCTATCTCCTTATTGTATGGAGTGCTTTGAAAAAAATAGGAAGTAATCCAGATGGCCACTCTGATGAAAAAAAAATTATATTTTGGCCCGGAGGTCCAATGAAAACAAACCTTCCAACTCAAAACCAACAACATTAAACATGCAAATATAGAAATAATCTACACATACAGTTGTATTATTTAAAAAAGGGAGGGGGAATCAAACAACAAAACAAACCATATGGATTTTAAAATCTGATCAGCTTATCACTGCAGAACTAGAGGCGCAGGAGAGGAGAATGTATTATTCTTTTTCAAAAAGTGTATTTGGTCAGAATGCTTTCTCTATTCAAGCTGCGACCCCCATAACCATCAGAAATCTAAGTACACAAAACTTTTATAAGATGCAGTTAAAGAAATGGCTCATTAACAATCAGTGCTGTCAACCCCATGCTGCCTTCTTGCCCTGTATGTGTGTGTGCTGTATGTCTTCATTTAGTCGATCCCCGGCTCGGGCGGTGTCCTATCTGTGTGGTGTTTGCATGTTCTCCCCGTGTTAGCGTGGATTCTCTCCGGGTACTCCGGGTACTCCAGTTTCTTCCCACAGTCCAACGGGCGAGAGGCAGGGTACACCCTGGACAGGTCGCCAGTCTATCACAGGGCCACACATATAGACAAACAACCACACACGCTCACACTCATACCTATGGGCAATTTAGCTGCTACCTGTAGCACATTGACGGAAATGTTTATTAATATGCATTGTCCCTGTTATAAATAAATAAAATTAATTAAGAAGCTAAATTGATGGTAGATATAATACTAGTTGATCAGATGTCACTTCATTTAGCAGTCTAATGCAGCAGATTGTCACTCTACATAGAAACGGAGCAAGTTCTACCCAGACACCAAAAACTCCCAGTTGTCCATGATCATGAAATGACACATATGTCAGATGATCAGTCATTGAACAGAACCAAACACATACCTGCTGATGTGTAACAGAATAGATCAAGGAGGCAGGCTGAGCAGTAGACAACAGCACATCAAGTTCCAGGCTCCATCCTGCAATTACCACAATGGGTCACACCTGAAATGTGGGAATTGGGGAGGAAGAGGAAGGGTGAAGCCTTAATGTCTTCAGAAGTCACTGATACACAACCATTTGTTTTGTTTTTGCTGAAGAGTTTAGGAGTAATGTCTTTCACAGCCTCAAGGTTTCCTGCTTGCTGAGTCTAAGTGGCTGTAAAGAAGAGTTTTTTGTGGTTGTCAGCACAAAGACATGTTGGAAACTTTTGAAGGACTTATGATGGTGTACATTAGGAGCAGCGGATGTGATTCTACTGCTTGTTCACTTGAGACATTGTTCAACCTTCACTGAGAAGAACAATGAAAACAAAACTGTGTTTAAACTTTACTTTGAAATATTTTAAACACAGCTATTTGGACCCACGTCAGAATCAGATTGATAATAATATTATAGAGGACTAAAATATAATTGCTTATGGTAATACTACAATAAATAATTAAAATAAATGAAGAAAATTTTAAAGGATAAAATTATTATAGCATAACTAATTGTTTATTTTTCCATTTTAGTTCTTTATCTGTAGTATGGACACTCAGGACGACTTGTAAATGAAACTGATCTTTTCAGTCATGTAATGCAGCTCTACCTGGCACTGCTTGTCACTTAAACACAAGTAGACCAAAGAAGACAAGCAAAATTTAATTTGGAGTCCTCTCCCGTAAAAACTAAAGACGGAGCATCTAGATTTATAAAGCTGTACTGCAGAAGAAGAAGGAAAGAAAATCATAAACCCATACACTATCTTCATCTGGTATCCAAGACTATTTAATCACAAATTCACAGAAAACCCACCAACACGCTTCGTCTCAACAACCTGCTCTTTTAGATTGATGATTGGCACTTTGATGTAGTCTGCAACACTTAGACTATTTTTCATGTAGGGTCACGCACGTAAGTGTGCCAATATTACAGCATGCAATTTTCTCAATGTGGCTTTAATTAAATGCAGGTTTCATGCAGTAATCACAAGCAGAAAATTGTCTGATATAACTGTTTTATCCTGCACAGATGAAAGCCAAGGACTGGACCTAAACATTGCCAGATCCAAACATCCCAAAAGTCTTTGGGGAGTTTGTGCACCCATGATGGAGTCTTTGTTTGTGTTGAAAGTGACTTATATTCATCGGTTGATGAGGATAATCAGCTTGGAGTAACATGAGGGAAGTAACCTAAAGAGCTCTGATATGGTTCATTCCAAGAAAAATAAATCTTCTCCAAAAGCGATTGCACAATCTTTTTCCTGGGCCTGCATGTAGCTCTCACAGCATAGTTTCCTGTAAAGACACCAAAAGATTCTGACAGGCAAGCCAATAAAAAACATGTAAGAATCAGTCATGATTTACTAGTATTACACATGTCCTTAAACTGAAGCATTTCACGACACTGAACCCAAATCAGCTACTTGAAATTTCTCTGAAGCTAAAGTTAGGTATTGTAAATGCGATGTTAGGTATTGTAAATGCAAAGTGATTTTTTTTTTAAAAAACTTTTGCCTCCCGTCTTTGATATATTTGGTGTCGTCTATTTTATTTCTCCTCTTCAGCTGCTCAAATAAAGTTGTATACTTGTGACAAGCTAGTACTTCAAAAATTGAATCTAAAACGGTTTATATTCGATAGTTTTCCATTTAGCTACCAAGGCTAAAAGAGGAAGAGATTTGTTGCGTGATTACGTCACTTCTGCCATCACGTCGGAATTAAGAGATGAGAATAAACGCAATGCCATGTAAACCTTCTATTCAGAATTAAAATTTTCATGTAAACTCAAAGCTTCATGAATTTAATTTGAAATTAGTTAATTCAGAATTAATCATCCAGAATTAAAAACATCATGCATTTACATTTTTACAGCAACCTGGGATTCCTGAAACCTTCTAAATTGATCCTTAAACAACTGTTTTCACTTCCAACAGCCTTTCTGACTCATACATGACTACATGGCATAAATGGGCAAAATGCACCTAAAAGGCATTACTTAATTTCACGAAAAGTTTTCCAAGATAACTGCAGCTGTACTTGCATAGCTCTGGCTCAGTTTCCCTCCTTCCCCTGTTGTTCTTGGCTCGAATAAACAGGTTTTTTTTCTTTTCTTTTACAACCTGCAACAGTTTTCTTCATTATGCAGGCTTGAAATCTTGTCCAATCTTACTCTTTCATGTTGATGAGCTCTGTGATTACTGCGCTCCCTGATGAGCAGGTGATGTTGTAACTGACTGAACAATAAGCGGATGTTTGTTAGACAGTTAGCATTTTTCTTGGCTGAATAATTTCCAACCAGGAGAAAAAACTGGAAGCAAGCAAACATCACATGCGCAAAGTGTAATGTAAATATCAAGAGGATTTAATAACTGAATTTTTCATTTTTTGGTGTGTAAAATTATGTCTTTTTAACAATTTTTAACCAACTTTTGGAGCAAAAATTATCCCTGTTTTATTTAAAGATGACTTTCTTTCTCTCAAAAAATAAGAACATGAATTAAATTTCAGGCATGCTGAAATAAATTTAGTTTGACTTTATGTTATTTTAGGACATTAGGTTATTGCCACTGTTTTGAAGTTGTTATTACTGAATATATTTTTCTTTTGCTTTGTTGTATTTTGGTCTCAGACAAAAAAAAGATCTCATATTTTAATTCAGATTATATATAGTTTTAAATGAAAGTACAAAATAAAAGATGCCCATGTTGATGAATGGCAACCATGGACCATTCTCAGTGAGTGATATAAATAGAGAACAGTCTGCTTTTCTGCAGCTTCTTCTCTTGTACTGTAAACAATCAACGGAGTCAAGCCAGATGTATGCAGCTGTTCAGGTTTTTTCTCTGCTTCTCTTGGGACATAAAGCATAGATAAATGATTATTTTCATGTCTTCTTTCAAGATTTAGATCAGGGTTTTTAATCCTCCATGTTTTTATTCCACACGACTTGCATCCCTGACGAAGTCCTTGATCTGGAAAATGCATCTGTCATGCATGACAGAGTTCGTCTTTTCTTTCTCTTACAGCTTCCAACTCTTAGCTCATTTGTTACTGAGATGCATTGTGATTATCATGAGCAAAATAATCTGTTCTTAATGGCTCTTTGGACCCCCTTTGATTTGCCGTGAAATTGACTCCATGAGCTTCTGCAAGTTCAAAATATTTATTTCCATCCAGTGATGATGTACGTCTGACCACTTTAACCTGGCCATTCAGTATACG
The DNA here is from genome assembly GCA_037177515.1 of Pseudomugil tenellus. Taxonomy (NCBI): domain Eukaryota; kingdom Metazoa; phylum Chordata; class Actinopteri; order Atheriniformes; family Pseudomugilidae; genus Pseudomugil; species Pseudomugil tenellus. The sequence goes on from JBAMHX010000001.1 coordinate 14,028,806, forward strand.
CAGCTAGTCAGCTGACCATCTGCTGCAGCCCCAGATCATAAACTGCCCCCGTCTATTGTTTTCAGTCTTTATGCTTCCACCAAACTGACGCTTTATTCTTTGGTTAACATCACTGATTAGTTCACTGTCCTTCCAGATTTTACTAATGCATCAGACAGGTCTTATCCCAGTTTTAGTATTTTCTTCTTAGATGTTTTTTCTGCTTGATGAAGATTAATGATTTGGTCCTTCTGAAACAGACACATCTTTTCCATGACATGGTTGTTTAAGAAATGAAAAACTACTTCTTGCATCAGTTGAGGTTAAATAATTAGTTGGCATCTGAAATATAATCTGCCATGTAATTAACCAATAGGAGGCTTTTATCCGTGAATTTGCAGCTATAAATCTGAAACACACAAAGAGTAATTCTGTGGAGAGAGTTCATTTTTATAATAATGTAAATACAAAAGGGTTTTTCTTTTTATTTTCTACTAAAAAATTAAATGTTGTTCCAGATCTGTCGTACTCAGGCTTTCCAAGGGTCTTCAAGCAACAATCTAAAAGGAAAATCGATGACCTCGCTGAGCACACATGATATCACTCTCCCAAGTCAGCCACATGTTTCTAATCTGGCACCTAACACTGCGTGTCTTCATGCTTAATGGACTGAAGGCTGTCAGACAACATAAAGAAGAAGCCATAACCTTTATATGTGCTCTACATAACCAGAAAAACACGTCCTTTCCCACCATTTACATGTCTTTACAGTCATGTAAGTGGAAATCCATTTGCACTTTAGTCATGTAGTAAAGATAAAAGGTTGGTCTTAACTCTCTCCAGGTGTTCACTCACCCCTCTTTCTACGAGTCATTAAAAAGATCATCAGTTAGACAAACAGTGTTAAGTTTTTTGTTTAATTGCCCTATCAGTTATGCTGAAGGAAAAACATGCTTTCTCAGTTTAAAAACACAGCTGTAGGTGTGTGATTAGCAAAGCTAAAGAGCAACATAAATTAAGATTTCTTATCTGCTGTGTTTAAGGGTTTTAAGCACACTTTGATTATAGGGAGATAAATAATATCTTAATTTGTTATGAACATTTTCTTTGCTGTGTTTATTGTGATCATTTTCTTCCCTCATTTGTACAGCTTCCAAGAGAACTGCAGTGATTGTCACTCTGGTGAAAAACAGCCTGGGATATTTTAATCATCACATGGAGGACATTTCAACCTGTCTGTGTCGCTCACGTCCTCTGTGGTTTAGCCACTCACACTATAAATTATCCAATTTTTCACAGATGCTGCTGGAAAACAAACACAACTATTTAAATGTTATTGCTTCTGTTGTCAACGCAAACACATATTTTAACCCCAACACCACCCTGTTAGATGATAGATGGTAAATGATAAAAGTCTGAGACTATATTTAAATTAAGAACAAACTCAGAATCTTTTGTTTTCATGCTATTATGTTGAGATTTTGAAGGTCATTTTTATAACCACTTATCGATGCATTTATCCACAGCCTGTGTAGTAGCCTTTTTACTTTTGAGATACACAAATTATCTTCTGATTTCTGACAAAACACTACTTTTGTAAACATTAAATCAGGAGATTTGTTTGCATTTTCTGCTGTTTTTTCAAACCTATTTGCCAGATTGAAAAAAAATGCTGAAAATAGTTCCTCCTCCTCCTCAGTCAACACATCAGGGTTAAAAAATGCTGCGTTAGTGTAATTATTATTTTTTTTAAAAAAAACTTTATCATTCCCAATTTATTAACTTTTAACAAACTAAGACACACAGATAGGTTTGAGGATTAAGTAACGTCTGTGTGTATAAACTTAACTAAATTGGGCATGATGCTTAATTTTTCTTCTGTAAAAAGAGTAAAAAGAAGAATACATTAGCGTCATTCACATATTTTCCCACTGCTGTTATGAGACAATACAGTTAATTGTGGCTAGGAAGCAGCCTACTTAGCTCACAAAGATTCAATTAAATCCGGATTTTGCAACAGTACCATCCATCCATCCATCCATCCATCCATCCATCCATCCATCCATCCATCCATCCATCCATCCATCCATCCATC
>JBAMHX010000001.1:14037248-14053889 GCA_037177515.1 Pseudomugil tenellus
CTCACTCACTCATTCATTCATTCATTCATTCATTCATTCATTCATTCATTCATTCATTCATTCATTCATTCATTCATCCATGCATTGTCAAGGATGAGTCTATCCCAGCAGCTATCAAGCAGGAGACAAGGTACATTCTAGAGAGTTCCTCAATCTATCACAAAGGGACAAAAAGGCACAGTCACTCCAAGGGAGAGTTCAGAAATGTCAGTCAACCTAACACGTGTGTTTTCGCCTGCTGGTGGGGAAAATCAGGAGAGAATATGCAAACTCCAAACAGAAAGATCCCAGCCAAGGTTCACACCTTTTCTGCTGTGAGAGAATGATGCTAACTCACAACTATGCAAGTTCTAACTGTGGCATCATTTGAGAAAATCACAGACATGGGTATTTTGGCTTTACTTGTACAAGGATCAGAGAAAGATGCAGTTGAATGACCATGTTTTTGGGGCCAAATTTGGGTTTTTATTTCCTCCAGTTACATTTTGAGTAAAATAAGCTTAGGGTTGAAAGGGTTAGTATCTCTATTACTTGCCCATTCATTTCTAATGGTACAGCTGAATAGCTCTGTCAAGCTTTACTCATTGCTCGACTTATCTTGAAATGTGTGATATGTCTTTTCACAGCCTCGCTTCCCAATGCCCACAAGGTAAATTTTGCAATGTAATTTTTTTTACATCTGACATATTTACAATCATAAAAACAAAAATGTAATTGGAAGAGAAAATATGTTAAACTATTTTGTGGAAGATAATTTTAAAAACTATGCTAATCTGTTCTGAAACCACTTAGCTTATGAGGAGGCAGCACATACGCAAAAACTGTGTTCATGTGCTTCCCCAGAGCAGACTAGACATGGAGAAAAGGGATGAAGCACAGACACCGTGGGGCTGCTGTTGGTCCATTTAATGACTCTACCAGTGAAAATATGCAGAGCAGCTTCTGCTTCTATCATTAGGGGCCCAGAGTTACACACTGGGAGAGAGCCCACACTACTTCCTCTATGTTTTTGCAGGAAAGGAATAAATAAAGTAAAATGTAATTCAATTTTTAGAAAAATGTCAAGACCTTGACATGTCAGCAAATGACTTTGGAAGAGAAAAAAAAATTCACAGCACTACACTGACATCTGGAATGAAAATTGACCATTATAGCTTCAAACAGAGGTTTTCTAATTTAGATTGCAGTTGGTTTTAGTCATAGCCAAGTAGCATCAGAAAACATGGAACACAAATGTTTTTCCACTTGTAGTTTACAGTCTGTGATTGTGAGAGTGAAATTTAACTCCTGGTTTCTGTTGGGCAGCATTTATATGACACGACAAAAATCACTTTCTACAAATATCAAAATGTGTCAGATGTGCAGATTTATGCTGTTTACTGTGTGTTTTGTGAGCCTAATCATGTATTTTGATTAAAAAATTCCTTTACTTCAAAGCCATAAGAATTCACAAGTAAAGTATCACAAGGAGAGACTTAGAAATTTACAATTAGTGTTATTTGATATATTTGAGCATTTTCAACACCAGCAGGGCTTGCAAAGTGAACATCATTACACTGGCTCAGACCTGCAGTCAGGTATTCGATATTCTGACACATTGATACTAAAGCTGTTTTTCTTTTTTTGGAAAAGGTTGAAGAGTTTTGCTTTATGGATTTCACTTTCTCTCATTGTTGTTTTGATTTGACATAATTACTCTTAATTATCAGGAAACTGATACACTGGGATTTGTTACACTAGGATCACAGTCTTTTAATTTATAAGAGGCTATTTTTTTCTATGGCTACCTTTACTTTACTGACCTAGAATGTGAAAGTACACATTAAGGAAACTTAAGATTTTAGTTATTAATTTATCAGCACAAGAAGTCATAAAAAGAATTTTCTGACGTCTCGGAAAGTTTTCATTGCTAAACATTTTTAATGCAAGTTCAGTTAAATGTTGCATTAATTAATGAAGTTAGAAGCTGCAAAGAACAATGATGGAGCAGAAAATGTTATATGTGATGAAAAGTACTTTAATAAATCTTCTAACAGTTGTAGTATTTAGCTGTAGTTCTGTTCCTGACAAAGGACAGTAATGACTGAACTTGTTAAAAAGGGCCACGGCAGACCATCCTTTTCCTGCATTTTCCATGAACACAGCAACCAGTTGTGCAAATCTTGATTAAACTACTTGATTTAAAGTTCCTAAATACAATCATTTTAAACTAAATATGACACAAGTTTCTCTACACTTTCCAAAAACTTATCTAGCACTACTATATAAATAGATTAGCACAGCTACACAGCTTCATGCTAACATCGGGAAACAGCCTTACATATCATTAAGCATGATCAGAATAATATCTATTCATTACATGCACAGCCAATCAGATTTTAAAGGTGGTATTTGCCACCCTGGCCACCCTTCTAGCACCACCCCTTATTGCATGTCCTTTATTATCACATCCATCAATTTCATTTTTGGCCTCCAGGCACACAGATATGCAAAAGTCCTTGCTGGAGATGATGAGACATCATCAGAGACAAAACTCCTGCATCTTCATTCTGTCATTAAATACTAAATCATATCTTGCCAAATGCATTCATCATGTTCAAAATAATCCTAACCTATACAAATCAAAATTAATTTACTTAACTATTCACCATAAAAAATGAACATATGTTTCACTGCCTTGCAAATAATTTTGCATTAGTTCTTCATGCTCAACTGATTGCGTTAATGAAATCTCATCACTTTCAGACTAGACAAGCTGTTTTCCAGTGGTTCGTCCTATAAGCTTATTAAACACAGTTAATTTTCCTCTGACGATAATCATGTCTGCCTGCATGTTGTGCATAAATTGTGTGATGTGTCAAACAGTTGACTTTGCCACTGAAACCTAATTCTGGGAACAAAAACAGGCCTGTAAAGATTCAGCGTTCTTCCTCTGTGTGTGTGTTCTGTCCCTTGTAATTGACCAGATGAGGTCAACTAATGTATGTTGTAAAGGACAAAAAAACAAGATAGTGGTGATTTTACAACAGTACACAAACTCCTTTTTTCCCATGACTGGCACAGGGTTTAAAACACAAAGGAACGAAAGAAAACATTTCAATACACAGTGTAGAATTATCAGCTAATTCTGCGCCTCATGTCAACATCATGGAGCTCTTATTGTTCATTCATTAATTCATTCATCCATTCACTCATTCTTTTAGCTTTGTAAATTTTTAGTTCAATAAGGGCTTTTTCATAATGTTGCTCCTGGTTGATATAGCCAGCTGTTGTCAGTTAAAAGCCTTACTTTGCTCAGTCTTATCACCAAACAGTGAACTGGTGGATGTAATCTGGCAGCAAAAAAAAAAAAAAAAAAAAAAAAACCTGCATACTTCCCAGAAAATGTATCCAGACTACAAAGGAAAGCTGAAAAGGAGAGAATATTGGTCTTCCATTTGGTGAACCTGAGAGACTGAAAGGATTTTTTTCTCCCCACCAAAGGAGAAAATACCCTGGACGTTCTGGCAGCTAAAAAGTCCTCCCACTCCTTCATTTTGGTCTATCAGACCGTATTTCCCAGGTTCTCCTGCCAACTATCCCCCAGCCGATAAAAAAAAAAAAAATGGTGAGATGAAGCTGCCATAGCTACAGTATCAGATTGGTGAGGTTGCTAAAAATCCAACTGCAGCCACAACATATTTACCCAGAAGCATCTTGCAGACAGTACAGACTGATTTGCTGCTTCCCTGGAGTCTTTCTTCAGACTGTGTGAATTTGGTTTCAGTCAGTAAAGTGCACATTTAGTTTTTTTCGATAAAATCTTTATGTCAATAAAACTGCAAAAAAGGTTTAGACTTTTATGGAAATAAAATGTTTTAACCTTTTCTTGAATATAACAACTTTTCTGTCTGGTGTGATCAAAACCAGTTGTACTTGGAGAAAGTGTACACAGTCTTTGAAAAGCTCAGCATATGTGCTCACATCAGACAGTAAAATATGTAACTCGAGCTTTTAAAAGTGACTAAACAGATAAAGTATTTTTTTCTCCTTTAAATATTTCTCAGCTTTTGTGCTTTAAAAACATTAACTCAACATATTATAAAGTTTATCATGCACTATCAAAATCACATACAAAATACGTTTCTGTTATGAACGTGCACAGTTTGCATGCAGATTGATGAGAAAGAAAAATGCTGGTTGAGAGCAAAGTAGGAGAAAAATACCAAGTTAGACTCAATTCCCATTGATCAGTGATCTTAGATGCAAAGGTCTATCCATTAACACCAGTATTCGTTACCCAGAATCCCCCAGTTTTATGTGCAACATCGCCAAACAACCATTTGATGTCATGGTTGTACAAGGGAAGGTGATAAAGTACAAAGATCATAGTGTAATGAAAAGACATTGTGGCACACTGCCGAGAGAGGAGGGAGGGTTTGAGGAGGCAGAGAGGTTTAAAAGAGTGGAGAGTGTTGACGTAGAGTGAAGAACGCAGGAAGAGGAGGAGAGAAATGTGATATAGAACTATCAGGAAAAGGTTAAGAAGGACTTTCTAGTTTAGCATTTAAAGCCAGACGAAAGAGGGTGCACGCAAAACGAGGTAAGAATATAAAAAGAATTATTATTTCAGTTTCTGTGTTCTTATCAATCTGCATATTGCGTAACTGAGAAGTCAGAAAATCACTGATTACAAATGATGGTGATATTACAATGAGAATAAATAGTAAACTTATTATTATTCCTGAGCTTTAATATTAACGTTGCAATCTGAGTTGTGTGAAATACATTTAAAAAATCGTCTCAACAAAGTATATATTTGCTGCTAGTGTTCCTTACTCTCTTTGCTCAGAAATAACTAATGAAGTGTCAACATTTCTTGTACTTTCACACTTTAGGATGTAAGATGAAAATGTTGTCTGTCATGTACAAAGTTTTACATATTCTGAGCTAGAAATTGCACTCCTTGTGTTTGTGTGTGGGTGTTTGGATTGTGTGGCCATTGTTTCGACAGTGGATGCAGAATGTTTGAGTATTCCCCTGACAAATGGTGATGGCTAACACAGATGTGTAATCTGAGTAGAGAGTCCTGTCTAGCCGTGCTTTTTTCACCCGAAAAACCTCAAAGGCAGAAAGCATGGCGCATGTACTTGCAGGTTTTTATTTTTTGGTTATTATTATCACTTTCCTCTACAGGTATGAGTCTTGTTTTATTCCTTGTGTCAAATTTAATCCACCAGAGTCAGCTTGTGTATAAATTTATTCTGTTTGGCTCTTCAGTTGGTAAATGCAGCTAAACATTTATTAACTTGGAACTTATTTTGGCTTCATTTTCAACCAGGAGGTTTGTGCCGTTAGAGGTTATCTTCTCTGAAGTTCCCGAAGTGAATTTCATCCGAGGGGAAAATTTAAGGGTCAAACGTGGAGGCAGAGTGTGAGAATGTCTCAGAGACCTCTTGTCCTCTTTCTGGGAATCACTGCAGTCAGTGTTCTTACAGCGCAAGGTGAGTCATACAAAAATGCCAACACTTTCTCTGGTAGTGCTGACAAGATTTAGCTGTGGGTTAGACTCGTCTTGAAATTATTTTTATATTGTTTTTTTAATGATATAAATACAAAAGTTCACAAGGGTCAAGCAACAAGACCAGGGAGATATGAATATGTAAAGGAATTATGAGTAATCAGAAATAAAATACATTGGTCCGACAGGTAATCAGGAAGCCAATGGTGAACACAAATAGACCCAGCAGGTTGTCAGGTTCTGCACAATTATCTGGTTTTTGAGTTAGGTGTGTTAAAGAAGGGAAATTTCCACATCCTGCAGGACAGTGGCCTCCAAAAATGCAGTAGAAGAACCCTGATTCAGGAAACGTTATGATTTTAGGCAAAAGTATGAATCACTGCACCACCATGCAAAGCAAAATCCCTTCATCTTCTGATCTTATGAACTAAAACAATGTTAATGAAGCAAACACAGTAGTATTATCTCATTTAAATCTTTATTCCTGCATGTACACTTACAGTTTCTGAAACCAATGGCATCACTATATGGTAAAAAAAATCTTTCCTTAAAAATCCTATTGTACACAGTGAATAGCCGAATAAAGATTTCAGATTTAAACAATTAGAATTTTCACTCCAGTTTTTCTTGGGTTGGGTCTCAAATGATTAAGCCATCCCATACTCAAGCATACGATGCAGGTGGCAGAAATGTTTTTGCCCAGCAGAGATGGGGAAAATGAAGATTATAAGTGTATAGGAATCTGTGTATGTGTATGTATTCTAACGTGTTGTTAGTCTGGTAAAATTGATAATTTCTCAAACCATGTCAAAGTCCTCATCTCAGTTGTTTCCATTTTAAAAGAATACTTTAAAAAAGAAAAAATACAGGTATTTCACACACGTAGGGTGGGCGATAATGTACTCTACGCATCCCATGTTGTTATATGATGTATAAAATGGCTTTATCCTGAAGAATTAGTAAAAATGGTCACAGAACTATTTTAAGTCATCTACATGTGATTTTCTGTTTGGCCCCGCTCAAAGACTACACACTCCACACATACTTGTCTATCCAGTATCCTCTCCTGCATGTTGTATCAGCAGAGGCATGCATCAAGTGAGTTAATGAACATCAAGAGATGGAAGCTGAATGAAAGATGGATAACTTGATTGAAAAATAAAACATAACAGAATCTGTCATCTAGCAGTGGTTTTATAAATGCTGTAAAACAAAAATCTTCAATTTGTCCAACCATAAAGATGTCACACAAACCAGCTGCAAAGCAAATTATTTGGGTGTTTTAGTTCGGGCCACAGTAAGAAGACCTGCTGTCATTTTTATTTCTATTTTCTAGAAGCTTATAAGTTTTCACCACTGAAAATCTATTGAAATTCTATTGTAACTCATTTCAGTAAGTATCAGTGAGTCATCTATTACACACACCTACACTCACCGAGTACTGGTGGCTTTTTGTTGACTCTAACCTTTACACAATATTTTAAAGGACATCTCAAAACATAGACATACACGTGTGAAATATATTTGTTATTGGCCATATAATCTATTCTGGCATTCATATTATGAGAGCTGGAGTTATTCATAGTTATGTATTTGTATTTTAAAGGATCATGGAAAAGCGACCACAAAGAATATGAACCCGTCGTCTACCACTCAGAAGGTAACTTTTGTTCAGAAATGCTCTTATAAATACCAAAGTTTTTACAGATCAAATAAACACATTAGCTGCTTTTCAGGTCATGACTGTTTGTGTAAACTTTGCTTCCAGAAAACCATGAGTGGACCACATGGTTCAATGTTGATCACCCAGGAGGACGTGGAGACTATGAGCAGCTAGAGGCCATTCGCTTCTATTATCGTGCACGGGTTTGTGAAACTCCACGGGCAATTGAAGCCAGAACCACAGAATGGGTCCCAGCCCGTGAAACTGGGGAAATAGTTCATGCTGACCCAACTGTGGGCTTCTGGTGCCTCAATGAGGAGCAAGGTCCTGAACGCACCTGCTCCAACTACGCAGTCCGTTTCCTCTGTCCCAAAGGTTTGGACTGTTGACTTAATGTTGACATTTAGTTACAAAAACTATTTAGTTAAAATAGGTGTTTCTAAGTCCTGGTCCTAGGGACCAGGATTGAAAAAATTGTTAAACGACACTGGTAAATGTGGTCAGTTAATAGTGATTTTCCCTTTGACTTCATTTCATTTAGATGCCAGTTTGAATATTCAGGGCATTTGGGGTCCATGGTCAGACTGGAGCACATGCCCTGCCCTTTGTGGCCAAGTGGGTGTGCAGGTTCGCTATCGAAGCTGCCAATCTCAATCCATCCCTTGTAGTGGGCCTAAAATTGAAAGGAAACCATGCAATGGGTCTGAGTGCATGAAGACAGGTAGATTAAATCAGCTATGTGAAATCATGTAGAGAGAAACGTACAGCAGTTCAAAGAACATCTTTCTCTTTTGTGAACTTTGATGTCTGTGTTTGTTTTGTTTTTTAGCTTGTTCCTTGAAGTGTGTGATGGGGAAAGTGAATGCTGACTGCAATGCATGCATGTGTGAGGAGCACATCCTGTTGGGTTCTGTACGCAGTGCTGGTGGTCTCATTGCTGAAGGGGCTGCCATCCTTCGCTCAGGCAAACTTCTGACAATCACAGATCACAATGGACATTTCCGAGTTCCTGGTGTCTGCCCTGATGGCAACACAACCTTGACCATTAGCCTTCAGGGTCATGCCACACTAAATGTTGTTGTGCCCAGCAGCGCCGAACGCACCTCAGTTCTTAGCATCCATCTGAAAAGAGCTGGTACGTTCAAAGTAGATTTATCAAGATAGAAAAGGCTACATACTTACCAATAATTACATTGGGATGGAAATTTTTCATTATTTTATTTTCCTTTATAGAGAAGCTTAATGTGTTAAGTAACCCTGAGAGCAAGGCCAGAAGGCAGGGGCAAAGTGCTGCCTTCTGCTGCAAAGTGACTGGAAGCCCGCAGCCAGAAAAGTACCAATGGTAAGGGTATATCTCCAATCTTACAATTTCACAGATTGCTTTTCTATTTTCAAAGGTAACTCATATGTCATGCATATTTTTTCTGATGTTTTCTTTTTTGTGTGTGAACCAATAGGTTTCACAACAACAGCCTCATGGAGATGCAATCTGAGAGCACATTAGTCCTGAAAGATCTTCGTGCTGAGCAGGCAGGAGAGTACTACTGTCAAGCAAGTAGTAAATCTGGAGCCATTAAGACCAAACCAGCCACTTTAAGAATCATAGGTGTGTTCATTTTTAAATGATAAACATATCTTTAATACACAGATTTTAAATTCACTGGGGTGCCTCGATCCTAAATTTAAATCTACGTTTGTATCTATGCATCTCCAACACAGGCAGAGACGAGCAATCATGCAACCCCGTTCCTGAATCTCACCTCATCCGACTTCCACATGATTGCTACCAAAACAGCACAGACTCTTTCTATTTTGATGTAGGCAAGTGCCCTTCAAGTGCATGTGCAGGACAGCTGGACAATGGCATCAGGTGCAAAGACAAAGTGGCTTACTGCTGTGGTGTGGCAAAGATGGAGGAAAGAAAGCTAACATGCCAGGGTTATCAACTTCCCACCATGGTAGTGACCAAGTGTGGTTGTCAGAAATGTGTGGACACCAAAGCCATCGTGCATGGTAGGGCTATTGCTGCAGACAATGGTGAACCAATGAGGTTTGGTCATATCTTCATGAATGGAGTACGAATTAGTCGCACAGGCTACAAAGGGACATTCTCCATCCAAGTCCCTCCAGACACCGAAAGGCTGGTGTTGACCTTTGTTGACAACATGCAGAAATTTGTTAACACCACAAAGGTACTACCATTTAACACCAAAGGGGGAGCTGTTTACCATGAGATCAAACTTTTACGAAAGAAACCTCCTGTGACCATAAGCTCCTCCGAAACCAACACTCTGGAGCTCGGGGAGGTTGAGGACCAAGAGCCAATGATCCAAATCCAGATTCCTCCTCATTCTTTCTATAAGGAGAATGGAGAAGTCTTCACCGGTAATGTCAATGCCAGTGTGACATTTCTCGATCCCAGAGATGTCTCAACAGCTGCTGCTGCTCAAAGTGACCTCAATTTTATAGGAGATGAAGGTGATACCCTACCACTGAGAACCTATGGTATGTTTTCAGTTGATTTCAGAGGTGAGGAAAACAATGAGCCCTTGAATGCAGGTGAGGTGAAGGTTTTCCTGGACTCTGCTCAGGTGAAGATGGTAGAGCATCTCGACATCATGAAGCTGTGGTCACTGAACCCTGAAACTGGCCTGTGGGAAGAGGAAGGAAGTCTGCAGGTGGAGAGAAAAAAAAGAGGCAAAAGGGAGGAAAGGACATTTTTGATTGGTAACATGGAGATCAGAGAGAGGCGTCTGTTTAACCTGGATGTTCCTGAGAACCGAAGGTGTTATGTAAAAGTGAGGGCTTTCCGCAGTGAGCGCTTTATGCCTAGTGAACAGGTGGAGGGTGTTGTGGTAAGTCTTATAAATATGGAGCCAACGGCTGGCTACTCTACCAACCCACGTGCCTGGGGCCGATTTGACAGTGTCATCACTGGCCAAAATGGAGCTTGTCTTCCAGCCTTCTGTGATGAACAAAGACCTGACGCCTATTCTGCATACGTGATGGCTAACCTAGGAGGGGAAGAACTGGAGGCTGTCCCATCTGCTCCAAAATTCAATCCCAGCCTTATTGGAGTGCCTCAGCCCTACCTGGGAAAACTGAACTACAGGAGGACCGACCATGAGGACTCCAGAGTGAAAAAAACTGCTTTCAGTATCAATGTGGCAAAACCAAGTCCAAACACAGCTGAGGAAGCCAACGGACCAGTGTATGCATTTGAGAACTTAAAAGAATGTGAGGAGGCCCCTTTCAGTGCAGCACACTTTCGTTTCTCAAGAGTGGAAGGAGACCGTTATGACTACAATACAGTGCCTTTCAATGAAGATGACCCAATGAGCTGGACAGAGGATTACCTGAGTTGGTGGCCTAAACCCATGGAATACAGGGCCTGCTACATCAAGGTCAAAATCAGCAGCCCACATGTGATCAATGTGCGGTCCAGCAACATGGGTGGCACTCACCCCAAGACAGTAGGTCAGCTGTATGGTCTTAGAGACACTCGCAGTATCCGTGACATGGACCAGTCAAACGTTTCAGCAGTTTGCCTGGAATTCAAGTGCAGCGGGATGCTGTATGATCAGGACCGTGTAGATCGCACCCTGGTGAAGGTGATACCACAAGGAAGCTGTAAGAGAGACAATGTGAACACAATGCTCCAAGAGTACCTGGTCAACCACCTGCCTTTAGCTGTTAACAATGACACTAATGAGTTCACCATGCTGGCCCCTCTTGATCCCCTGGGACACAATTATGGAATCTACACAGTTACAGACCAGGACCCTCGCACAGCCAAAGAGATTGCACTTGGACGCTGCTTTGATGGCACTTCAGATAGCACATCTCGGGTCATGAAGACCAACGAGGGTGTAGCACTGATGTTTACTTGTGGAGACCGCGAGGTGACACGCCAGAGTGTCTTCCAAGCTCTGCAGAGTCCTCAAAGTCAGACAATTACAAGTGTGAGAGGAGAGGGCAGAAAAACCAAACAGCGGCAGAGGCCCAACTCACCCCGCAGCAGCCGTAAACGTAGCACCAGGCATCCTATAAAAAGTCGTGCACAAGGCAGAAGCTAAACACAAAAAGTCCAGCCTCTACATGGTGACCAAAGCATACAATTAGATTTAGAAATGATTGGACCCTGACAGTTTTTGCTTTGGAGACTTTATCAAAATATATTCAAGTTTCAGTTATATAGTTAATATGAACATAAGGCACAGACTCTATGGTTCAATATGAGTGTATGAATATGCAAAATAGAGTAAGGTCCCAGGGGTTATGCATTTTTAATTATAAATACTTTTTTCCAGGAGCCATCTGTTATTAAACAAAGTTGCATAATGACAAATAAAATATACATTTTTAATCAATTGTCAAGAATACTTTGTAGATAAGGATTGCCTGAAGGAGCAAATTACAGGCGTTGCCTTCAATTTTCAGTTTTGTCATTGCCAATTACATTGCAGTTTATAGGATTAAGATCAGTGATGAACTGTTATTGGTGAACCAATCAGCACAGCTCATTGATTTTGGCAGCTTGTATTTTTTCCATAACTTCAAAAGGTAAAGCTAGGAACACAGTTGTAGTAGTAAAACATTATCAGTGCCTCCTGATTTAAACTATACAATGAAGATGCGGTTGGATGCAGTTAACCTGTTATGTAAATTGTGTTCAGCTCAATGTTTTGTCTTTTTTCTTACTGAAGCTACTGCGTAAACAAAATATATTAACTATAATAGTAATTTTTATATTTTCAAATTTAGTATTTTGAGTTACTTGAATATGTAAATAAGAATATTTATGTCTCTCCTTAAAGAATGTCACCTGCGATTTTCTTCAGTGAGGAAAAATGACCGAAACATTTCCTTTTGACCAGTGATTTATTAAATTAGATGCTTAAAAAACAGATGTATCATCAACATTTTATTAATCCAATTGTCCATGTGACACTGAAACTGGTCAATAGCTAGAAAAGAAAAGGATAAATAAGCCCCTTTCAACTGACTGTAGCCCATTTGAAGACATGGTGGCGTGAAGCCATAAGCCCCCGCTCCTCATCACACTTGATACAAGCCTGCAGAAGCAAACAATTAAGAGACCAGTTGTAGCAAGTTAGTTCACTTCCCTGATCTATACTTTTTCTGCATTAGTAGAAATCAATTAAGTTAATTATACTTATCATGCACAAGAAATACCTATGCATCTTTTGCTCCATACTTTCAAGAATATTCCAGAGATGTATCAAGAGAATGGCTCTGAGGTTTTGAAGTCACATTTATTAAACTCTTCTATCCCTTTTTACAGTGAATGTCATGTGATCTGTAAAATTACTTACATGTTGAGCCTGTCTCAAATTACAACGCAACTTTTCCAGAGACAGGTGAATAGTGTACTGAATAATTGTTCTGCATTTGGCAACCAAAGTTAGAGATATTATATACACTTCCTGTAAGAAAACTACTACAGGCAAGTGTGACCTGTAATATATATATATACACATGACATTCTGGTTTAAGAATTTGCATAGAACCTTGTTTCTATGTCACTACACTTATAACTGCAATACTGTATCTGCCTTTTTGACAGGAGCAACATTTTTTTTTTTTTAAAAAAAAAAGGAGCCCCTCAAATTCAGACAATAGCAGTTGCAATGTCTTCTTCTTTGAAGCTGGGTCACACAGCAGATTCCGCGTGATTGTGTGCGAGTCGAGGCTGAATGAGACAGAAAAGGCAATTCCATATGCAAGAACATTGAGTGTGGGGAGACTTGATACTCCCTGGTATAGTCCCTCTGGTCACTGAAGCAAAATGAAGGGGGCAACACACAGTTCAGATTTTCCAGGATGGCACTGGACAGCATGAGAAGGTACAGCTGTACTTCTGAGGACTGGGTGGGGTAGAGAACAGTTATGATGGAGCCAGTGTCACATGAAGTCCTCATAGTCTTGGGCATAACCACCATCAAACTCTGCATAGTCAAGGTCATCTTTCAGCTTTGCTTTCAAACCGCCTCCAGCTAAGACTCCTTTCTTCTTCTTCTTTCCTTTGTTTTGCTGCAAAGGCAAATACAAATGACTTAAAATTGAATAAATGTATGGCCAGATATGTTATGAAGGTAAACTATACAACAAACCAGACTAAAACTGCTAACACATCTGAACATTAAAACTGAGCCCTCACACTAGCAGACAATGTCATTTGTTTTGGGACAGTGGATGAAGATTAAGAGCACCCCCTAACGTATGTAAAGACATATGTTCATCTATGTCAAGACGTGTTTACAGATACTTACTTTTTCTTGTTTCTGTTTTTCACTAAGAAGTACCGACAGAGAATTACTGATTTTCTTCAAGTCATCTACTTCCACTGCAAGAAGATGAAAAAGATAGTTATGAAGTTTCTTTAAAAACAAGTCTCAAGTATTTTCACTCATCTTAAGAGAAATGTCTTGCGTAAACTTTGGAAAACGTGTTTTTCTTACATGAAATACAAAGCTCCCGAAACAACGATTCCAAGAAACTTGAATAATGCACAGACTTTTCAAACTGAGTTATCTTTTCTTTCAGCAATTTTTCAAACTCTGTGAATTCTTCTTTGGAAGATGGACATATGGCGTCAATCCCAGCAACACTATTTGAAGTGCTACTGACACCTAGAAAGAAAAACATACATAAGATACAAAGGATTAATCTTCTATAGTTTCCTAACATTTACCAATGATAACCTTTGTTTAAAAACTTGGCAACAAAGCTCATTAAAATATTGGGCTGTGTGCTAGTAAGTACACTCCAAACAAGTTTGTGGTGCATTAATAGAAAAAGGTTGTCAAAACACTTATGACACAAGACCCAACAAGTTTAAATTAAATCCTCTTACCAAAAGCATCTTTTGCAAGCTCCAAGTCTGCCTCCTCTTGTAATTTCTTCACTCTTAACTTCTCTGCAAGTTGTTCCTCAGGAGTGAGTTCTACTTGCTGTGATAGCAGATACCAGAATTAATACATTGGTGGTTAAAATAAATTAGCAAAATAATAAAATGATGAGGGAAAAATCCTGTATATTCAAGAGAAAACAGATCAAGACAAACTCACTTCATCTTCCAGCTGCTTCTGTTGCAGCTCTTGCTGTTTTTTCTTTAACCGGTTTTCTTTCTCTTTGATCTTTTCACTCAGCTTTTTCTTTTCAGACACCTTCATCTCTGAATAATAATAAAAAAATTGAACAGTCAAATTACCACAGAAAAACAATACAATTAGAATACAACTTGTTTTTATAATTAGGTGGCAATAACAAATACCAGTTTTTTTCATCTCTGATTTTTTCTCCTCCTCTTCATCCTCATCATCCCAGTTATCCTGGAAATTGTATGAATGTAGCAACATTTAATTACATTTAAAAACAGACATATTGCAGTTATTAATGATTAAATGTGTCATTTCCACTGTAAAAGTAAAGGACAAAAAACTCAATACAGACATTACCTGCTTCCATAAGACTTGCAATGACTTATACACTAAAGTTACAGGCCTGTCCTGATCATCGTGTTAAGACTCTAAATTGCATCCATGTATTAAATATATAAGACCATCCACATACTGACAACCCCAAACTATAGCTTACAATTTGGATAAGAAAAATAGCTGCATTGACACTAGCTAAAACTATAATCATAACTCACACCACTGAGACAGAAAATAATAATTTGAAATTATTCTGTAAGCCCTAATTTGTCTTGAAATATTTTGTTAAGTCCACCAGGCTGTCTCTTTTAATTACTAAAATAATCATCTTCATCTAACTAATTTAAAAAAAAAAAAAATCACATCAATAGTAGTAATAATAAATAATACAAGCAACAAATATCCCAAGGCCCTTTTGAGATTTACCTGTCAAAAAATAAATTTAAAAAAGTTCATATGAAATTATTTCATATGTATTTTGAACCCATTTTTAAAAGAAACTTGAGAACTTTTTCTACTTACAAACAATATTAATACTTAAATTGTATGTCATGAAGCCACCGGCATCCAAAGTTTGTGCACCATATGGGAAGGAAAAACTAAACAATTGAAGAGGCCTTTACCAGCACTTTCCACCTGTCAACTACCTGAAGTTTCTGGACAGAGACCATGTCAACATTCACCTGACTGGCAGTTTACTACGACCTTACACTCGTCGTAAAACTCTGAAAGTTCTAGGCCTAGTTCTTGGCTGAGTTGAGTCATCAATCCATATGATTTCATCTCATTGAGGCTAAAGTTGGTTAGCAAGCTAACACCGCCGCATGCTGAAAGTGACTCAGACTGTGGACATGTAAGACGCGAATAAACGATACATTTCCATTCTATCATTAGACATAAACAACTTTAAGGGAGCGAAACAATTAATTTTATTGATCAAACGATGTTATAGCAGTTCAGCTAAAAGCGATGTTAACCAACATTAACCTCACTTTCAAACGCAAGCCATTTGAGAGTGAGGGAGCTTGGATAATTGGCCCGGCGAGATGCTAACTCACCGCTAGGCTATCAAAATTCTACCCGGTCATTCAAAAATTACATTTCTTCCACACTGACACAAACAGCACTGTCACTTCTGATCCACGACCGTGAACAGACACCATAAGGTTCAAAGAACAACGACCAATGAAACCTGAACTGTAGCCTAAGGTTAGCTGACAGGCTGTTTGGTGGTGCCACATGAGTTAGCCGTCAACTAGCATAAAGCTAACCCGGGCTCGCAGGTTTGGATTGACAAGCTGGGGAACCGTGGTGAAGCGTGGCAGTACAGTCGAGCCGATGATCTTTCGACTCCGGTATTAGCACGGTATTCACGAGAAAACAGCTAATAAATAAACTGACAGGCGTCGTTTAAACTTCTACTTTACATCTAAAGTGTCGCGCATAACGATTTACCTTGACATCTTCTTCTTCGTCCTCGCCTTCCCATTTGTCCAGCACTGCCGCCTTTTTAATCGGCTCCTCCGGCTCGAAGTTGTCAGCGTCTGTAAAAAGAACAACATAAAACTCGTTAGGCCAATCCACATCTAGTTATTGATTTAAACAACAGAGGAGGGTTGATATCTTTAAACAAACTCGGCAACAAGCGGTCGATGTAGATGGCTATCCTTTCTAACTTAGTTTCTCACCCCAGTCCGCCATGTTGGCTGTGTTGGTTGTGTTTGACAGGCTCGCAGTAAAGTCAGTGCTGCAGCCCGTTGGTCACGTTCAGAAGCTGCGCCCACCTTCTAGACGTCACTGCGCGTTTATCTAACGTCCCCCCGTTTCCTTGCTTTACTTCCCTGGATACAAACAAGGTAGAAACACCATGACAGAACAAACTTCATCATCGCTTTGTTAGAATGCGAGAAAAAAAGACCAAACTCCTCCTTTAACGCAGCTTGATAAAACTATGAGAAATTGTGACTTTGCTATGAAAGGAAGTTTTTTTTATTACTATAGCTGTTTCACACAGACTC
>JBAMHX010000001.1:14066859-14084411 GCA_037177515.1 Pseudomugil tenellus
ATAATAATAATAATAATAATAATAATAATAATAATAATAATAATAATAATAATAATAATAATAATAGATACGTTATTTATACCCAGATGGAAATTCTTGAATTATGATATTAAAAATTAAGAAATTCAAGTTATGTTGCCAACACAGAGACTGAAAGACAACCAACACACCAGCCGGACATTAGATAATGAAATAAAGAATCTAATGTCACAAAACATTTATGGCTGCTCATTAGAAAACAGTTAAATGCAATGACAAAAAATGACAAAAATAAATAGAAAACAAAAAAGTGGAAGTGAGAGGTTTACTTTGGAGAAAAGCGTTTGCTAAATGACTGTAATGTAATGTAAGGATCCTGCTCTCTCTGCTTGTTGGGGAAACATGTTGTCAATTTGATCCATTATTTTGTGATTGTAGACGAGTTGACCCCATTACTTACACATTGGCATTGTTTTGCAGGGGGGGCAAAGCCTGGATGTCTGCTGGGCTGGCTGCGGCCAACATGGGGGCCAGCTCAGGGAAAAGTGTTCCATCCCTCACCAGGTGGATGTGGAGTATTACTGACACCATGGTGGACAGGTACTCATCAGACAACTGGCAAACACAGGGAAACGCTGTCAGCAAGAAGGTCATTTTGCACGTGTGATTAAAAAAAACACAACAGCACTGATTCAGACGCAGGGTGACAAGTGGATGCGTAGTCATGTGGTAATTACCTGCAGTGTGTCCTTGATTCTGCTGTAGTACTGAAGGATCAGTCTGATGGTGCTGATGTGTGCTGAAGTCAGTACTGGCCTCAGGGTGCTCAGCGGTAACCTGAAGTACTCCTGCACACACATAAATGTGAGAAATTCAGCCAACGGAAAAATCAGAGTTTAACTACAGTTGAATATTCGGGATGTAACGTATCTAACCTTGATGAGAATCAGCTCATCACTGGTCACATCTCTCGTTGTCTGCAGCAAACTGCTGAGTACTGTCTACGCAGGGAAACAAACACACAAGTAGACATTCTTATGGTTGTTACAGTATTTATAGAGGGTTTAATGGAAGCGTATTATCTAAGCGTCTTGTCAAATCAGGCGTGAGCTTGAAGAGATTACACCCTGGGGAAGAAACTCATCAGGTCGATATCGATGACAGGAGTATAACCAGATACCAGTCCTGGGCCGGAGGTCAAATGTTGTACAGGCACACTAATGGAAACTGATTTGATGAATGCTTACATCCAATTTAAGCTCGATGAAGTGTTGAACACAGAGAGAGTATATCAAGGAAGTTAACAACACAGGATTGTGTGTTTGGAGATTACATTTCTGGAAAGTTAGACTAATCACATCATTAGTTGCATTGAAGCAGAAAAATTAGTCTACTTACCCCAAAGCACTGCAGCAGCACCCGTTTTTTCTCTGGGTTGTTTATCTCCTTGAAGTAGTCAACCACAGATCTTAACACACTATGCCTAATGGTATCGGTGACATGCCATGAGGTGCCCTGAATATCCTCCACAACCAACAGGGCCACCACCGCTGTGCTGACTGCCTGATTCAGCACCGTAGTCACAGGTGTGGTCAACACATCACTGGCCTTGGACCTCAGACTCTCCGCCCAACAACGAATGATCATTTGCAGGACCATATTCGGAGTGGCACAAGACTGACAGTGTGAGATGACATACGTAGGGCAGAGCCAGCTGAACTGTTTCACCAGATTGTTCGCTACACAAAACACTGGTTCTGTTGTGCTGCTGTTTTTGGGGACAGAGGTATAGTTGGCATAGGTGGAACACATGCTGCTCACCCATATACTGGATGGCTCCTGGGACAGAGAGAGGAGCAGAGCAGCGTTGGGGCAAATAGATGAGACAAAATTAGCCTGGTCGTGCTCCCAGCATAGAGTCAACAGCCTTGCATCTGGAATGGATACACTCCAGCTGTTGTACTGGCACTGCTCGGCAGGGATGAAGCCAATCAAGCCTCCTTCACCAACACCAGGAGAAATACTTGACTTTGAATAGTTTGCACAGTGCTGTATCAACCAGGTGTTGTCCGGATTAGCCAGAAGGTTCTGGAGGATGGTCTCATTGGAGCAGACTTTGGAGGTGAAGTTGAGTGAATCGATCTCAGCACAGAGAGCAAGCTCAGTCATGTCCACGATGATGGGTTGGATCCAGTCCGAGTACCTGCACATCTGCAGAAAGAATGCAACATCAGAAAACAAAAGTTTACAAGGCGTTACGGAACAAGTGTCTTTACTTGTTTCCTGCAGTTACTAGCAATACACACTGCTGTCTAAATGAAACATCATTCAATGCTGCAGTAAACTGTTGTGGGGAAATGTGGGGAATTTACTTCAGAAGTAGAATGTGTTGCTTTTTGTGATTTTTAAAGCTTTACCTGTTTATATAGAATACATTAAAACTGAGTTTACTCACACACAGAATTACAACCAGTCATTATTTTTCTTTTAAAAAACCACATGTGAACACATCTGTTAAGATTAAACTCATTTAAAATTCAAACTCAAAACTCTGAGATATTGTATCACAGCTTAATATAATCATTTTTATATTTATCTGTTATCTAAGTTATTTGTCATCTAACAAGCTGATGTGTGTTCCTAAACTACCTGAGGACAAACACAAGAGCTAAAAATAACCACATGCAAAAACTTTCTCACAAGTACATTTGGTTTATAAAACCTTACATAATTTCATTAAAGTTTTTTTTTATAAAGCTTTTACATTTAAGTTATATTGACATCGTTAAGATAGCAAATATTTGACTTAATGTTTTTATTTCTGTTTTAATCTTTGAGTCAAGCACACCACCAGTTTTAATAGCTTTGATAAATAATGGTAAATTCAACAAAAAAAAAAACTTAAGCTAAAAATGTTGTAATGAGTTATATTATTGTTAGTGGATTTCTAAAGAAAAATTAAATTTTAGGAGTAATTTATCGTCATATACCAAGGATTACTTTCTTGTAAAATTGAAAAACTTGTAAAGTTCCAGTCTTAAAAGAAGAATTTGTAGTGTTTGCAAGGTTCTACTAACTTACAGACTGTATTGAAACTTCCTATCTTGAATCTTTTTTATTTAAATAATTAATACGTGTTAAGCGAGTTGGCGTACGTTCATCAAAATATATTCATTTAACCATCTTTTTAATGCACAATTTTTCCTTAAAATAAAACAAGAAAGCACAGATTTTTTTAATGAATTAAAACTACTCACCTCTGGCATCACAGTTATCTCGTTAATGTCAGAGCAAACGGATGTAAGCCATTTGTTTTGAGTGTTTTGCAGCAGCTTTTCAAGCACAGGCGCCTTGCAGCATACGTTCTCCTGAAAGCCAGCCTGATCATACTGCCAACAGAGGCCAACAACTGAATCATCCACCTGTCGTTCTCCCCACGTGTGGTAATCACACCATGCCGCCAAGTTGAAGGCCTGTGTGGGTTCAGGTGGTGGAAGGTTAAGAGAAGTCTCGCAGTGTGTCTTGAGCCAGATGTTGTCTTTGTTAAGAAGAAGGCTGTTTAGAAATGTTTTGTTGGAGCAAACCTCCTTTGTAAAACCACTCTGATCATAGAGGATGCACTTGGACAAAATCTCTGTGGTGATTAGCATTACATCATGCCACTCTGAGTAACGGCAAGAATCTAACTGTAATATATCCATTGTAGGGAAAGGTAACGGAGAAGGGGAGTTAGTGCAGTTTGGAATGAAAGGCCAGTTTTCAGGGTTGGAGATTATAAGCATTAAGAATCCAGTGTGCTCACAGATGAGCTTATTCAGTCTGGGGCTGTCAAGGCTCATGCAGAACTCCAGCAGGGGAGTTGGGACTGGGACTTCAGGCTGGTTGAGCCACTGCTGATACACACAGAACTGACTCAGCATGTACGCATGGTCTGCAGATGAGTTAACACAGTATCCATACAGCCAGCTGTTCTTCTGATCTGAGAGCAGCTTCCCCATCAGTAAAGCATTGTTACACACGTTGCTCACAAAATCCCCACGCTCAATATCACTGCACAGTGACACGAGACCAGCGTCCACCGTGCTGCCCGCCAACCAGCCGCTGTAGTTGCAAGCGAGCTGTCGGAGGCTGGAGGCTACTCTGGCTACTTGATGAGATGCAGGAGAAGGAGGAACAGACTCGTTCAGAGGTTGCATGTCCTCAACATTACAGTCAGATGACTTGACAATAAATGGAGATAGCGTTGCTTGAATGATGTAACACATGTTGCTCCAGACCTGCTCTACCTGGTTGCGGTTGAGGGAACTTAGTGCCTGGCAAAATGTAAAGACAGAAGCAGTGGTGCTGCTACTTGCACCCGTGAGGATGTCAGCGCAGAGCGTGTCATTGAGAGTGGCCAAGTTGCTATGATCACACGTCATCTCATAGTTGATGTCTGTGTAGTTTTTTGTGTCTGAGGCACTGCGCTGGAAGGAGACGCTGGGATTCAGGCACTCTGACCCTGTATATGTGTATGATGACTGGTCTGAAGGCAGGAGGTTCTCCAGGAGGATGTCGACGAGTGACATACCGAATGACCAGCTCATGTTGTTCTTCATTCCCCTACACAAAACGGGAATTTAACAAACATGTTTGTGACATGATGTAAAACAACTTTAATCAAGCAAAACATGCTCAATTTAATATTTAGATCTTAATATTTAGTTATCTTTATTGAATTTGCATAGAATAAATACAGAATACTCAAGCATTTATTATTTTGGGAGGGAAAAAACAGTTTTTCAAGCATTGGGAGCTTTTCCACTCTTCCACTTGGCAACAAAATAAAACAGATTTTTTTGTTTGATTGCAGGTGATTTCTTATTAAAATGGAATGAATGGTTATAATTAAAAGGTTTGTGGACAGGTTTGCTCCTCCGTCTTAATATCTTTATCTGTGGTCAGCATGCATAAAAAACTAAAGCGTGGTAAGAAATGACTTATTAAAGATAATTGTACCACCACAAATAAATAATAAATAATAATGTCCTCAAAAATTTAACATGCAACTGTAGAATTATCCTTTTTTTAAAACATCTAGATGTTGAAGGGAGTTTTGAGCTGGGCGTTTGGCTCTCGTAATACAAAACTGTTTATATGGTTAATTTTAATAAATAAATTTGTCTTATATAAATGTCATGATGAGACTTAAATATCAAGTTAACTATATGAAAACTCTTATTGTTCTTTATGGTTAATAATGATGGAAAGCATGCTGGTAATGGGATCAATTCAGAAGGGGAAACAGTAACAGCTGAGAACTGAGATTAAACACAGATGCAAAAATGTCAAATCTAAAACCCATTTAGAAGAGAATTAAAAGCTAAAAACATTTTCTCATGTAAAATATATTTTATATCCAGAATTAGGTTTATAACAACACAAGTAAAAGAATAGATACAGATTTGCTCTAATATAAGATAAAATATTAGTCTGACTCACCACATAATGAGCTGCTTCAGATCTCCTGTAGAAAAAACACAATATCAAATTCATAAAGACAATGAATGTTCTGTAGCAAAATATGTTATATTTTATGTAATATAGTCCCACTGCAAAAAAAAAAAAGCTTACCTTGTGTGCAGGTCTCTTTATCAAAAGATGTGACTTGTATTCCAAACTGTAAAGCTATTCTGATATAGTCGATTGGTACTTGCAGTACTGTTGCCATAAGCTCTAAAACATTCGCAGCAGCTGTATCCAGGAAGCCACTGACAGCAATCATCAGATTCTCAGAGAGAGAAAGACTTGACAGTGTATCTAGAACTGTCTGCTGGAAACCATCTAAAGCTGCATTCAGTGTTTCCCCCATCCTCAGGTAAGTCCCAAATACCCCGCTTGCCTCTCCCGCTGTGGTCACTGGAGCACAGGTTGTGGTTCTCAGTGAGGACAAAAATGCAAGCAGTGGCTGCCCTAACTCCAGAGACACTGTCTTTGTCAGCTCTGCCTCTACTCCACAGTCCTGTCTCCCAGACAGAATACAAACTAATGTTTTAGGGAAGTCATCAATAAACTTCTCTCTTGCCAAAGGTTGAAAGAGACCAACGAGGTTGCTCAGAAGGCTGTAATATGCATTTAAGCTGAAACCCTCCTCTTTGGAAGGGACATCGAAGCTGCGCGTCTTTCCACCAGACAGTGACTGGATCTGATCAATAACTTTTTGGATGTCTCCCTTCAACTTTGTGACTTCAGGTATCTCATTGATCTTTCTTGGCATTAATTTGGGCTGTGAACACACCAGCCTGACATCACACATGATCCCTGCAGAAAACAGAGAAACAATGTTGAACTTTTTGAAGCATCACAGGATGATAAAAATTAGATATATAAGCTGTATTAATACTTCAGGCGAAATTCGAGAAAATGATCCTTTATTTCTAATAAAGTAAAGTTCAACTGTTTGTTCACCTTGAAGAAATGAAACACTTTTTATTACTGCATAGACAAGCCTACTAAACAAACTTGATAATAATCTTTTTCTATACTTACCCAATAAGATGCACACCATGCAAACAGCTGATGTGGACCCCATTTTAATCTTGAAATCAAACGCAACAAGATATAATGCCTCCCGTTAGATATTTCTTTTCACGTAGAGTAAATGTGGAGCTGAGGCAAAAGATGCGGAAAAATAATACCAACCATAGTTGTTAACATTCCCAAGGCAGTCTTTCTAGAAAACAGGCGCAAGCTTATTCCAGGTGCAAACTTTGTGATGCTCCCTGTTACACGCTGCTGTGCGTGCTGAGGCTCCGAGGCGACCTGCAACCCTACACCTGATCTGACAGCAGCGTAATTAAGGACACCGGTAACGGGGGAAAAAGTAGGTGTGAAATGTAGGCTGTGAAATGCAGAAAGGATTTCGGGAACAAGCACGGCAGTCGGAGTTGCATTATTGATGAGAGTGTGTTGATTAACTCCTCCACCTGAAAGTTGATTCCTGCCAGTGGAGTCAGATGACACCAGACTGGAGGAATTGTCTGACACCTGCTGCCAATGCGCAGATAGACAGTAAGTCCTGTTTACAAGCTGACGTTTAGATGAGGTGCCGCAACTGGTTGAAAAGAAGATAACTAATCTGCAGCTTCAGGTAACTTTGGATAAGTTCCAGCAGTGAATTCCTGATTTTTCTTTTTACACTGATTCAACAAAGAAGCCTAAAGTTTGCCAAAAATATCCCAGAATATCCCATGCATGTGCCATCAGCAGCTTGAACTGGATGCATCCTCATTCTGGCACTACTACCTGAATGAGGCTGTTTCTAACCTGTTGTCACATTTTGCTGATGTGTAAATTATGGCCTGAACACTCATGTTAGTTGACATGTGCCTGGTGTGATCTGCCAAAGCTCATCTGCTTTAAGGTTGGACATGTTGTATACACACACATGGTTTTCAACCTGTTGCCTGGAATCAGTGATCATTTTAGTTAATGTTGGTCTATAATCTCTAACCAGTCTTCCCATTCTCCCATGGTTGTTTTCTCCCAAACGCCTGCTGCAATTCAGATTTTCTCTTTAGAAAATTTTTCCATAAACCCTTGAAATGGTTGTGAGAGAAAAGCTCCAATAAGTTGTTTCTGAAACTTCACAGCAGTGTGGCACAAATCATGCTGCATTCAATGTGATTTTAACCATATAAAGCCAAACATATCATATTTGATAATTATCTTTTCTGTGAAATTTTACTTTATTTATGGTAGAAACTTCAGTAAAAACCTTGTTGAACACAATGTATTACTGGCCACCTGGTAGATACCAGAAAGGAGATGATTACGCTACAATAATTTTGGTTTATCACATGGTAATAAATAGTTCAAATATCCCCAAAAATTAAGTTATTTTTGGATTTTGTTATAGGATCAAATGAAGAAATTGGACTTTTCTGTCCAGTTCTTAGTTCTGGTTATGTTACCTGACAGAATGGTTGGTGAAGGTAGCCCATCTACATTATCAAGGATTTAATGTGTCTAACTCGAACTTGACTTAGAAGAACATTACCCTTCTGTAATGAAGAGTAAAACTAGTTTGTAGTTCATAAAATATTTAGGTAACCTTTTTCTGGTTTAATTTCAGTTTCAAAATGTTGAAACACAGGAGAAATTTGTACATGCAAACTTTTGTTCTTCACAGTCAAGCTATCATACTCCTCTTGTAACGCTAGTCATACATATATAATGTAGGCCAGGGGTGCCAACATTGGCCCGCTGGTCAATGTTTGTTTACAACCCTACAGATCTTGATGAAAGAAATTTCAGAGCTTAATGACAGATGATAACAATCGATTAAGTCTCTAACAATTTATATATAAATAGCCTACTCAGTGTTTCTATGTATATAAACCTTAATTAAAAACTGCTGAAAAATTAAACCTTGGTGTATTTCATATTTGTAAAGCACATATATACATATACATATATACATATATACATATATATATACATATATACATATACATATATACATATATACATATATACATACATATATACATATATATATATATATAAGCAAACAGGATACGCAAACAGAATACAGAAAAAGTTGTATCACATACATTAACAAATAAAATAAAATAAATATACTACCCTGGGGTCAGTTGAAAGCTTTGATGAAGAAGTGCCTGCTTGTAAATAGCTGCTCTTTGCTTCTGAACACAGAATAATATTTACTTTTGAAGAATTCTCATTTAATTTTATTTATTTATTTAAAAATCAGAAAACTAGCTCTTTGCTAAGACAGCCCCTCTGGATTTTATTATTTATTAACTCGAGTTTATAATGGTATGAAATGTCTTGTTGATTCATAAAACAAGTTTACCAAGAAACCAGACAATCGATATAACAGTAGCTAAGGAGTCTCTCTACAGATCTTACATGTTGTCACAGAAACTACTATGGTAGGATTTATTGCAGATCTTATGTGTTAGTGATATTGATATAATTGCAAGTATAATAAATGACATATTCCGCTGGGAATGACTTAGAGGGCTTATCCATAAGTCCTTTCTCCTCTTTCCTTGTTTGAAAGATAGTTCAGTGATGTGAGGAAACCTGAGGTGATTTGTACATTACCTAAGTCTCAACTACAGTGGTCTGGTAGTCTATATCAAAAAGTAAGAGTGCCTCAACTCTTTTTTTGTGATGCTCATATGGCTTTCCTTCACAGCATTTTCTGTGTGAAATTATAAATGAATAAATTGCATCTTCATTTATCTTAGATAAAACCTTCTGTGCTGACTGTGATACTCAGCTTTCAGCGCTTTACATAATTATATTAGTCTTCTGCTACACCACGAAATTGATTGCCTAAGAAAATGAACCTGGCTTTGCTATAAATTACACCTATGGATCATAAGAAATGTGTTATTTTGTTTAAAATAGTACCTAATATAATTAGAGCTCTAATTCATGGAAAGCTACAAGTGTGTCTATTACAGTAACAGGGTTTGGAATTTAATCTGTCTGCTGGATAAAGAATGATCCTGTGCGGTTTTCATTTGTAATCCTAGACACATTATTTCAGTAAAATAGTCTGTGACTTTTAGATATGAGAGATGGATTGTTGGATGAATAACTATTCCTGCGTTTCCGTGTTAAAGTTAATGATTTATCCATGAAGTTTTAGCATTCATTCCACAACCTGTTCTGTATAACTTTGGGTTCTGTTTTGTTGGAGGAGGGTTAGGTTTGCCCACAATGTGAGAAGGATTTTTATAAGCGATCCCAACAAGACTATATACAACCAGACCTGAGTAAAAGACATCCACTGCAAAACAATCGCATCTGAGGTAACTAACCTTTTACTTTTGGTAATTGTGATCTTTAGCCAAAACAGGCTACATGTTTAAGCAACAGGCAGTATGTTAGCACCATAGATTGTATATAATTACTGGGCAGCGCATACGTCACATTACCCATAGGTTTCTGAAGAGTGGATTTGAAGCTCATAGGTGGGTCCTACCGTCGCCATATTGCTGTTTTGTCATTACAGGAAAATCCAAAAATGGACGAAAAAGGTAAGGCTGAGAGGGCTTGGTCATGGTGGAGCCAGCAGGAAGTACGCAGCTGCATCCAGTGATAGCGCTGATAGCCCTTCTAACTCATATCAGTCAAAAGGACAGACCTCTAAATTTAAGAATAAAATAACATCGAAACAGAGGCATTAGAAAAAAATTCAGTTATCATGACAGAAAATTTGACTTATTAAACCGAAAAAAGTTTTGGAGCCACTCTGGAAACATGTTTATTTCAGCTGTGAAATCGGACAATTTAACATGGGAGTCTATGGGGATTGCTCTCTCTTGCAGCCAGTCTTCTAACGGTGAGGGGTGAATTGTAACTTTTGTCATTTTTGATTGGCCGCAAAATCGGCAGCCAGAGATTGCCGCCTGGTTAGGAAGGAAAAATCATTCTTAGTATAATTTTTAGTTCCAAGCGATGAAGTATTAGTAAACTTATCAGAATCTGTGTTTTGCTTTAAGTCCTTCTGCCAACCTGCACACCAACATCAAGTTAAATGTTACAATTTATTTCCCTATTTTGCTATTTTTGGACCTATACAGATATAGTTACAGTTTTAATTGAATCTGGTACATTACAGATTGGCATCATCATCAGCTCAAACACTGGTAGGTTTAACACAGCATCTTAACAGAGTCATGTCAAGCCCTGCGGACTGTAACAATCTTATTCTGTTTCACTTCCAACATTCAAACGGTTTTCAAGTGCTCCACCAGAAATCATAAAACGTTGGACTTTTCTTAGCAGTAAATAAAAATAAATACAGCTCCTCTGTCCTCACTCCTTCAGGAAAGTCAGAACATAATCTGTTCCTTCTCATTCAACAACACCACTCATAAAACAGACTATTTAAATGTGGTTTTAAGTGGCAAAACAGTCTCTTATAGTGTGTTTTGAGACCACAAACTGGGACGTCATCATGACTTCAATGCAATGACTGAATTCTGTGACAGATAACACAAACCTCTGTGTAGATAGCAACCTCACCACAAGAATACTTAGATGCCTTCTTGTGAACAGTCTTGGAGGTGACCATCATGGAACAAGCACATAAGTGGAAGAACACTGGGGGTGACAATTAAATTGTTTAATGTTGATTTTATTTTTTTACAATGAAACCCCACATCAACCAATCAGAATGACTAAATATGCAGCTTATATAGAAAACTTAATAGGGCCATATAATTTACAGGGGCCCCAAAGACATCTATATACAAGAAAAATCAAAGTTTTACAGACACTATACATGTATTTACAATCAACCAATTTACTCAAGTAATCATACTAAATAATCCAACTGAAGATTAGCCAAATTATGAAAGCTACGCCCCACAAACTCCCCTTTAACCAAATCCAAACCTTCTGTCCCTTCACCCTGGAATCATTAAAAAGGTGCCTGAACACCTGAGGACATCTTTCCTCCACGCATCACTCCTGGGAAGCAGAAACAATCTAAAAGGTAAGTGCAAATATTAACTAACATCTTATACCTAATACTTCACCCAGAAGTATTAAATCTCGTCAAACCCAATACTTCTACCTTACCTTCACAGGTGAGCATGACATGGAAGACTCCAGATTGCTACGACATTTGTATGGGCACACACACACACATACACACACCCCAATAAACTAAATACCAGTAGCTAATTAACTTCTGCTGTGTCATCATTCAATGTTTATCTTGAGATTAAAATGTTTACCAATTAGGCTACCCATGCAGTCATTTATACAAATACCCACAGTACACACACAGTGTACAGCTCATTGCTTCCCTTCCCAGTAACAAGTCCTGGATAACCAGTGACTAAAAAACACTACTCAATACACACACAGATACACACACATACACACACACACACACACACACACACACCTCACCCTCTCAATCCGCTTTCAGCCCAATAGACCAGACACCCTCCCTGAGCCAACAAGTTTCCAGTCACACCTCACTGTCACCCTGCAAATCAGTCACGTATTTTAACAAAGTCGGATCTCCCTCCTCACCAGAATACATCAAGACTTCGTCTGCTTCCAGCTCAAGGTAGTCAATTTACTGCA
This sequence comes from Pseudomugil tenellus, assembly GCA_037177515.1. Classification (NCBI taxonomy): domain Eukaryota; kingdom Metazoa; phylum Chordata; class Actinopteri; order Atheriniformes; family Pseudomugilidae; genus Pseudomugil; species Pseudomugil tenellus. Next base: position 14,078,959 of record JBAMHX010000001.1, read on the forward strand.
ATCAGGTAAAGAAACAAATGGGGAAGCTGAACAAAACCAAGGCCTGCAGTTCCAGTTGCCCAACAATTCAAACTGTATAAATTCCATCTGTGTTTGAAATTGCCGATCAAACAAGCCAAAGTTTATGAAACTCAAAGGTTCTGTCTGAGATGATGGTCAACAGCACAAGAGCAGCACAGTGGACTGTACTGTCAAGGTCTCTTGGCAGCACAGTGGACTGTACTGTCAAGTTCTCTTGACAATGTACACCATACGTCCTATATAACTCTATTTTGCCCTGTCATTTGCAGAAATAGTCTGACAACTGCAGTTGTGAGTGTATCAATAAAGGTGAGTACGGAGAACTGGTCAAATACTTTGCATCATGGTATGAAAACAATAGTCTTTTCTTAAACACAAATAAAACGAGATCAATGTGAATTTAAGGATTAAGACGAATAAAAAAAAGTCTATTTCCATCCTGAAAACAAGTGGAAGTGATTAGTGAATAAATGAAACTCAAAAGGTGGGTGTAGCTAAGAGCTAACTGAGCTAATGGTAGTGAACCTGCTAACTGATGTAGAAAGGATAAAGCTAACACAGACTTTTGGCCAACTAAAATCCTTGGCCTTTTGCCACCATACAGATACTTGTCAATAAAAGATTTGCCCCAATTATTCCAAATTTCAAGAATAAATAACATCTAAGTAGATGAATTAAAAAAAATGTCCCTTGTTACTGTCATGAAAGTAAGCCTAACGTATAAAAATAAAAAGTTATTTGCACCAGGCTGTACAAGTTTTTATTTCAGCTTTAAAGTTGAGCTTTTTAACATGGGAATATATTAGGTTTTACACCCTTTTGGGGCCAGCCCTGAGCAGATGAGGAGTAAACTACAATTTCTGGCACTTCCGCATAGTTTTCACTTTTATCTGCCGGATATTGTTGATTGGGGCAGACATGTCCGAGTAAGGCGAGATCGGTTTTGTGATGTAGTAAGTACTTACTACACTGGAGGACCTAAAATGGTATCTCCGTGACATCCTGATGTTTGAGGGTTGCTATAAAATAACCCTTTGTGCTGACTTTGGTGTATGAAACAATCTTGAAATTGCCCCTATAATGATATTGTTACAGTTTTTTTAACACTTGTTCCAAAGAAATTACTTCCTTTAACTTTTGTTTTGTCAAAGAGCATGGAACACAGCCACAATATTTACATGGGGATGCACACACTTCCTGTCAAAGGTTTGGACACACTTTCCTAGGATTTAATTGGAAAGTGTGTCCAAACCTTTGGCTAGTATTGTACTTATGTCAGAAAGTCCTTGTAACTCTCTTTTACTGATAATGAACCAGAACTTACACAAATCCTCAAAACTCCTTTCAACTGTCCGGCTCAGAAACCTTAGCCCAACTAAAAGATTCCTGAAACTTAGCCGATGTTGCTAGCTGTGATACCATACAAAGACAAAATGCAGTATTCCCTTGCAAGTATGGTGCATGTGTAATCTGCAGACAAAGCTCACAGTGCTTCTGTCAAGAATGTGACTGATTCTTTACAATCCTTGACACAAGGATAACGATATGCCAGAAAAGATGATAAATATCAATTCAACTCAAGAGAAGGAGAATGCTGCACAAGGTGGAAGAAATGGATACATATAAAATGAGGTAGAATCAGAGTAGGTGGAGCGAGAAAAAAATAGAACTACTGGTGATCACCAAAATTTTACAGAGATATTTACAAATGTAAATATAGCATTAAATCTGCATTTTCTACTTGGCCTGAATTCATAATTTCAAAACTTTTCATTATAAAATGATAACGAAACAAATTTGTTTGGCTCCCATCACTTTAGAAGAAGTTTCTCAAACCAAATTGGATAAAAAAAACAAAAACACAAAAAAAAACAATATATATCCAGAAAACAAGGACTAACTGAATAGTTTAAAAAAAGTCTCTCAGGGCACCTGACATCTTTTTTAAGGAAAAATTTGCAATAATGAGGCCGTTTTTAAATGATCGCCCCCCCTCCAACAACTCAAAGTCTAATTTCCCCAAAACCCCAAAAAGGCCACCAAAACGCTACCAATTGATAACTGGTACACAATAATACTAATGAGTAAAGACTTTAAAATTCTAGTTCTACTTTCTGCCAACAGGCTAAAACATATGTTACACTTAAGTACTGATGAAACTCAATGAGGTTTCATGAAAAACATATTGCTATTAATATCAGACTAGTATTCCACCTGCTGGACACCATCAACCTCATTGATACTGACAGATTAATTTTGTCTCCCAATTTACAAAATGTTTTTGATTCTGTAGAGTGCAATTTTACTTTTAAAGCCCATGAAAAAAGTGGTTGTGCCTATAAAGTTTGTAACACAATCAGGGCATTATATAACAGCAAAAACAGCTCTATAAGGCTTAGTCAAACTTCACAAAGACTTATTTAATCCCTTGGCATTAGACAGGGTTGCCTCATATTTCCCTATTTATTTCTGATTGTAGCTTCGCTTCTTGCCACTAACATCACACAGAGTTCTTTCAAAGGTAGGAGATATGCAGATAGATACATCTTGTTCTCATGAGATGCTCTTAGTAACTCTAGAAACGTCTGGTCTCCATCTTAATTTAAATATGAGCTAATCTTTAAAATTGCTACCGCTGTAAAAATGTACAATATCCAAGTTAGAAATTACGTAACTTATATAGGCATTATGCAATAATAGATCCAAAACTAAGATATCTAATAAATGTTTGTCCTATTGCAGACAGGACATAAACAAAACTAAACCTTTGGCTTCAAAGAGATTTGTCTTTAAAAGGCAGAATCCATCTTTTAAAGGTTGAAGGCTTATCTAGGCTCTCAAATGCAGCCCAGTCTCTCTATGTTGAACTGCTCCCTTAAAAATAGTTGACAGAGCGCTTCTAGACTCTTGCTTGGAAGAAATGACACATTACATTGAAAAGTCTTTTGTAATCAATTTTGCAGATTGTTTTTAAAGGAATGTTATGAAATCTACATCTAAATATTTAACTCAGGATGGAAGATTGGATAGAAGTGAAGATTTAGTGCAATCTAGTGGTTTCCTTTAGTTAGGAAAATGCCCTAAGATGACATTGTTGTGAAGTGGTGCTAAAGAAAAAAAGATGAACTGAAATGAATATAAATATTAATGCTATATCATAAAGCAAAATATTTAATAAATCTAAATGTTAAATGTTATTTTCTAAATGTTATATCATATTAAATGTAAAACATTTAAATTTATATTAAATATTTAGCTTTAAGACAAAACATTTCTATTTACATATAAATATTTAAATTTCATATATAAATTCCATGATATTTCTTAACTCAGTATATGTAACACTCATGAAAAGCTTATTAAAAATATGCTGAATATAAGAAAGGTGAGATGAATGAAGGAAGTGTCAGCAACAACTTCGACACCAATTTCTTTCGCTTGGCACCCCAAAGCTTGGGCCCTTTTTTACCACCTATCTTATATATACCCTCTTCAGGGTATGGAGGGGGCATCCAACAAATCTACATGTGTCTTGTGGACTTGCAGAAGGATCTTAATTGTGACTCCTGTGCGGGTGGGGGGGGGCGGGAGGGGGTGGGGGGTGCTTTAACAGCTAAAACATTGAGTAAATTTTTTATTGGAATTAAAATATGGGTTAATTTTGAGATTTGTAGATCACCTTTCTATTCAATTCACACTTCACACAGTGTTTTAGCTTTTTTGAGTTGGGAGTTTATTAAAACATTATATGAAATATGAAATAACTTCTAAGGCCAAGGTATTTGAAATGGACAGAGTGTCTCTTTCTGTGGACGATTTCCCACTAAGACACAGAACTCACTTTTGAATCAGATGGCAGGAGGTTGAGGGAGGAGAGCAAAACTCTTCAGGTTGAAGGTGGACTAAAACTCAAAATATCACGTTTTTTTAATGTGTTTTTTTTTTTTTTCAAGCAAAAGATACATGACTGCCTCCAATTTCAGCTGCTTGTCTTTGTGGCCAAAATGGCTAAATTCACAATTTTCAGGTGTGACATTATGAATGCAAAAGTTGGGTTTCACTACATTTTTAAACAAGAGAAGAATATTGAGAGATTCTTTAATAGCCAAATTGCTTTGTGTCCAAAGGAAACAAGACAGAATTACACTTCAATCCTCATGTCTCCAGCATAAATATTACCAGTCGTCCTTCCATCAGCAGCGGAGTGAAGCCAGCATATTTCCCTATAATTGCCCTTTTCAAATCCCTACATCTAAACATTTTATTAGCTGTAGCTGAAAGGAAAGATATTTATTTCATCTCATCTTTTAATATTGCCTTTATTAGATGATGTCATGCTGCCTGCTTTCGTGTTTACCGTTGTTCACGCATGCCTGGAAAGAATGGCTTGAAGTCAAGTTGGAAGTTTGCTCATATTACACTTTGTTGCTTGCTCTCCAAACATCTCACAGGAAAATAGAAGCTTAGTGTTACTATTGCAGTTACAAAATTAATCTAAAATATCACAACTCACATTGTATCCTTGGTATTTTTTTTATATAAACATAAGTAACACTTGGCATATTGTCACTGATGAAAATGGCATTTTTATGATGAGCAAACCTGTTTGATAAATACATAGTTTAAAGCAGTGGTCCTCAAACTTTTTGACACCCAAGATAAGGTAGCTGTTTGACATCCCCATGCAAGAACTGAGTGATTAAGTGTGTGATAGATATCAAATGGGTCATCCTGAAGCTGTTTCCTAATCAGGGGTGGACAATTCTAGTCCTCGAGAACCGCATTCCTGCAAATGTTAAGTTTCAGGGCTGCAACACACCTGGCACATATTATTTACTTACCAGACCAGCGCAGAGGTTTAGATAGAATTTTTTACTAGTCTTTTAATTACCCACTGATATGAGTCAGCTGTTGGTGACAGAAGGAGGACACAGAGCGATAAGTATAAACATATACAAAAAAAGGCCAGATGCCTCATCCGCGCTTTTGGTCAACTGTCGGCCATCTTGCTACAGTCAGCTTGCTCATTCACAGGTGTTTTTAATGGTGCATATAATGTACTGTATAAGCAAACCATAATGATTAAAATGGCCTAGGTTGGATTTTTAAAAAAAATTATTCATATCAGAAATATGCAAACTGTCTTTTAAAAACCTGATACAAGTCTCAAAAAGGGGGAAAAATATCTGCAGTGGGAATGGAGCCTATTGCTGCGAGGATCTTATCAATAGATTTTAACTTTCAATGCGTCAACCATCTGACGTTTGGTCAACGGCTCATAGCGTCAAAGAGCGACTATTTGAGTCCAAACCTTGAAAACCAACATATTTATATGGAACTCCCACCAAGTCTGGGGGCCTTAAAGGAGAACTTCGCTTTTTTTTAACCTGGGGTCTGTTGTCATCTTTCCTTCCATACATGTGAGTGATGTA
>JBAMHX010000001.1:14092516-14105028 GCA_037177515.1 Pseudomugil tenellus
TATAAAATAAAATAAAATAGAAAACTTGGTTTTTCCCATTTTGGTTTAAAATATACCAGGACGGACAAAACTTACCATTTTTAGCTGGTGAGAAGAAGTTAAAAACAGGTGAGAAGATGGTCCCAAGAAGTGTGGTTCTGGGAGGGCTGGTAGTCACCTCAACAGCAGTCGTTTCTTCCATAGTACCATTCGGCTTCTCCTTATTCCTGTCATGGTTGGTTGCTTCTGTGAAGAGGACATTAAAACAATGTTTTATTGAAGATATGCGTGAATTAAGACTAATAATTAGCACATATGTTTATTTGTGTGATACTGACGTCCATTGACGGAGGTTTTCTTGCCTTCTCTGCTCACAGTTCTTCTGGGAGTGTTTGTGTTTGGAGGGGTAGAGGTGATAAGATTGTTGTCAACGTCACAACTGAGGCAAGACTTCTTCGTGGGAGTTTCATCTTGCAGCTGAAAAGAGAATGGCTGTAAATTACTTGTAAAGGTTAACATCATTTTAAATTTGCCCACTGCCCATTTTTGTCCAGCTCATTTGGATTTTCTCTCAACAAAATAGGAATGAAAGAAATTTTAATTTGAAAATGTAATTGTTTGCATTTACAGTAAATCTGACGTTTCCTCCTAAATATAAGCAGATGAAAGGAATTTCCTGCACTGCTCCTAGTTAATGCACAGATATACTAGTAACATCCAAAGGAAATGGAAATGAGGTTTTCTCCTTAATACTCAGACATGAACTGTCTAATAAAGAGCAGAAGGAAAAGGAAATATTTCACAAAAACACACAGATATAAAAACCAAAGCAGAGAGACATCCTTAGCTCTGAGTGGAGGACTTTAACAATGTCTCTGAATGCCTGTGTATTTAGATTACCTCCTTATCGGAGCTTTCAGATTACAAAAACTATTTTTTTAAACAAGTTTGTCTCTCTTCCTTAGTTGTACATTATATATCATGTTTTAGTTTGAAATTAGGATAGGCACACATTAGACCACTGCTGCAGTGAAAAATTGCACAATTGAGCATCAAGCCTGAACAAAATTAAGTTGGAAAACTTTAACCAACATACAAATGAACAGGGTTGTTATAAATTAAAAGCCATCATCAGGTCGAGACACTGTATGGTGGCCAAAATATGATTTGGTCCCTCTGTGTTTTATAAATTATGTAAGATAATTCTCACTATATGGCATCATTACCTGGCATGCATACATATGTGTATTTTTCTGTATACATAAACATTGCATGACTGCACTTTGTACTGTAAAGTCACAAAATGTATGCAATGTTTCTCACACATACAATGCAAATACAATCTGGTTCATATTGACCAATTGCAGATGTTGCGACTTGATCCTGGAGCCTCCATAATTATCTTTTAGAACGGAGGTGTCCAAGTCTGGTCGTCGAGATGCCCAATCCTGTCATTTTTCAATTCAGGCGTGTTAGAGAAGGCCTGCAAGGCCTTGCAGGATAGTCCATGCTTGGAGAATGAACTAGAGATCCCTGTGATAAGCTGGTGCAGAAACATTGTCACCATCACTTTGTGAGTTTAGTCCTTGACAACTGAGAAACAAACTATAAAACACTTGAAAAACCTTGCAAAGGTTAAATGAAAAGTGCTGATCATTTACTCATCTACATAGGAAACACCTGTCAAAAGGTACAAAAACAAGTAGTATGATTAATGATTGTTGCACAGTTTTTAAAGACTGTATGCCACAAACAGAAGGACCTACAATAAAAATGTAAAGAAACAATTATGCACCTTCCATCCCTCCCTTTCTCCGCTATAGGAAAGACTTTTAGCTGAGTTGACTTTTCCATTCGTTACAACCTCCTGTCCCTGCATGCCAACATTGTGAGCTAAAGGCTAAAATTAGACCAGAGCCAGAGTTCTCGGACAAGCTGCTGCATTCCAGTCGACATTTCTTGGGAAACATGACACTGTACACCAAGAAACAGAGGATTTTACTCCGAGACCTCGAGAGCACATTGTTAAACACAGCTTAAAGCTTCTGTCTTACCACCGTCACAACAAACACACGAAGCACATGACTGAACTCTTAGACAGCTACAATATAGCAAACCTCTGATGGGGGACACAGTCATTTTGCACTTTGGGAAAACATGTTACCTTAACAGCATTTCCTCTGATGAACTTCTTGATGGTGGAAAACAATCCCCTCCCTCCGCTGGTAGGAGGGTCTTCCTCTACTTCTGAATGCCTCCTCTTGCTCCGGGATGTGCGGCTTGCCAGAGTGGGATTTGGTTGCTGAGACGCCTTGCGCATTCTCAGCCTCATTGTCTTAGCAGTCACATGTAAGGCTGTTTAAGAGAAGGAAAAAGAAATCAAGACAAAGGGCGAGAATGTAAATCACCATTACTGTACAGTGAACAAAATGTCATTTAGGACAAATGGGTTGTTTGTAACCCTGTATTAAAAACAAAGGAGCATGATGCGCATCTATCTGTAGAGTAGTAATATTGGCTCTGCAACATCTGGATGCATTCAGGATCCGATTTCACTTACATCAGAGCATCCCAGCAGCCACAGCTGGCTTTACTTTAATGTGTACAGTTGAAAGAGAAAGAATCTCCCAGGATTGTATTAAACACAAGGTACTCAAACAATTTTGAGTGACTACTTGCATGCAAGATCAAAGTTAAGAGATATGACTGTAAGCAATGACTAAAAGGTTAACCATTTATTGCTGAAATAAATCTAAAGATGCTAGTAAAGTACATTGTTTCATTCACTTGAGTTGAAAAACTCAAAACTATTAAAATACAAACGATTGAAAACTATGTGCATTAGCTGTCAAGCATGCAAAACCGTTGTGCTTATGTAACTAGAAATATGTCCAGACATATCCTCCACAACCTGTCAGTAACCCGCCACACTCAGTAGTGCCCTTTCATTACTAATCATGCCCCCCCCCCTCCCCCCCAACCCCACCGCCCACTGTAAATGTCCTTTACTACATCTGCTTTCTATTTACATGCAGCCACTTTACCACGAACACACCGATGTTCCATGTAAAGAGAAGAGAAAAAGCCCCAGCAGCAGAGTGCATGGTTACATTTAAGCTGCGGGCAAGCAGGAGAACATGAAAGCTATGCTTCGAGTACACACGGTGTCAAATGACTGTAGCAGATGTCGACAGAGAAATTACATCAGTGTACGCGAGGTTGAACGCTGATTAATTATAGCAACATAGCCTTTACATTAAAAATTTCTATCAAAGTTTTTATACACAAGTAAATTGTCAAGATCCTGTGAAATCATTTTGGTAAATATAAAACAGGTCATGTGCCAAATTAAACTGCGATCAAAAGCTAATAGTCCTCAGAACTGCTCTCTTCTGGTTTTCATTAGATTACGTAATACAGAATGATCACATTGTTACAACAACACTGATTTTTTATTTATTTTTAGGGAGACAAAAAATCTCTCCACAGGTAAAAATAATCAATGCTCAGAGCACTAAGTCCAAATAATTACAGGCACAGACTTATGGATGTTGTCGAGCAGCAGCATCGAGCGTTACTGATCTGATGCTTCCATGGGATATCTAAATACTTGTGTGTTATTTACCATATTTTCCAATCGGACTTCTCATAAAAAGTGACATCCCTGCTAGGAAGATATACAGAATGTGTTCAGACATTGTGTTTAATAGGTGCGACTGTCCCAGAAAGCAATCATTGGTTGGGTGGCCTTTGGTTGCTTTAGTCCCGCGGACATGGTGCCAACGATTGCCAAGAAGAATTGTAAATCTCAATTCAGTCCATCTTAAAATAACTCAGCCAGCAGCATGTCTGGATCTTGTTTGTACAGGTCTTTTTTCTTCTCTATGTCTTAATGCAGAAATTAACTGTGCTCACAAAACCTTTAGACATTTCATCTTTCAGTGCACGCTGCCATCTCTGCTAATGGATCTGCTTTGTTTTCTATGTAGTGCTGCATGTGGGTAAGAAAATTAAGGCCATCTATGAAAGCTTTTTATGACTTCCCCTTTCATAAGCAGATTTATCCCAAGTCTAATTCTGCAATCATCTATAAACTTTTACATAACTTATCACCATTCTCTCTTTATTTAACACTACACCTCTCTGATGCTCTTTTTTGTATGTAATCATGTCTGGTTTAATAGCAGGTGATGTTTTTCAGCATTTCCAAGCTTTGTTTCCCTTATTCAGTTTCATTTTAATCTTTAAATACAAGCTCATATTTCTCTCAAAATCCAATATTTAAAACCAATAAGTGGAATATACATAATATCGGCTTTTACTCTAATATTACATAACTTTTTGGCCATGCATTTGGGAGTTTTATAAACATTAGAAGCTGCAACCTGAAATTGCAACTGTTCATTACATACAATTTTACCATGTAATGGAAATAAATCTTTAATTTAACTAAGCTGATCTTTCTTTTGTTTAAATGATATATCACTCCTTAAGTGTGGCTGTATTATTGTGTACAGGTGAGATGACAGCAACACCCAAGCTGGTGTGCATCACCTTTCCAGGGAATCAGCCACTAACCAAGGACCATGCACTTTGCTAAGAGCGAGCAAGTGAGCGGGAAATAGGAACATACAAGCAACTGTATGAGCAGGCTAGTAAAGGCTAGCTATGGAAACACGGTAAAGAAACAAGCGAGGCCCTTCAAGCAACCCACCCATACTAGAGAGATTACACCAGAGCTAAGGTTAGCAAAGTAGCTCGACAAGTGGATAAAGTATCTCTCATAGTCAACAGCACCCTAGTTAGTAACATTTATACAGACAACATTTAACAGAGTCGGCTGCTTTAACAGAGCATAAATGTCCATTTAAAACGTTTCACTAACTAGTCACGATTAACAAGCTTTGCAGTTAGCCCTTCACCCCTTTGCGAAGCACAAGAGGCCGTGTTACCCATTAAAAAGATGCGCACATAACTTTATTTTGCATTACAGGACTGTTTAAAGTTACATTGCAATTACAGTCTGCTGTAGCTAAAGGGAATGTTAGCATTTTATCAAGCAAAGCGTAGACAGGCTAACTTAGCGTTAGTAAGCCAGTGTGGCATCGTAACCTAAGCAAAATAACGTTTAAAGCTGTAAGATAGCCTTTTTTCAGGAATTTGATTTAGCTGGGGTAAAACTTGGTGATTAGTTTTTGTTCTTGACTACCTCGTCACATAATCAACGTTAATGTAAGACACCGTAGATGAAAGCAAACATTGAAGATCTATTTTTAAGAATTATTATTAATTTAATTTACATTTTTAGCCTGGAGTTTTAATGAATTAATGTCATATCATTTGACATATAAAGATATTCCCTATTTGACGCATTTGCAAACATGTTGAATTAGAAAAGTGAGTGCTCAGTTAAAGCTGGTGAAGCAGAGTTGTGGAATGTCCAAACTCAATGCTAGCTTCAGCGCAGACAAGCACAGGTAACATAACGATGGTGTTATTTTATCTTTAAATGACGCTATATCATGTTAGTAAACAAAAAAGAATGTGATATAGTGCACGGGTTGTAAAAACGTTAAATTCAAATAACAAAGATCAATCAGGAATTAGCCAAATCCGCGGTAGGCCGTAGTTTAGCCGTCCTTAGCTTAGCACTGCTAGCTTAGCGCTGCACTACCGTGCCGTCTTGACACATTGCTTCGGGCTAACAGATGTGCACAGGCGAGGAAGGAAAATCCTTCCCTTTTCGCTAGCCATGATCAACAAACCAGGATAAAATAAATATCTGAACAAGAATAGTTAACAGAAACGACTTACGTTAGTGTGACTGGCTGTATCTGAAGATAACGATTCAAGGCAGAATAACCATCACAACAGAGGCACTGGTTGTTTTGCAAGCGCCTCACTTTTCTGTAAATATCTCCTGCTTAAGGGCCGTCTTAAAAATGACACACCGTTGTGTTACCAGGCGCCATTTCCCGCCTCTGCTCAGTATCTCCGATGCAGATACCCGTATGGGATACAGACACACCCCCTTACCTCTCCGAAACACAAACCAGTCTACGATGTAGTACAGCCGAAGGAATTTCTCTTGTATGGTATTTTTTTTTATCATACATAAAAAAAAAACCCTGTACTTAATCATATGTTTTACTTCCATGGTACGATACTGTCCAATTTCTTACAGCAGCGTATCAAACACTGATTCTATCTAAATACTACAGGATCAAAATTCTTCATCACTCTTTGTAGCTATGAATGTTACACAATACAGTGAATTTAACAAACATCTTTTGCAAATTATTTTCAGATTAGCCTCAATTTGCAAATATGGCCATTTTCACCAGGTTCTAAGGGTTACTAAATTTGATGTTATATTGCTTTCTTATTAAAAAGTTAAGATCAACTGTAATATATAGGTATATTAAAAATAGTAGTAATAGTTGCATCCCTTACATAACCTCCCCACTACCATTATTATTTATCTCTACAATATTATAACAAGTGACAAATTAAATGAAGTGTCACCTTTAATAAAAATTAAGTTACATTCAAGGTGCCTTTCCATGAGAAGTTATTTTTCCCGGTTTCACAAACAACAGATTTCAGGCTCATATATTTTCCTAAAGCAGGGGAATCGCGTCAGGACACATGGCCACAGTTCAGCTACATTACGCACAAGAGACCTTATTAATGGAAGCATTAATCTGTCAGATGTGCTTGCTAAATGCTAGAACCACGAGTATTGCTTAAGCAACTGTATTTTTCTTAGTTTGATGACGAAATAAAGGACAATTCATGCAAGAGCAATTAAAAACTGAACGAGAACTTTTGAGAGTCACAAAAAAGAAAGATTTAATAGGCCATAAGCAAAGTCCTTGGCAATTGAATTGTATTCCCACTTATAAAAAAGAAAAAAACACTTCCATGTAAGAGTCCCAACAATATGTTAGAAAGGCATAATACCAAATTAGTCTCTTGATAAATATCTCAGGAAGCATTTGTTTACCTCAAGCAGAAGCGAAAAATACCTAAATCACAATCAAGTCGTCCGCTGTCCCAAACACAAAAGATGACTTGACCTTGAAGTTCAGATGCGAGTCAAAGGGTTCTTTTAGACCGCTCCATGATGGACAGCCTCAGTTAATGGTAGCAAAACCCAACACTCAATGTAGTGAATGTCTTCTCTACTGTCATCACTCAGAACCATTAGCAGATTTATAGCAGCTCAGGAAAATACCATGAAATTTACTTTATATCTTAGAACATTGTTCAGAATTATTAGTTGCAATGTCCGTTTCTCAAAATAGTCCACAGCACAGAGAATGAACCCTACAAATTTTTAAACATTGTGATATTCAAACTATTTTTTTGTTAAGAGTGACCTTGATTGTAGAGGAGTCTCTAAATGTTTTAATAAGTTACAACTGCATGAGTTTCTATTCAAAGAATGTCATTGTTTGGATGTCTTTTCCCATAATCCACAGCACGATCTCCCTGCATGTCTCGATCGTCATCATCTACAATAAAAAAAAAACAAAAAACATTAGAGACAAGGAAGAAATGGGGCCAAGGTAGTATGCGATTTACTCTATATATCCATTTGTTCAAGTTTCTTACATCTGTATAACTTATTACCCCAAAATACATTTAAAAAGAAAATAGCTTTTTAAAATAAATGACAGGAAACAGTCACAACAATGTGAATAAATGTGCACATGCATTTCCATGTTTTAAGAGAACACAGATAAATTCAGGAGCACAGTGAACTATTTATACACATCTACTGGTTAAAATGTGGGTCAGATGTTTGGTGGGCACGGACAGGTGGCTTAGCTAAAAAGAAAGACACACACAACAGAAAACACTAGATGGAAAGTGAATTACTCTCACAGAACCTTAAGTTCCATGGCCAGATTTTCCATTTACACCAGGACAAAGTTTACTGAAAACGAACTGCATTCATGCTCTGACCCATAAAAAACTTTTGGCATGCTTCGTGTATAAATGGTTGTTTTGAGCTCTAAACTCAGGGTACTGTGAGCTACTTGGGACAAATACAGTGGGGGCGGCAGCAGAACAGGGGTGGAGGGAGGGAGCAAGGGAGGAATGGTGGTTACGCATATGGACAAGCAGTCCACAGTCCCCCAGCCTGGCTCACCTTGAACGTCTTCCTCCCCACCATCACCATCCTCTTCCTCATTGTAGGCCAGCTCGGCCTGCTTGTCGGCCTCATACTCACCAACGTTCCCATCATCCCCATTGTAGTCCGCTAGCTTAGAGCCGTGTTGCGGATCTACTGGGGACTCGTTCTCATCAAAGAACCGGCCTGCAGGAGGCAGAGAAGGGCCTCATCAGGAAGGGAGGGAAGCAGAGGCAGTTGTAGGGAGACAGGGAGGTGAAAACTGCATCATGAATGCATGAAGGAGCGAGTGATTGCGTGAAAAGGATGACAAAAGGTAAAGAGCATGAGGTGAATAAGCAGAGGCAGATTTTTAATATGAAGAAAAGGGGTTTCAAAAGAAGGAAAGTGCACTTAAAAGGGGGAGTAAAACAAAGTTTTTAGTACTGACAGACTACTGAAAGTGTTAAAAGCTCCAAGTTCTGCTGAGTTGTGTGAACGTTACCTCAACCTAATCATAATGGTAATAAGAAGAAACTGCTATTCTTTTTTTATGTTGGTACAGTGAATAGTGTTTTCAGTCCACATGTATAGAAACTGGTATTTATAATTGAATATAAGCCTGATAAAAGTAATACAGCTATGTGAAACGTGCTGGAAGTGGATTTGCTGTTTTCCTTCATATGAAACTTTACTGAAGAAGTGATAGTGATCCAGCTTTAAGACACGAGGGAGATATTTAGCATATAAAATAGTGGTTATGTTTTTAAACGCATATTTGCTGCCACTTCACTGCAGTCTTCCTTTCTGCTACCATTTTGTGTTTAGAGGATACCCCTGCAGTTTGATCCGAAAAACATTACATGTGTTACATCTGAGAAGAAAACGGTGTTGGTGTTGTTATTGCCAGCAATGTTATTATTCAATCAAACAATGTAACCTGTAGGATTCCTCTGGTAAGTGGATAAATGTAAGCCACCATTACTGTGCATGTCTAACAGCCAATATGATTCCACTTATTTTCTCCTTTTTTTGAAGGTGCCAAGTAAATGTGTCTGACCCTAACCTAGCTGGGGTGTTGTTGATGCTTCTTACAGAAAATAACCAAGGTGCTCATTCAGACAACACGCCAGAGTCTTCAGTCCCTGTGAGATTAGTGGAGAGGGGTGTGCATGTGAAAGGGTCTTCAGGATGATGAAGAAGCAGAACACATAAAAACACAGGAGAAGAAGGGAGAAAAGCCAGCAGAGAACAGCAGAAACAAGGCATGAGGAGAGGGAAATCTGGGAGCCAAGTGTGTGTCATATGTCTCCTCTGCAAGTGAGGCCTCTATACGCCTCCGCATAGCCCCTACTCATAATTACAATCTACTTGCATTCACACGTGTATCCAGTAAGCAACTGGTCACGTTTACACAAATGCTGCATCTTACTTTAATTCAGTTTTCCATAATTATGCTAGATGAACTCACTTTGGCGGTGGTGGACTGGCTGCAATGCAACTTGGTCTTTGGCATGATGAGGCTGGATGGGGTTGGGTAGCTGGGCAGCATCAGGGGGCAGTGGAATCCTCTTCAAGTGTTCGCTGTTATGTTTGACGTGATCAGGAGCTGACAATAAGAAAACATGACTGTTCCATAATTCAGGACAAATTATTGTTTTCCATTTTACTAGTGACATCTCAGTGAAAGAAACACAACTGAAGGCCAGTTAAGCCACATCCCAGCAATGTGCGACAGCCAATTATCACATATCCATAAGCTCTTAAAGAGGACTCCTGTAATCAATGACAATACATGGATCTGGTGCATACTATACCTTGAAGATTTCTTTGCTGCTCTCCCAGTTCATCTGCCTTTATACCTGCTTTATTATCTTCTTCAAATACTTCTGGTTTGTCTGCCTGCTTGAGGACCCCAGGGGGTCCAATCACAGCAGCTCGGCCATCCACTCTTTCCTGCTGGAGTCTGGGCTGGTCAAGCGCCAAGCCATTGCCTCCAGGACCATCAGCTGCTCCGAGTCCATGGTCAGCACCTGCTGCAACCACATCAGGGGCTTCACCGTGCTTTAGAGTTATTGCTGGTTTCTTCAAGGCTGTCGGTAAATCAGCAAAGAGAAAATGCTCAGAAAGTAGGTACATTTTCTGAAGTGTGTATTTTCAATAACAAAAGCTGTTTTTTTTCTTTAAAAAAAAAAAAAAAAAAACTTCCATTTTGTCAAAGTCGTATCAGTCTTTAATATTAGCCTCTTGCTAATCCGTGCTAATGGTTTAGTCCCCTGAACAATTTGCAGGTTTAAATGACAGCGAATGTACTTGAGGCTGAAGGAAAATGCTGCATCGGTCTTCACAAAGAAAACGTCTATAATTTTTTTTTTACCTTACTTTTAACTGCTCCTTATAATTAAGAATAAATGTTACGTTTTTACGATATACACAAGATAATATTTCAAGGAAATTACTCATCAAATTTTAGGTTTAAACTTACCAAACTGCACTTCATCCATCTTTCCCACCTCACTGTCTTCAATACCGGGCATGCCAGCATCGCTGCCAGGTTTACCCATCTCCTCTGTGACAGAGCAAAAAGAATCACATGTAGGCAGGATGTACACAAGCATGCAAATAATATGGGAAGTTCCCTCTCTTACTTAAATAACAACAAACACACAGTGGACAAGAATAATCATGTAGATTAAAAAATTACTAATAAAAAAGACCAATACAAGCAACTTCCCAGAGAAATTAAACTACATTTAATGTGCAAGTGCCTGCGTGAGATATTGCTAAAGAGAGTGAGGGCATTACATACACCTAAAGTACCTTTTAGATCTGACTGTCTGTCATGTCGTTGTGTTGACACTATGTGGCGCTCTCGAACCATGTCCATGCCAGGTCGTCCACCTATATGCCCACCTATAACTGCACCCTTTTGGCCATCCATTACATTCTGAAGAACAGCAGAGAGAGATTATCAGAAAGGAAAAAATGAAAACTAAACACATTTCAGTTAAATGGGAGTCTTGCACAGGAATAGATGAGTGATGAGAAAGTAACTGGGTTTAAATGTCACTGAATAATTCTACCAAAAATCCAAGAAGAATCATAAATACAACAAGAACCAAAAGGTTGGGGATTATTGGACAGAAGCTTAAGTATTTGTACCTGTCGTAGCTTGAACGACTCTTCTTCCAGGTCTTTTTTTGTTTCTTCATATTCCTTTTTCAGTTGTGTGATCTGATGTGCACACTGTAAACTAGTCAACACACACTCATTGTAAGTTTCATGTCAGTAATCTAGGATTCTTTCAGCATACATTTAAAAAGATTTGTAAAAATAAAATAGGAGAAAAAAAACACATTGAATGTCAAATTATATGCATTTATATTTAAAAACTTTTTCCTCCATTTCTTTTTTTAAAAGACATGATTTCTATATTTCTTGCTAAAGTATTTCCCACTGCGAGGTACTACTGTCACCCAGATTTAACCACTGTAGTTTTTGCCAATTACATTACACTGATTATGTACACTACATTATTACACTACATCATGAGACATTTTTCCTCTTTCATCGTCTTAACTATTAAGTCCTAATTATTTTGTATGGTGAAAATTTACAAATAACTATATGAATGGGTAACTAATTAAATCTGAGTGGTCACCCAAGTAATATCTTTGTGTGGGGAAACACTGATGCAAAAATTCAAACACATTCAAGGGCAACTATTAAAACGGACAAGATGAGGAGTTGAATACCTCTCATACTCCAGCTTTTTCTCAAAGGTAGTGCAATTTCTCTTCACTTCTCTTAGCTGCTCTTCTTGTTTCATAAACTCTTGCTTCAGGTCATTTAGCTGCTCTGTTTACGACGACATGAACATAAAACCAGATATTAAAGTTCTGCTAGTTTAATACTTTCTGAATCAGAAACTGTTCGACAGCGCCCTCTGCTGGACACTCTTACCTTTCAGTCTCTGTATTTCTGTCATTTGAGCTGTGAAATCATTCTGTAACTTCATCTGTGACAAGACAAAAAAGATAATTAACAGCCAACACGGATGCCTCAAATTTCAATACAAACAGTTTTAGCGTGCACAAGTCTCTATTTGGAGTACAAAACCACTCTAGGACAAGCAAGATAAACCAGTTTGTCACGATTGTCTTGAACAGGTGTCACTCTGAACAATACTTTCCTCACATAAGTAAAATGGGACGTTAAACGTTCCCTCAAAGCCTGGTACCTAAAGTTGAGAAGTAAGGCTTTGTACAAGTAACTAAAACATAATTTATAGCATTTCTCTTCGAGGGGAGGTATTTTTGTAATATGCAGCAAAACAGCCAGGTAGATGGTTGTGGTGGGGGGGGGGGGGGGGGGGGGGGGGGGAGGGGGGGGGGGGGGGGGGGGGGGGGGGGGG
>JBAMHX010000001.1:14124010-14135756 GCA_037177515.1 Pseudomugil tenellus
ATATAATAATTAATGCATCGCCTCTTTATTTTATTGATCTGAGAGAAACAATATGGCTGCTGCTTTGTGAGTTCATTATAATCTGTCGCTGTCTAACGGCCATCTGAATTGGCAAAAGACTCTTGGGGCCTGGAAATGACAGCTTCCTGCAAGACATGACTCAATATATATGACTACTTTAGCGCTTAATAAAGGTTTATAGCACCAATTCTCCATCTCTTTAATGAGTTATGATCACAATGACAAATGTGCTCGATTTTTTCTCTTTTCATAATCATGCTTCATCTGAAGAAGTCTTTTATTAGGTTATCAATGTTTTATAATCAATCAGAGACATAAAATGAATGAATATGATTGTCATTATCCAATAACAGCACATAAGGGCACACGGTAGATCATTTGTGCAGACACCAGGAGTCAAGGAATTCCACTGAGGTCGCAGCCAGTGCAGGGTAGAAACACATGGCATACTGAGAGCTCTGGCTTCAGGGCAAAGATAAGTACCCACTTCATCTGTAATTAATGTGGAACTGAAGCCTTATTTTGTTCATATTGTCCTCACATGCAACACGTTAAGTGGGGGAAATGGGAGTGTTCATTGAAATGTTTGATTTTGTAACAGAAAAAAAGCAAACCAAAAATCAAACTCATTATATCAGTAACTTAAGCTATCATTTTGTTTACGTTCCTCCACCAAATAAAAGTTCTGCTTTTTGACAGCAGATTTTTTTTTTATAAATCACTGAATATCAAGGATATGAGTGTTGCTGCTTTCTTTCAGCCCACAGTAGTCTGACTGTTTACATTTGACTTTTCGATAATCTTGACTTAGTGCTACTTGCTTTGGTCAGTTAGCATGTCTTTTCCTACCTCCTCATTGTCTTTGCTCGAACATTTTAGACTTTAGTGACTTGGAACAACCAGCATCTTCCACTCAGAGTTGAAAAGCATCCTTAAAGGTTGTTTTAGAAAATCTTTTTCATTGTCTTCTTTGACAACTTTTTTTTCCAACTTTCCTGTCAATCAGTCAGGTCCAACAGCTCACCAAGCTTTGCAGACGTTTTGCATTTTCAGACATATCCAGGTGTTTGTTTAAGAAATGAAAATAATAAAGTGATACTATAACTTTTCCTTTTATTTCATCTATAAATAATAAAATATTGGAAGCTTTGTTTTACAAATTTGAAAAATTCTGCTAATGTAACAGATAGTTTCGTGAAATATTTCCAATTTTGTTTTTCTCTATAATAAAACAGCTGAATAATGCGAGTCTGTTTCTATTTGATGGCAGAAGTAGCAGTTGTTTCATGACTCTGAAGCAGCCATTTGGCTAAGGTGTGCACATTAACAGGCTCATAACTAAAATTTTGAGACGAGGATGTTAGTATTTTCATAATAACCAAAAAGAATAAACAATTTTTTTTAAAACACTGAATGTCTGTCAGATGGGACAATAATTGTTGCACTCTAAAATTTCCTTTACAATTCTCCATGGCACTCCTCTGATCAAATGATCAAGCAAGAAAACATTTTATTAGTCATTGGATTGATATACTAGGCAAAAATTCATCCATCCATTTTATACCAGTTAATCCTAATAAAGGTTGCAGGAAAGCTGGAGTCTATCCCAGCAATTAGCAGGCGGGAGGCAGGGTACATCCTGGACCCAGTTATAACTGTTGGATGGTGCAGTTACCATCAATATTTCCAAAAATCCTCACATGTCCTACAAAATATTTTATAAAATAAATCCTTAACTAAAATATCCAATCAGGAGCTGTTTAAGTGTTTGACACTGCTGTGTCTCAGTCATGTAGTAGCACAGCCCAAATAAGAAAGTAAAATCTCCTAAAGGTAACATCTGCAGGTGAGAAACTAGTAGCTAGAAGCACACAGAACACACACACACACACACAATCACTAATCTGAATTCAATTTTCAACACTGGGTTTTTATACATACAAGTAAGAAAGTAATTTAATAAAAATGTATAAAATCTAATTGTTGCAAATCATATCGACGTAATTAGATTTGAAGTTTGATTCAGGAAGATTTTCTGGAGCTGCTACTCAGTCTGGCCTCCCAGATGGATTTAGTCATTCACAATGAGATTATAGAGTTGTTAAAGCTGTCTCTGATGGTCTGTGCTTGCAGAGGATGCCACATGAAAAGTAAAATGATAATCCTTTCCATAAATCAGGAGAAAAAAAGCACTAATTGGACATACTGACTCATTTTTGCAGCAAGATGCAGATTAAATTAGCAAATAAAATGCATTATGTAGTTTGACCCACTGTTTCAACCATCAATAAAAGATCTGATTTAAGACAATAATGAAATTACTTAGAAATTTAAACAAGTGTTTTCACAATCCCCAACAATGCAAACACCCACCTTGAGTCGGAGGCGTATGGTATTGCAGTCCGGCTGTGGATTCAGTTTGAGTGTCTCTCCCCAGTTGCAGCCGGAGCTTTGCTTCTGTTGCTCACAGCATTCACAAAATTTATTGGTGTTATGGTTGCGCTGGGAAGGAGGAGGGGGAAACACACATCCACACTCAAGCAGGCATGCAACATTCACAGAACGACACACACACACACACACACAGAGACATACGCACAGATCAGACCTGGGCTTGTTTTGAGTTGTCAATATATCCATCCCTGACAGATCTTAGAACAAATACTGAAAAAAATGAGACTTCAGACACATGATACGCATAATATCTGCCTGAACTGAAAAAGGCTGTTGCACATGTACAAGACAAAGGACTGCAAGGGTATGATGTGTTACTCACGCAGGGATTGAGGTAGAGAATACCTCTGCTATGTGTCCCAGATTGAGAGAAAGCAGGACATGAACTTAACAAGTATGGGTTAATTACATTGGGGAGAGGAGATGAGGAACATTAATATTTCAGTCACGACTGGGGGAGGATCTCTGGGGAGCCGCATAAAGCGGTGAAGTTGGTATACTTGCTAGGTCCCACTTGCATAAGGAGAAAAGCTGCTTATAATGTATGTGCAGTAGGGTTAGTGGGTTGGATGCCTGATGAATCACAGGGGGCTTCTTCAGTCATGAAATGAATACAAACCCTTGGCGCTAAAAACTCAGCTAAGCATCTTGTATAAAAAGTTTGTAATGCTTTGCTTGATAATTGGATTTTATCATATTTTTCCTGTCTACATGTAAATTCCCTCAAACTGGAAGTAATTTCAGACTTAGTTCACTTTAAGTAATTTAAAGACAGCAGAAGCTGGGCGTGATGGAGAAGAAACTAAGATGGAAGCAATGTTGTTTCAATATGTGAATGAAGGCTTTCCACAAAGCCACTCATAAGGCTGCACGCAGATACAAACAAAGAATCTCCACTTGCACCTCCACACTGCTGGTCAGACACTGCATGAAGTGAAGTGGATGTTAAAATATTGCTACAGACAGCCTTCCCCACACCTCTGACATCTAAACAGCTAGAAAGTGAAACTCCAACAGGTGCTGACAGGTGCTTCTGGTGAACGAGTGCACTGTAATGTTAGGATATGCCAGGACTTCGCAGAATCTGCTGCCTTGGTTTTAACACTCTTGTTTGCACCTCAATTTTATCAGAGTGCAAAACCAACAAATAAATGACCTCTTCTTTATCTGTGTGTTGGCTCTGCTTGATTCTGGCAAAGAAAACAGTGACACTGGCGAGATGCTGGTCATAAACAAATAGTTCTGTCCAGTTTCGGTGCTGACTCAGTTGTGCAGCCTGTTTAGAGCAGGAGTACTGCCAATCAGTCCGCCATGTGCTGACATTTGCAAATTTGGACTAGAACACACAAAACAAGCAACACATGACCATTCGCCATGTGCTGCTTATCACTAAAGTTACTGATCAGCGAAGAAAGAATCAACTCAAGTCTTTCACTTCCAAGTCACAGCCTGTTGAAAGGATCCAACTTCTTTAAACGACAAATCCGTTTTACCCCATGTTGTTCTTACCTGTATGTGTAATCTAAAGGAATCTCTCTAAGTGCAAGTCATTACATATTCTGAATATTAACTATTCCCAATCCTCTTTTTTTCTGAGCCTGGTCCCTTTGAGTGTCTTCTTCAGTGTGTAAATTAGTGAGAGGAGGTACTTGTGCGGGATTGCTGCTTGCCCTTGCTCCTCATCCTATCTAACAGAATGCCTGATTGGACCAGTTCAGTTATGTGCTGAATTAAAGCTTTAGCTACTAATTGGACCTGTTACTAAAAGTGTGCACTCACTGTATAACTTGGGTTTGGGGGGGATCTGGTGTGACATACCACATGTTAGATAGATTTAGCTGTTGTGTGTGCTTTGTATAAATTAAATGGCAGTAGCTCTACTGCCTACAGATGAGAAACTGTACGTACGGCTTGAAAAAGGTACAACAACAGTATGTGTTTTGTCTGTAAAAATTTTGTTCACATTGACAAATTAAGTTAATTTGGACCATGTTTAGTTTTTTTCTTAATGTAAAAGAATAGTTGAGCTCTTTTCTGCTTGATTCAGAAGAAAACATTTTGTGCAGTTGAGACTCTGTAGACTTTTTTTTCCTGAAAAGCGGGGGTGAGATTGCAATAAAATGTATATATGGTGTTTCATTCATCATCAGCTTTTCAAACCTAACAACTGAATATCATAACAGAGGAAATGGATGTCAGAACTATGTATATATGTCTGGCTAAAAGTGATAAAAAAATTGTACAGACTACCTCTCCACGCCTTGTTCAGATGAACAAGTCGTTCATCAGAAGTTGGGAATAGCATGGGTTAATGTTCATTTGGACTCACCAACTCACAGTGTTCCAGAGAATTGACAAGCTGGGCGTTCTGGCAGGAAAGGATGGAGCCTGCCAGGTTGAGCATCACACACACTGCAGACAGCAGCATGAAGAATGTGATCTGTGACAGAAAAACAGGAGGGAAAGACAGATATTAGAAAAAGAGTTGACAGCATAATGTTGTTGCTGATTGCAGTGTTTTGCTACTTATGTCCTTATACAGTTGTGGCTGAAAGTAGCTATAATACCAGAGGCACATTAATCAATCCCACTCTGTGATTTCAACAGATCACTGTAAAGGAAATAAATGTTGATGTCAAGAAAGATCAGCCACATTTTCTCTCTAGACCTTCAGAAACTGAAATGAATAAAAATGAGAGATATAAAGACATTTAAAGCAGCTTAATCTCACAGAGGTCAGCTGGCATGCCCTTGATCACCTTTGTGAAAAGTTAAAGCATTTATTATTACTTTTTCCTAGCTCTTTGAATATCCTGTAAAGAAAACTATTACCACAGTCACTCATCCTACAAGGGTCAAACAGCGAAGAAAGTGCATTCAATTTTTCAGCAGACAATGGGGGAAAATAAAAACCAGATCTCTGCATTATGTAAACTCATGCCATGGCTACTGGGAGGCAGTTGATGGCTAAGAATTCACTTCATTCAAAAAGAATAAAAATAATTAGGATAAAGTCAGTGTTTTGCTTGTAAATAGTTGGAGACATGAGACAGAATCAGTTGAGGACAAAGAGGATACTTGCAGGAGGGGCTCGGCAGAAAGGTGACTGAGAAAGCATATAAACAGATGGAAAGGAGGAGAGAGTCCCAAGGAGAAGGAAAAGGCAAGGAACTGGAGATGGAGTGATAAGTTTGTGTTAGTGTTTCCAAATTGATAGATTGGGAAGCTGATGTCTGAACTTGAGTAACAATTTCTTGGATGGCAAAGATGGAAAACAGTGGAAGAGAAAGGAGCTGCAGATCCTAGAAAAAAGAAATGAGGCACTGACTGAATCATGCTAAAAAAAAACAAAAAAAAACAAAAAAAAAAAAAAAAAAACAGTCCTCCAGGAAAACCACAGAACGTAATGGAGCTTTACAGATGAAAAGATGTCTCTTAAATGTGGAACTTTAGAGGATCTCTCGCAATCTTGAGCAACAAATGCATTATGTGTAATTTCTGTATCACTTTATGATAAATCATGGGGAAAAAATATTTTAATACGGATGCACAATATTTCTTTGCTAATATTGATATCGGTAGATATATGTCTGAATAACAAATAACAAATTATTGTTTCCAAATAACAGTATCGGTCCAATAAATAAAACTGGGCCAATATTAATCTATTTATTTAAGGTTGTTTTTCACAGTGGCAAAAGAAATTTTATGCAATACTTGGAAAGTCAAAGTAATGTGAATAGGATGAAGCATCAAATCATTTAGCACTATTAATTTTATGTAATGTGATAAACAACCTTCAAAAAGAATGGCAGGAAACTACTGCAGATAAAGTTACCTTTTATTTTGTACAGAATTTAATCATGTTAAACTTTAGAAAACAACTACTCTATCTGTAAAAATGGGTTATTGGCCATAACAACAATACTAATTTTAGATATAGGGTATCGGCAAACATTTTCATATCGGTGTAGCTATAGTTTTTAGATGTATTTGAGCTCATTGACCAGCGATAGGTGACATGAAACACATTAAAAAACTAGAAAAGCACTTTGAGAGCACAGACCTCTGCCAAGCCCCCCACCAATGACAAATTGTCCCTGGTCCCAGAACAAAGATATACAGAAAATTACAGGAGAATCCATCCATAACTTTTTGAGTTATGTTGCAAACAAACAGACAGACACACCAACACCAGCAAAAACAATACCACCTTGACGGAGGTAATAATTGCTCGATATAAAGCCTATAAAACCTTATTAACTGCTAAATGTAAGTATGCAAAGACATTTGGCATTTTAAAATACTGAGACAATCATCTGCAGCGAGCTGTAATTTATTTCTCTCTTCTTTTTTCAGGATGCAACAAGCAAATATGAATGCGTTTTTAAATGAAAAACTAGTCTGATATTGTAGATAACTGAATACTAAATCCATTATGTTCAAGCAAATGTTTATCAAAATATCCAAACTGGTTCATGCAGCATTGATAACTGTGACAGCAATAATTAACATTTTTCAGAGCGATGTTCCACACAAGTGAACAGAACTGAGTGTCTTCATTCGTACACTTGGGGCCGAGGGAGCATTCAAGTTGAATGATGTCATGACAGTAACTATCACAACAAGGATATTGTTATGCAAAAAGCAGTGACAGTAAAAGCTCCCCTCCTTGACATATGGGTTAAAAGCTGTGCTTTAACAAAACCTCTTTGGAATTTCCTTTGTTGCCTGTTGAGAGATTCAGATTCAATGCTGTGCTTCAAACAATAAGTCTAACAGAGAATTAAAATGGTTTCTTTTTATCCATGCCGCAATGACCGCTCAAGTGCCATTATACATATCATGCTGCTTTAAAGAGTTAGTCCATTTCTACAGTTAATAACTGTACAATTACCATTTATTGGAATCTTCTGTAACAATTAAAATTATACATTAATAAAACAAAAGAGATGGTGTTAACTAACTTTACTTGATCAGACAGATATGCTAAAACAGTCAGGTTTTTTTTTTTTTTTACACAAGTAGTGTAAAATGTAACGAGGAATTCATCCTATTTGAGCTGTATAGGTCTGTATAACCAAGACATGACCTGTACACTCCAATATCCTCTCTACTGAGCTGATTGTCATGCCTGGCATTACACAAAAGCCTTCTCATTATCATGTGAGATCACATAGCACCATTTAGCAGCTAGTCATTAATTACCGCTGCGCTGCCCTCTGCATGCCAAAAAGGAAAAACACACACACACGTATTCACAAAACAGGACGCACACAGCCGTTGGTTGCTGTAACCGCCACAGTAGATTTACGCTGTATGTCATCATCACATTGTTTAACACTGACTGCAGAGAACAATACACCATAACACAATCACCATCCATCTCCATGAC
This sequence comes from Pseudomugil tenellus, assembly GCA_037177515.1. Taxonomy (NCBI): domain Eukaryota; kingdom Metazoa; phylum Chordata; class Actinopteri; order Atheriniformes; family Pseudomugilidae; genus Pseudomugil; species Pseudomugil tenellus. The sequence continues at coordinate 14,131,881 of JBAMHX010000001.1, forward strand.
ACACAGATTATAGAGGAAGACCCAAGGTTTAGGTGTGCCTCTGTAATTCTCTATAACTGTCACTGAGGCTGAAATCATTGGACTTCATCTTGATCCAGTTTCTTCTTCATGCTGATAATATTAAAGATGTTTTAGGGAAGACAGGCTGCATATCAAACAAAGTAGGCACATTTTTTTTTTTTAAAAAAAGATGATGCCCCACTTCTTTCTGTGAAGACTGCTTGATCTTTACTCATAGCTACAAGCATACATAATGTTTACAGCAAAGATTTTCCTCTGAGTTGGCCGACTTCCTGCTGAGTCTGTTCACACACAAATGGGACACAGTTTTGCTCTTCTTGACTTTAAATTTTCCCAGATGGATAAAACTAACAATTACTCAACAACTATGACTTGATTTTTTTTCTGAAGCAGGCAAAAATATATTCTCTGTTCTACAGATATAGCTATAACAAAATATGTTATACATGAACGTTTTGATCTTATTGAACCCATCTTAGAACCATTCAGAATCAACCATTGAAGCAAACTTATTTTCATTTTTTTATTTCTTTTTTCTGCATTTACACTTTTTTTCATTGTTTCATCTCTTATAAACCTCCAAAGGTCTTCTTTAGAAGAAATGCATGCTTTCCATGATTACTGACACACACACTTATACACACTAACCAATTGGTACTTTGCATAATGTCACATGGTTTTGTACATGCTGCCTTTTAGGTGAGGTGCAATGAACTATTGCATGCTGGATGATTGTTAATCAGTTTCCAGTACATTGTAAAGATGAGGATAAAGGAGGCCTTCATAGTCTCTCATTATAAACAAGCATCCATGTTATTCTTCTGCTCCTCCTTTATTTCTAGTATGTTGATTGTCTGAGAGGAATGTGATCCAGGTACATGTGTATTTGGCAAGCTTAGTCCGTACAGTTACAAATTTTGGAGTTGCATGCAGTCAGCTACAGACATTATCAACACTATAGTTTCTATATAAATATGCCTAAAAGGAAAATAAATGATTACTTCATAGTAATCTTGAACTTCACCACCATATATGATTAAATTCCATACAATGTACCATGAAACAAAACTTACGTTTGCAATTTGGCTTACTTTTATATGTGCAAAAGCAAACAAATATGTTTATTTAAGATTTTGGGTGTGTTGGAGAGGAATTCTATCTCCTATAGGTAGCAACTCCCTGTTTGAAGTAAACAAACTGGTGTTTGTAGACTCATAGCAAACAGAGAGACGTTAAGAGAGTTACTGATGTTCTGCCCACGAGAAATGTTACAAATTAAGGAGTTGAATAAGAAAATCTCTCTTAAATTGTCAAATTAATCATGTACACACAGTCCTACATGGATTAATCTTTAGTAGATCAAAACAAACAAGTCTTTGGCATGGCAGACGTTTCTGTGCCTGTCATTTAGAGACATCAGCTTTAAATTCCAAAACTCTCTCCATCTATATGCGCTCCCTGAAATATCCAGAAACATTACACTCATTGAACAGCTCTGCATTTTTGAAGAAACCTGGTTTAGAGATAAGCATCTGAGTGGGGAAATTGGAGGATCCAGCTGTAAATTCTGACCATGCACAAATTCAATGTAGCATTCAGAGCCACCTAATAACAAGACAAAGATATTTAATTTAAACTAATGAAGATAAAACTAAGGCCACATATTTCAGCAGCGTATTTAACTTTAAATGACTGAATATTTTATAAACATGAGACAAATCTAATGAGAAACATTAACAAATAATAACAAATGTGTTATTATGTGTTTGTATGACCGTGTCTTGGCATCCTCTGGATAAATCCGTCACAAATGCCTAGTAAAAAAAAACTGTGTTTACGGAAAGAATTGCATAAATTCTGCAATTGTTGATCTTTTCATTAACTTGTGTTTTTTTATTTTTTGCTTGTTTGAAGGTTTTCTGCATCCACAGGATAGATATAACATTCAGGAACTATTTATTTCTCTGGATGTGATCATGATGCCCTAACCCTCTCAGTTTAGTTTTATCTGCCTACAGAAATTCCTTATAAAAAAATCCCCTTTTTATTTAAATGAGATGCTGCCTTCCGCAGCTCAGATGCTGAATTTTTTTGATGAAGTGGCAACAGAGGCTCCCATCTGATACCTCATGTCGGCTCAGTTTATGCATCATCTCTGGATCGTGGCACATTACTGCTCTCCTGCAGGTTTGGATTTACGTCTCTACCCAGCAGACATGTAGTTTTATCTGCGTGCTCTTTTTGATATTCCACTTCTCATCACTACATCAACTGTTGCCTTCAACTGTTTTTCATTAGGATATTTCAGACAAATGGAGGATGAGTGAACTGGAAGCACTTCAATAACCTTTTGCAGAAACCTACCCCTGATTTTAAGCAGCAATTAGCTCCAGTTTCAATCAATATTTTTAACAAATAGATAGTTAATAATACATATAATTAGATCTACTCAACAACTTTATAGGTCTATGCAAGTCAGTTAAGGCTTGAGAGGTTATATGGATTTGAAGCCTAGTGGTGCTATGTATACAGTATATATATAAAACAATAGATAACAATAACAATATTAATAGATATTGATTTGGTTATGATTGTATTTAAATGATTGTATCTTAAATGGTACCATTATTTTGATGAGTAATATCAGTTTGTGCAGAACAAGGCATCAATGCACTAAAGTGGTAAAAAAAAATGTAGGCGATTCTGAAGTGAGCTAATACAGATGCATCAAATAACCTTGTGCAAAACAACCTCCAAGTATGTTTCAGTTCCACAGATTATCTGTGTTTGCTTCACTGAGCAAAGCAGATGATGAAATTTAAAAACTAACCAGCTCATCAAAGATGCATCAGAAAGAACACACCATAGCATGTTATGCAATTTACTGTACACCTCGTTCTTACAAACTTGCTTCAAAGCACAGGTGCACTTTAAGCTGGCTTAACAAACAGAGAGCCATATGCTATCAAAAGTGATGCTGATCTTTATAGTTTTATTTCAATCCAATATCAAAACATTAAGGTTGTTGGATTTTTGGTTGTAAAATAAAGCAGAATTACTATTTTTTTTGCAACTTATTTCTAGATAAATACATCTAAATAGTAGCTAAACTGGCCTATTTCTGAAGAAAATAAAGTATCAACATGTTCAATTTCCTTTAGTAAAATACTAGAATTATTTCAAAATATACACAAATAGGAGGGAATAGTTAAGATCAGTACATTCACTTGGTTTTATCAACCTATCTCTTTGCTTCCAAGTCTCTTTGAACAGAGCTTTTGATTCTTTACCTGCTGCTGTGGTTTAACCCTTCTTCAGGCAAAAAAATTAAAGATTGAACAGTATGATCAGATGGGACTATCTAAAAGGAGAATTTGAAACACTGTTTGCATCCCCTGACTGCTACACAAATTAGTATTTAGTCTGCAGCAGCACTGCGACACAACACAATTTATTTTCAATTATCTCCGAGCCACGAGAGATGGAAGCAATGTTGTTTTGTTTTGCTGCTGCTCAGCAGATCACACAACCTCTGATACAGTTTCCCTCTGACACTGAATATCAATCGTCAGGCCCCTGCAGGGCTTTGACACATCTGTGCACAGAAAGCACTTAAAAGACAATAAAAGATCTACTATGAATGTTGATTTTTGAGGAGGCAGTAGTACAGTATCATATTTGGATTATTTACTGGAATTCCACATCTGAAAAACTATTTAGCTTTAGGGTAAAGTAAAAATATTAAATTCCAAGCAGTCTTGGGGTTGAAAGAAAGAAAACAAAACAAAGCATCTCTCAGGACAGCAATCGATGGTAGGTGTGTCCTTCTGTCCGTCCGTCCGTATATTATATATA